>VXAU01002419.1:567238-580851 GCA_013399695.1 Formicarius rufipectus | reverse complement strand
CCCCGGCACTTATTTGATTTTTATTAATGACGTGGGAGATAGAGAGAGGAGCCCCGTCGGCGGGGTCATTCCGCCTCTCCAGGCAGGAGAGCAGGCGGCCGTCGGGGGGCTGCGTGGGGCACGCCGCACCGCGCACCCCTGTCCGCACCCGGGATAGCCGAGAGGGGGAGTGAGTAGGATGCACTCCCCAGGGCCCTTTACTCCCCACACGCACACCCCTATAGCCTTCGTGCTTCCCTGCGGAGTCTCCTTCTCCGCCCCGAGGTTGCTCCGTTCCCTAAGCACTTCACCGGTGTTTTCATGCTGAGTTGGTTCCTCTCCGACCCTGTGCATGCCAGTCCTTGATGGGGGTTCCCCCCCGAGGTGGTCAGGGAGCTGGTCTTAAAACCAAAATTTTCCTACGGCTTTTTTTTTTTTTTTCCTTTTTTAGCTTGATTTTAGCAAGTGTCGCGCTGTTTGCCACTCTTTCTTTTCCGTTTAAATAGTGTGTGTTCGTGGAAAAGGGATTAAACCCCACATCACTGCCGGTGCTTGTGGCCGTTCCGCGGATCCTAGAGCCACATCGGCGCGCGGGTGGGGAATCAGATCTTCCTTCTAAGGTTCTCAAATTTAAACCTCGGGGCTAGAGTCACTGTCACAGCAAGAGAGAATCAGATAGTTTCAAGCTTTTGATTTTTCTCCTTCGAATTTTCCCTACCTCAGAGAGAGCTATGGACAGCAGGAGGAGAAACACGGGGGAAGTGGGCGTGGGGCCTGCGGGCGGGCCAGCAGGGCAAGGCTGGTCCTGCAAGCACCTCTTCAGTGTCACACCGTGTCTTTTCGGTGCCTGCCCTGTCACATTTGCCAAACAATCGTGGAAGACTTTCAGCTGAAAAGGTCATTATCCTCTTTTCTTTTTTTTTTTTTCCTTGAGCGTTTGTGCCTCTAATCCTCCTACTCAGTCAGTAACGATTGTACCAAATCCATACAGACGATTTCACCATTTCTTCTTACTTCTATTCAGTTTCTCTGTTCCGTGTTTCACTAAAGGTTAGGCAGGCTCAACGCCAAAGATTCTGCGAAGCTTAATCGCATTTTCTAATTCAGTTACATAAAGAATAAGTGAATTAGATTAAAAATGCCTGGAAATTTGTTTCTCGGATGACAGCTGTGACTAAAACCAGAGTTCCTGCAGTAGTCTAATTTCAGGAAATTCTCCTCTTGTTACTACATAACTGGAGGTCGAAGATGCTATTCTGTTCTGGAATGGCGAGATGGGCATCAATGGCCCCGTATTCCCCTCACCCCTCAGAGGTATGCCGACAAGGGCACAAAGGCGTTGTGCTATATGCAAGACCTGGGGAAGTGCAGTGGACTTATCCCAGCTCCTCTAGAGACAGGAGAAACCCATATCCTCGGTGGCACAAAGACGCGTCGCTGGGACACTGCGAAGGCTCCCGGTGCCCAGGCTCCTGGCCTGGAGCGGCGCGCGAGTCGAGGAGGCGCGGGCACCTCGCTGCCAGGGCCGGGCTCCGGAGGGACCGAGAGCGGCGGCTGCCCGCTCCCCAGCTCCTCAGCCCCGCTCCTCAGCCCCGCTTCTCAGCCCCGCTTTTCAGCCCTTCTCTTCCTCCTAAGTCTCAGTCTCGCACACGCCGAGGGCGCCGCTGCGGGAAAAGCCCAAACGCTGCTGGCAGCAGGGAGCAGGGAAGAAAGGTTTCCTTCTAGCGCTAACACGCCTGAGTTAGCACAGCCTGAAGAGCGGGGTCTCTCAGGAGTCCTGCGGACTGCAGTCCCTGGGAGGGAGGAGGGGATAGGCCGATTCAGTCTAAAGAACAAGTGAAAAACAAGTCTGCTGGCAGTTGTTAAGTATGTGCAGTATGGACGAATGGATGCATATTGTGAGGAGATGTATATAGGCTGCACTGCCTAAAAATTTTAGAATCACTGACAAATCAGTGTTTTCTTACCGTGCTGTGATGTGTTGTACTGCACTGTTCCATATCGTAACTGGTAAATCTGGTTTGCTGTAACTTTGTTCCCTTACTCACAGATAGCACACTAGATTGGACAATATGCTGTAAAGCTGGCTAAAATGGCCTCAGAACCTCTCTAGGGATGGCAGTATTAATGAAAAAATGCTATAGCCTTCTTAACGATCTGAGAAATATGTAGTGCATCTAGTTTTGCAATACCATCTATTTTCCCTGTTCTATAGATAAGAAACTGAGTCACAGGGAGATCAAGTGGGTTCCCCTTGTTTACCCAGGATATCTCCAGCAGAGCTTTGAATAGACCCCAAATGTCCCAAGCACTCTTCAGTCACACTAACAATTGTCTGCATTTCCCTTCAACACCCTGTTGCAACCCACCATCTTCTCCTCTTGAATCAAAATAAACTGAAGATGAGATGCCATCTCTCCCCCACCACCACCCCATCTCCTTAGTCATTCCTCACATTTGTCAAGAGGATTTTCTCTGTGGGACGTTCCTTTGGGATGACTGAGAAGGATTTGGGTTGACAATCCAATCTAAACTCTATCTTTTCCAACCTTCCCCCTCCCCCCAAAAAAACCAAACCAACCAAACAAACAAACAAAAAAAAACCAAAACAAACAAACCAAAACAACAAAAAAACCCCAAACCAACAAACAAAAAAACCCCTTAAATACCATATTATTTCCACATTCAAAAATGATTTTATAACAGCAAGTAATTAAAAGGAAAATAATTCTATAAAAGCATTGAGATGGAGAAAAGATCCTTCTCCAAAGGAGTCCTGAGCGAGTTCTTTAATATCCTGGCAGATGAACTCTTTCTGGATGGTGACTCCTACTGTCTACTACTAACAGAAACGCGACCCTTTCAGTAAAATGTTGCTTGGGAAAAACTAGTGCTCAGGAACTTCTCCAGGATAATAATTAGACACAGGGAGCTTTTGGCAAGTCAAGTATTTTGCAATGGTTGTTGCAGGAATACTGATGTTTATCAGCTCAATATTTACTGAACCTTTTATCTTTATTCTGTACATTAACAAATATCTTTTGGCTACCTTTGTTTTTACTTTATTTGCTTCATTTTTCCACTCAACAACAACTTTTAAAAAGAAGGGTTATAATTATAAAATTCCAATATTTGGAAATTATGGAAAACTAAGATTGAGCAAAGGGCAGAAGTTGTCTGAAAGTTTATCTCACCATTTGTGTACAAACTTGCGTGATGTATATACAAATCAAGTATTACCTAAAGTAGCTACATCATCTGGGCTAAGATATTTGGGGGTTATTAGCTTTGTTGGTTAGATCTGATTACTATTTTTAGAATGTAGAACTGTTCTGAAACTGAGTGCTAAGAATCTCTTAAAGCCGAATTCTTAGATGAGAAAAATCTGCTTAGTTATGTGAAGGATCTGTTTAGAACTTATCAGATTTATCATGTAATTGTATTTCCAGAAGAGAATTACATCAGAAATAGAAATATTGTTTTATTTTGGAAAAAAATAAAAAAAAAGGATAAAAATGTTAAAAGAGTTGTTTTAAGACTTGCGTATTATATCAGAAGAGGAAACTTTTACTGACTCATGAGTTCTCTCTTACTAATCATTGGGTGAGCAGAATGTCCCTTGTGCATTACAGCTCATGTTTCTGTAGATGAGTTCAGAAACTTTGCCTTTGATCCTGTAGCCATATCACATTGATCCATGAGTTTTTAGAGCTTATAGAGCAGATTGATGGAGCACCACTGTTCAGCAGCTAACAGAAGAGATTTTTCAACTTTCACAAAAGAGATGAGAGAAAAAGTCAAGAAACTGTATACAAGGAGTAAAAAATATGACTAGAAAGTGATAAACTAACCTGCCCTTCTCTAATCCTTTAATGACATGATTAGTGTAATCTCTAATATCTGCTTTCAGCACCCTGTTTCACTGCTGGATCCCACTCTGACATAAACATTCATACTTCTCAATATCACCTGTTTTGAGAAAATAGATGAAATGATAAAATGAAAATTATGAAACTTGTTCCAACTTCACTTTCTTTGAAGCTATCTCTGAATGCTTCTCAGAAGAAATAAGGAAAAAACCTTCAGTTCCTTCTTTAGGTAAGTTATAATTCAAAGGCAGAGTCCACATTCTATTGTACCCTTAGCCTGAGTAAGCTCTGCAGACTCAGAAATATGATGGCAAGCAGAATAAAACACAGACAAATATTTTGAAGTTAAAAACTCATCACTTGCTTTCTGCAGCAGAAACATTCAGCAGAAGGTTACTTGTCTCCTCAGTTCCCAGGCCATCGAGGGTTCACACAGGTGTAACAGGGGAATGTTTTTTTCCCCTCTCACCTTTCTTGAAGCCTACTTTCAGGTCATAAGTGTGGATCCTCAGAGCAGGGTCATTAACTGAAATAAACTCCTGCAACATGTAAATTGTATTAACAAATATGAAAGTATATACACCACTTGAACAAGTCTCTCCTGTTCCAGGTGGTGGTTATGCATTATGACTCTGTGTGGGTAAACAATTTTCAAAATCAGATTTTGAAATCATCAGAGTATTTGGATTATGCCCATGATTCCCAACCAGTCTTGCATT
This sequence comes from Formicarius rufipectus, assembly GCA_013399695.1. Classification (NCBI taxonomy): domain Eukaryota; kingdom Metazoa; phylum Chordata; class Aves; order Passeriformes; family Formicariidae; genus Formicarius; species Formicarius rufipectus. The sequence continues at coordinate 576,284 of VXAU01002419.1, read as the reverse complement.
TGTATGTCCTGGCATGTCATCAGCACAGGCATATTTGATTAAAACTTCCCAGTGAATACAGGGATAAGAAAAACACAGGAGAGTTGTTGACTTTGGTGATCCTTCCAAGGGTCTTTCCCCCTTGCCTGGGTGTTATCTGAGAAAACTTCTTTTGCTTATAGTGTAGTTCTGTGTTTTCATACTCCTGCTCCCTCACCCCAAAATGCAAGCTCAGCTTCTCTCAAAGACTCCAAAGCTGTTTGGGATAGACATTTTGTTCTGGAGCCATTTATGCTATTTGGTATGTGTATGAACTACTGCTTCATGTCCATCTGGCTCATGGTATGCAGCTGTCCTAGAAATGACAGTCCAAATTCCTTCTTATTCTTTAGCATGGATGTGATGTTTTTGTCATCCCCCTATCAATATCAGACACAAGTATTCTGCACTGATACCTCAGGAAGACCTGTGACTACACAAGCTTTAACAGAATTTCTGGTTTTCTTTCAAAGCAATTTCCTTCTAATGTTTCACCTAAATTGTTTAAAGAATTTCATCTACCTTCAAGCCCTGAAAATCACACAGTAATCCAAAGTTTGTCAGGAAGCAGAATAGTTTCTGGTTTGGTCCTGTTGGGTAGTCTTTGTTTTTAACAAGCTATCTGAAATATGTCCTGTTTCTGCCACCACAGTTATAATCTTCAAACTTCAGCGAAGGATCAATGATACTTTCTTTAATCACTAGAAATTTGTTTCTCATCCTACAGGTCCCCTAACCCAATCTTCTTCTTGGCAAATCTGAAATAGCCTTTGTATATATCTCTAGATGGACTGAAATTCCCACTCAATTTCAGTCAGCTCTTTGCTTCATGATTTTGTATATACAAAACTGGATTTTCACTGGTGAACCTTTGAAAAATCACTCTTTCATGATATTCTGATATGCCTGAGTTTCTCTAAGCTAATATATAATTATCTAAACAGATACTAACAATGATCTTTCAAACCCATGTCCCTACATTTCCCTCAGTTTTTCAGTCTTGTCAATGATACCTTATGGAAGTGCTTTTGCCTCTACTTGCACTAAAGGAATACAGAATAGAAGTAACCTCCAGAGTCCTTTCAGATTATCTGTTAAAAGTAAAACCTATGGAATAACTCCATATTGGCGCTCAAAATTTGAGAGCAAGTTTGAGAGCAAACCTGCCTTGGGTGCCTTATCTCAGCGTCATTAGCTGTTGGCACTCACCTTATGGAGTTCCACTGCAAATCTTTCGGAAGTTTGGATAATCCAAACTTCTACACAGTCTAAATCTTCTAAAGAAGTCTAAAACTTCTACAATCTAAACAGTTAAAAGTCCCTTTGCCTCCTTACTTACTTTCTTCCTTTACTGAGTGCAAAAAATCCCATGAAGTAGCAGAGGATTTAGTTGATTTTCACATTTGTAATTGTATGAGAATCTTTCATGGATTATAATGGTAGCATCTGTTCTGAAAGGACTGGTATGCTCCAATTTTGCACAGATCCATTTCCCTGTGTATAGTACAAGATGCTGGTTCTAGACTGCGTGGCCAAATTCTTTTTGCGTTCCTTAGTGACTACCGCTACTATTGCACTGTCTGTGAGCTTGTGAGAACAGACATACCAGCATAGAACATTAAAAAAAAACATCAGTCAGGCTGAAAGGCTCATCCTAAGATGCTAATTATGCCAGGATAACTTTATCTCTTGAACTGACCCAATCATCACAAGTTCTTTATTTACCAAGCTGAAAAAAGAAACCATCTAATAGCTATAGCAGAAACAAGCTAAAAATGCTTCAGTCTCAGCCAATTACCACTATTGTCTTCATGGAAAAAGAGCTGAGAGAGGTTTTCTAAAACTGTCCATGTGTATAAAGGACACAGTGTAACGTGCTGTCTCTTAGCACTACTCCAAGCCTAACATATATTATTATGGCTGTGGAAATCTATATTCACATTTAGTTGCTGAGAAGAAGCCATATAGAAGAAATTATTAAGTTGTTAGTTTATCATCCTTAATGAAATTATTTAGACTTTACTGTTTTTGATATTAGTCATAAAATTATGTCTGTAGTGTTAATGGACAAAAGAGATATAGTTCTCACCTAGTTTATCATTTAGTTCAACTCCACAAGCCACCAGAACAAATGGTAACTCCTACATACTGTTTAATTGACTTCTTGGCCAATACATCAATGGCTCATTATCCTTTTCGTTTTACATGAACCACTAAGAATGTTCCACTAGACCCAACACCATAGTCAATATATTCCCCCTTATTAAGTAAATGTAAATAGATCCAATACCAGTAAGTTTCTAAGAGATTTTAGGAAGTGAAGATTATCACAAAGATAAAATGCGTTAGTAGGCACACCACCACCTTTGATAGCCATTATATGTGCTGTCATCATGTATGTGTGTAATTATATTCTGCAGTTTCCATTTTTAAATTTCATAAATTAAAGTGCTTTCTGTGAAAACAAGTAAAACATTGAGCACCATCTTCAGCATATTTGAATGTCAATATTAAAATTTGCTAACTGTTGAACCTAAGACATGGATATTAGTACCCTGAAATTTGCTAAACTTGCTGCTCAAATGGTACTGAAACATGAATTCATACATTATTGATCTCAATTTGAATCTTGCTCCCGGTGACTCAGTGTCAATCATGTGGCTACATTGATAGCAACACAGTAAAAATAGCTATAATTCTTTTCAAGCATGTAGCTGTAGGATTTTCAAATAGTATTTCCTGTAGTAGATAATTATTCTGTGCAAGCTTTAAGTATCCTTCCAACTGTCTAAGTCTCAGGTAATTTTTCATCTTACCTGAGACATTTTCAGGTTTAATGGAAAAATGTTCTGTAGATGTGGAATCACACAATGACACAACAGAAAATTATATCATACAACACTGGTTGTAGAAAGGGCAGCAAGGTTCATTTGTTGCAGGTATTATACCTGGATCTTGGTTTTAGAGATTCTCTCAGCTTGCTTCTAGTGGCATCAACTCAGGGGAGAATATTCTATAATAATTAGAAGATTATCCAAATACAACTTTGTCTACTGATGTTACTAAATGGGTGGTGTAATCTTGAACACTGAGTTCAAAGACCTTCAGAGACAAGGGGTAAGAGAACAATTGGCTCAAGGGGGTTTACCCTTGTGACGGCTTTCACCTGGTGTCCGCCCAAACTGCCAGGCCCCCCCTTTTCCAGTGGAAAAGGGAAAAGGAGAAAAGGCAAAAAACAACTGAGAGATAATGGCAAAACAAACTCAGAGTAGCTAAATACTTAAATTTATTACTAACAAGATAAGAACTAAAACTACAAGTAATAAAACTAAAAAGTAAGAAATAAATCAGTCTTAAGAAAACCTTTCTCCTCTCACTCCTCCCTCTTTCCAGCAGTTCGAGAGAGTTGGGAATGGGGTTTTGCAGGCAGTTGTTGTTGTTGCCATTGCTTTTGTCCTGTGGGTCACTCCATGGGGTGCAGTCAGCTCTCTGTACCCCAACGGTCCTCTGTGGGCTGCAGGGGGACAACCTGCGCCACCACGGTTTTCACCATGGTCTGCAGGGGGGCCACAGCTCTTAGTCCTTCCCCTACTTCCATGGGGTCCCTCCCATGGGAGACAGTCCTCAATAGACTGTCCAACATGAGTCCATCCCCCAGGCAACATTTCTACTGGGGGAAAAAACCTGCTCCAGGTGAGTCTCCTTCTCCAAGAGTCATGGCTGCAAGTCTCTTCCAGGATCTCGCTCCATCCTGGGCCTCCCACAGGGCAACAGCTCCTTCGGGCATCCACCTGCTCCTCCAGAGGCTGCAGGGTGGTCTCCGCACTCCAAAAGATCTCCACGGGCTTCAGGGAGAGGGGGGAGGAAAAGCTTTCAGTGCTTCCCCCTCCCCTGCTCCAGTGTGGGGTCCCTCCTTTGCCTCCTCCTGCTCTGACCTTGGTCTCTGTGTTGTTATCTCGTGGCTGGAATTACTTACTGTGCAACACTCCTAATTCTTAAATATGTTATCACAGAGGTGTGACTGTGATTCTTAATTGTCTCAACTCTGTCCACCAGCAGGAAGTCTCTCCTGGACCTGGCTGTCATTGGCTCCACAGGACAGGAGAAGCTTCTAGCAGCTTCTAACAGAAACCATCCTGGAAGCCCCCCGTTCTACTAAAATTCAGTTACAGAAACCCATGGTAACCCTTCTCTCAGATCTTGAAACAAATATGTTGAATAGTATACCTATGGCTTTTTGAAACAGTAAGTAGCATAAACTGAAGCTGAATCCATAGCCCTGTGTTGGCCTCTATTCCCTCATGCACGATGTGCTGTTCAGAATTTTATGGCTCAGACACCTCATCCTCAGCACAACTTGAGGTCCAGGTGTCTGTGACTGAGCAAGGTCAAGTATCAGCTTCATCCAAGCAACAACAGAGGCTGCATCTCCCAGCTTGACTACTACTGCCTAGCAAGGAAAAAAGTTATTGATTGTCAGCTTGGACATTGAAGAGTGTATTAATGTTCAGTGGAACCATATTTTAGTCTATCTACCTACTACATATGTTACCTAGTAAATAACCATGTGTACTAGTAAGTTTACATACAATTCTTCTTGCAGAATTTGTGCACACAGTAAAAGGTACCCAAATAAAAGGTTACAGGGTCACTCAGAAATGCATTGCATGTACAAAGCTAAGTACATGAAAATAAGCCAGAAACTGGAGTCACTAAAAGAATTCCAGACCCTTATTTGCCTTGCCTCCAGACAGCTCCAGAGGAAGCTGAAACCAAAGTGACATCTCTCAGGATCAATCAGAATAACACATTTTGTCAATTCCTTATGCTGTCTGGAGGCAATAAAGAATGCAGACAATCTTTTCACAAGGCTGTAAGAGACTGTCCTGCTGGGGACAATTTGTCTTCAGATAGTCTTAGTTAAAAGCAGGATTGCTGTAACTTTGGCCTCAACAGCCACAGGAGACACTGGCTATCTGTTGCTAGAACTCTCTTTGCTCTGCATTGCTTTCCAAACCCAAATCTAAAATGTCCCTCCAAATGGTGCTCAGAAGTGATCTTTACCAGAGTGACACTCTAGAAAAACTTCTCTTTAGTATTTCCTACTATCATTCTATTTCATGAACACGTCATCCAGAGAGGAGAGATGATGCAAAAAACACACCCTTCTGTCGAACAGTAGAACTGCCAAGACTCAAACAAGGCTCGGATTCAGAAGTTCCTAAACCTGCTTTCACCTCAAATAGCAGAAAGGAAAGGCCAAGCACTGGTTCACCATGACCTCCATTGTAAGCCCCTCATGTGTTATGCATAGGGTTGTAAGGATTGTCCTTATATCCTCACAGATCTTTTAATATGGTCAGAAAGTGACTGGGCAGGTGAGATGAGCAGAGTAGTTGTGTGTTTTCACAGAGAAGAAACTTTCAACAAACAGAAATCATTTCATAGATACTAATTCTGTTCTTACATTAGTATTAAAGTCGTTCTTAAATGAGAATGATGTGCTTTATGAAATTAAATCTGATTCATCAGAGTTATTAAATATATGAGTAATCGCACTGCAGTCAATAGAAGAGCAATCTAGATTAAACTACCAGTGGTCAGCCAGAGCATTTGGAGGATTAAGGGTAGGTTTATGAACAAGATGTTTTGCTTGATTGGGCTTCTTTAGCAAGAGCCTCAGTTGTGTATCTAGCAGACTCCATTTGCAAATCTACCCCTAAAGAACAGCAATATATAATACAGTATATTTATTATTTTCTTTTGATTCACTGTTGTGGTTTAACCCAGCCAGCAATCAAGCCCCATGCAGCTGCTCACTCACTCCCACCAGCAGGATCTGAGGGAGAACAAAAGGGGTAAAAATAAGAAGTCATGGGTTGATGTAAAGGCAGTTCAATAGGGAAAGCAAAAGCTGCACACACAAGCAAAGTAAAATAAGGACTAATTGGCAGCTTCCCAAGGACAGGCAGATGCACAGCCATCTCCAGGATGGCAGGGCCCCACCACAGGTAAGAGTCACTTGGGAAAACAAATGCCATTACTCTAAATATCCCTCTTTTCCTCCTTCTTCCCATCAATTTATATACTCAGCATGATGTCATATGGTATGGAATATCCCTTTGGGGACAGTTTGGGGTCACCTGCCCTGGTTGTGTCTCCTCCCAGTCTCCCATGTACCCTCAGTCTCTTCACCAGCATGACAGGGCCAAAAACAGAAAAGGTCTTGCCTCTGTGTTAGTACTGCTCAGCAATAACAAAAACATCTCTGTATTATTGACCCTGTGTTCAGCAGGAATTTAAAACATAGCCCCATACCAGCCGCTGTGAAGAACATTATGTCTACCCCAGCCAAGACCAGCACAACTGTTCTGTTGTACTGTTAAATAAACAGCCTTGAAAGTTTTTTATCACTAATGACTCAGATTTTGAGTACAACATAGGTCCAACACGTTTGTCTGAAATGTTCTTGGTTTATTTTTACATTTTTGTGATGCTCAGCATTGGAAGCAGTTTTTAGATCACCTAGCCATTTAATGTCTTACAGGTGCTTTGAATGAGGCAAGAACATCTATTTATACTTCTGTGAATTCAGTAAATTCACTTAAAGATATGTGATGACCTTCGGTATGTATAAAATGTCTGTGAGAAGGCATGCAGATGCATATGCTTTGTTATGGATTAGGCGTGACCTGATCAGTAAGGAACTTTTCAGTCATCTCCAAGGAACACTATAAGGACATTAAATGCAATCACACTTCAGTTACTTTGTGAAATCATGGTAAATCTGCCATTCTCCAATTTTTTTGGATTAGTTGAATCTTGTCAACCTACAATGAGTTTTCAGAGTTCCTGTTTCACTCCTATGTATTTTTGGTTTTACTGGGAATATCTCTGGCCTAGAGCAGGTTCTCTGGGTTGGTGAAAGACGTAAAAATCTGAAAATGCTTAACTGTGGTGTCTCAAGGAGAGTTCAATTTTTTTTAGGCTAATGCATTTCAAATATCATTACATGATGTGGGAACATATTTAATGTTCAGTTTTCTTGTCAGAAGTGATTCAGTGCCTAGAAGCATTTAGATGCTTTGAAAGATTTTAGTGTATATTAAAGAACCCAAAAATATGTTCTTGTGCATGCAGGAATTTTTACTGGAGTCAGTTTTATGTTACCCAAAATAATCAAAAATATCTGCATCATGAATTAGTGCATTGTGGAGTTAGGAGAATTTTACAAGTCAATTCAAAATTTTGCTAAATGATGTCTGCCATTTTGTACTGACAAAAAGTTGTCTAACTTTCCATGACATTTGTCCAAGGGATTAGAGAAAGAAAAAATAAAGATCAGTGCTTTGATGCTGGCAAACTGGTTCTGGAGAGCTTATCACAAGAAACCAAATCAATTCCTCAAAGTGATTCTCTGGATAAGTTCTGGCAGAACAACAAAAGAATGGCATAGAGTGAAGATTTGTGTGTTTTGATCATCATACTTACCCACAGAGAGAGATCAACTAAATATAGAGAAACTTAAGGACCAAAAAAAATAAATCTACAATCTGTCTAGAAAATGGTTTAAAGAAAATTCTTCCCTCCTATTAAAAAAAAAAAAAAAAAAAAAGGCATCAGGGTATACAACACAGGAACAAGGCATGGACAGAGAATGGGACTCCTCCTTGCCTCTCCAGTGTGCTTCAACAAAAACCATAGACTGGTCAGTTTAGGGGATTCACCCCATTTCAGTACACAACTAATCATCAGCAACTTCTCCATACACGTTCAAAGAAATACATGTTACTGCCATCTGTTATTTGTGTTCTTCTTGAGTTGGAACAAAAGAGCAGCATTACCTTTCCTTTGTAGTCATCAACGTGCTGCTATAAAATAGTCAATTGATATGAATACAGGTCTGCCATGAACTAAATAGGAATAATTTTGCATTCCAGTACCTTTCTATACTGTTCCTAGTCATAGTCACGTCAGACAGTTATGTCCTAAATCAGTAAATTTAATTTCCTGCCATCTCAGTCCCATCACTAGGCATAATTCCTTTTGTGATTAAACTACTCTTGTTTAAAAGAAGTCCTTGCTCTAAAATAGGGCAACTGCTCCTTCACAGCCTTCAGCACACAATTGCTTGATTCTGCTGCTTAATAGATGAAAACATGTCTCTGATGCAGAATGTCTCTGGGAAAGCAGACAGGAAACATGCTCACTGAAATAGCTCCTCAATCCAGTCCGTGCCCATCAAGCATTGTTGTATGGGTGCACCAGTGTCATCAGAAATCTGATGGAAGCCAATATCTTCCACAGAAGTTAAAAGCAGAAGCACGACATGCAAACTAGATTTCTCTCTGAAGTTGCTTCCTCAACCTGCAAACTGATTGAGGGCAAAAGCATGGAATAACACAAAACCCCCACCAGGTACAGTGAAGCTGGAGATCCTCAGTGGAGTCACTGGTGCTGCTGAAAGGAGAAGCAGAAAATATAAATGGAAAAGTCTCCTTTTTGTTGCTTTGTGTGCTTCAGAAGAGCTGCAGTAATTCAGAAAGCAGTAATTAACCTACTGAGTGCTGTAGTAGTTTTCTCAGAACTGTCTACTTCAGCTGGATGAAAAAAATCAAGTCAATTGTAGTCAGTATTAATATTACATTGAAAAAGAGATTAGGATCTTGTCATCCTTTTTGGTATTCAAAAAGGTAAATATCCTCACAAAGTCATACAGGAACTCCAAACACTCAAAGCCTCTGAAAACTCACTTTTATTAAGAGACCCAAATAAAGATACGAGTATTTTCCCTGAGTTTTAAGACTTTGTAAGATTGGTTTCTAAAATTCAGTTCTTTGTGTTATGAAGTTATATCAATGCTGTTTTTGTTAATTTACTCTGGACTTGGCAGAAGTATATCTCCAATGAGTATTTTCTTTTTGTTTAGTTTGGGTTTTGGTTTCAGGTTTGTTTGGTTTGGTTTGATTTGGTTTGTTTTTTCTGTTTTGTTTGGTTTATTTTGTTGGGTTTTTTGTTTGTTTGTTTT
>VXAU01002419.1:549923-567185 GCA_013399695.1 Formicarius rufipectus | reverse complement strand
TTTTTTTTTTTTTTTTTTTTCTTTTGTTCCAGAAGCTGTACTGCATCATAGACATCACTTAATTTTATCAAATGCCTATGGGTCACGGATCTGGCATGTATCATTTCACCTCCAAGAGGCTATTTCCAGTAAATGTAGTTTTCAGTTTGTACTTATGAATGGATGTTGAGATGACTCAAAAAGTTCATGATAAATTACATACTATGAGTGAACTTTAAAAATGTGATTTGGCAAAGATACTGCGTGTTCTGCACGTTACAGTATGATACTGAGTAACTGAAGAGGTGATCACCAGCATTTCAGTAGGGAAAGCTCAAGGAATACAGCACAAGCTCCTTTTGTAAATATGATAGAAGATAACAATTCTCAGACAAAGGTTTGTCAAGTTTCACTTTCTATTTGAACCCATAATTGGAGTGACTGTTTTTCTGGACAAGGACAATAATAGGATAGCGTTTCTCTTTATGAAGAGAAGTAGCTCTGTGTACTCAGGACAAGGGGTCAGGATACTCTGGACCAAAGCTCTGCCTATCAGACAGACCCTATGTGATTCTGGGAGCATCATTTTAATCACTGCTTGTTATTGCAAAAATGTATTACATGCAAAATTATTGTGAAATTTAATTCATGCTTGTGAATGCTTCAAAATCTTGATATCAGCAGTGATTTTTTTTTAAATTCAACTCTTTTTTCCAGTATTTTAAACTGAAATAAAAGATTATTTCAGTAAGAAAGTATCATCTTTTTGCATATCAAACACCCAGTGATTTCTGAATCCTGCTGTTTGATTTGAGGGTTGATCCTATTCAGTGTGCTTTGGCCCTAATGCAATAAAATATGCATGAGTCCATTTAAGCTTGACCCTTATAGTGATTGCCTTTTCACTTAAAGCAAGCATTTACTTAAGTACTCTGTGAATTGAAATCTACCTAGTTATAAACTGGTGAATTTAATACCTGTAAGCACTGTTATTTGTGGGAGACATTCTCACTTGTAATCTTTTCAAGGTTTTCTCATATGGCAAATTCTGAATCTGACTTTAAAGAACATCTTCATTTTTGACTTGTTTCTCCACAGAAGCAGAGGAAGGACTAAGTTCTCCTTCACACTTCTAACTGTATCAGCTTACATAATTTAAACTAATACTCTTCCCTCTAAAGGATATTTTATGCAAGTCAACATATCTATCTTTAAGAAAACACATGAGTTTGATATTATAGTATCTAACTTTATTTCACATTTTGAAGCTTCCGGAATGCTGGCAAAACATTCATTTCAGATGTTCTGAAAACAAGTTTTAGGTATCTGGCAGTCAGATTGGTAATGCACCCAATAATCTGTGTTTTCAATCTCCTTAAAAATGTTTTGATATTCAGTACGTATTTCAGGAAGAAAAAAAAAAAAAAATACAGTACATTTAAGCTTCCCTTTCTACATTGTTTACTAAATACACTGTAATACAAGTAATAATAATCTGTGAAAACTTCTACTGTAACGTAATGTGCATTCACAATCCAGAAGTAAGAATTCACTCATCTAAAACTATTTCACTCTCAAGGAAGAAACAATTTTGGCCGTCTGGGTACACACTGGGTACACAGCTGGTAAGCCAACTTGTCTCTTACATAGTCCTTCAAACTCAGTAAGTAAAGGGAACAGGCTTGAATTCTACTTTTCATTTCAGTTTAGAATGAACAACCAGTTTAGGAAACACCATCTATTGTATAGCAAGGACATTGTGAACATACTTGTGCATGCAGTGAAGTTCACCAGACTCAGAGAAACTCTAAATGAAAAAAAAAAAAAAAATCATTAATGAAATAGAACAACTTTTTTTCTTCAGAGGACTATTATTTTAAGTCTGTAACCTGTGATCAGCCAAATGTTGTTTTACAGTCTGATCAGCGAGTCCTCAGTGTGCTAGAACCCATAGTGTCTGTAGTGAAATGCTCTGTAAACTCTGTAAATGGTTCTGCTTTTAACAACACATATTTCCCCAGAAGGGAAAATGTTGCATGCTAAAAATAAAACCATGAAAGCCAGTCAGTAAATATATGCAAAATAATTCACTTTTACAATAAGGAGTACTTGTTTACAGTAAGTGTTGCTTCTAAGCTTAATGTTTGTAGAATTATTTGCAAATGGGTTGATATTGGGCTGGAATACTGCAACTCAGAGATCAATGCCAGTGCTTCCTGAGGGATGCTGAACTCAGCAAAGTGATGCATGCTGTCAGTCTCCAAAAGCCTGGACAGTAAGATTTTAAACATTTTGCCCATTCTCAAAGGCTTCTGAATCTTTGTCCCTCCCAGAAGACAGATGAGAACTTTTTCCCTCTACAAAAGCCCCCTCAGAATCAGGAGACCTCTGGCTGGTAGTTGCCCAGTCCTTTTAGAAACAGCAGCCTTATTTATGAACAGTAAGTTAGACTGCTCCTCTGCTTGTGGAAATTCTTTACCCTTTATCTCAACATGAAATATTTAATAGGAAACTGAGACAATAAGGCTTAGTTCTGGTCCCATTTGTCTGTGCTATTTCCAAATCCTGAACCTTCTGTCACATCAGTGTAATTAGTCTCTACTAAGCCAGAGGTTAGCTTGACATGATACACATACAAAAGTCAAGAATATATGTAAGCCTCAACTAAATATTTAATCTTCATATTCCAATTCATTATACAACCCCAGTGCAGCTGTAGATATCTGAAATCTTGCTTTAGTGAAAGACAAGATTTAGGTGAATAATTTGCCAGAAAGAATTAAACATTGGTATAATTTGAGAAAAACAATTTGAAATAAGGAAATGAGTAATCCCATAGAAAATCAGGAAACTCAATTAAAAAATAGTTGTCATTCATGTTGCTTATCTGGATAACCAGAACTAGAAAAATGAAACATAATCAGTTCTGCCCATGCAATCTCACTGGGTATTAAAATCTGACTACCTGTTCTGCTGGCTGCAGACAGAAAATTCTTTGTAATTATTATCATGCATTTAATACGTTGTTCAAAGTTTCTTTCTGTGGGAAGCTTCATGTACTTCACCATTTTTTCCCTACACTATGGGGAGTTTTATAGAAGCAGCCCTAACACGGACTCTCTTCAGATCTGTTCCATCAGTAGGACAGGATGCCTACAACCACAGTCAGGACTGTGATGCTACATCCTCTACAAGGCCTGCATCTAGGGTTCCTCAGACAAAAGCTGTTCTGGCACTGTTCTAAACCAAGAAAGGATTAGTGAAATTTGCATTGATATACTGTGTATCAGTAATCCATTGCATTATCTGTTTCTTAAAAAAATAATCGAGTTTTATGCGGCAGCATTTTTCCCTCTAAAATAAAGAAACAATGGCTGCAATTAAAGATACAACATTATAAATATGCAAGCATACAGCAGAGCAGTAAATTAAAGCCAGCAGTGCAAAGACAAGTGATATCTCAGACAGTGGGAAATCACCACTACCCGCCTCTTGGCAATGTATGTCCCCTCCACAATGACAGCTGGAGACTTCTCAGAGATCTTCATCATGCACAGAAAAATGTTGAGATAACTGAGGTTCCTCCTAAAATGCACATATGTGTTTGCAGCAAGAATGTAGCTCAGGATTCTGGGAAAGCTTTTATGATGGTTTCATAGGCAGGAGGTGGGGTTTGTGTGGAGTGGCAGATGCGGAGGCTGTTGTTAGACCAGTGGAATTCAGGTCGACTCAAGCTATTGGTGGTGCTTCCCACAAGGGTCGTGGTGGTATTTGTCGGAGTGAGGGTGATCAGCTGACTGTTCGTCTCCACAGGGAGTGGAGGACACTGCAGAAAAGGGTGGAAGGTGGATGCACGGAAACTCGACTTCCTGGGGAAGGAGTTGGCCTGCTCCAAGGAGGCTTGCCGCTGGAAGGTGAGGCTGGCCAGGCTGAGGTTGCTCCGACGTTCACAGCTGCTGTTGCGATAAAATCCAGTCCTGCCGGTAGTGTGGCCATGGGAGGAGGGTCTGGACCGACGGCTGAAAGCTGAGGGGCTCCCCTGGGAAATGTGGGCACTAGCTCTGCGACGGGACAAGCAAGTGAACAGTGCCCAGATGATCCCTCCAATCACCAGTCCAATCACCATGGACACTGTGAAGGCTATTATTATCTGGTCTGAAATATAGCAAAAATGAGCATCAAAGTTACTTCAGTAGCTTTGAAGGATATTTCTACAAGAAAATGAATCGAAAATGGCAGTCACCTTTAAAGATGAATGAGCCCTTAGACCTTCTTATGTAATACATGTACTTCACAGCACAAACACAGCAGTTCAGAGTGCTCTTACTAGACAATGTTTTGGTGTTCTGTGGGGTTTTGTGTGTTTGGGCTTTGTTTACTTCCTTGCTTGTTTAATTTACATAACTCAACAACATTCAGAAAAGAGTTTGCATTTAGCATCAGTTTCTGTACCAAGGAAAAGAAAGTCCTTAGCCTTTCCCAGAATCAGCCACCCACCAGCTCCAAAGCGTGTTACAAAACTGCCAGGTATTTGCTTCTGTGAGCAATAGGAGGTGTGGATTTATGCAAACTTGTCCTTCTGTTTATAATGTTTATGTCCTATGTGTATGTGTTTGCAAACTCACCTATTAAAAGAGTGATGTGCCTTCTGCCATGTTCATAAATGAGAACACTTCCCAGCCTTTTACTGCTGAGTAGCAGGTAGTTTAAATCCTCATAGTAATTAATGTGAATTACTATATCTTAAATTATTATGGTTGGAGATAACCATTTGTAATACTAAGTCTCTTGAATATTACCTATCCCCAATGCCCAATATAAAGATGTATTAAAAAGGCATTAAGAAAAGTAAATTTCTGGCTCTTTTAGAAATGTTTTCAAGGATTAAGGGATCTGAAACCAAAACTAACAACAAACCCATGGGCAGAATTGCTTTCTCTCCCATGATGGAGGAATTTGATTTTTTCCTTGTATATTTCTAAGAAGAGGACAGTTACTTCAGAAAACTTCACTTAGTTTGCAACTGAGCACCAGCTTTATTGCCATTCTGAAAAGTTCAAAGATATATTTGTAATCCTGGGTAAGGTCTGAAAGGAATGAAAACATTTACAGATCCCCTCACAATTCAAGAAGGGCTTGAATCTCAAAGAAGAAGGAACACTATATTGGCAACAGGTGGAACCAAGACAGAATAAGCTAAAAAGAACCATGGGACAACTTGAAATATGTTAATTCTGTCTGTGATGTACAATCATGATTGTGAAACATTTCTTCTAAAAACAAAAATGTAAAAGGTAACTCCTATAGCAAAGCAAGGCACAGTGCCTGGCTGACCACTACAACACAAGGCAGTAACTCCAGGACTGGAATGCAGGCATTAGAGTCTGAACAAGGCAAAAGGGGACTAGATTCAGAATTTTCTTGCAAGGTATCATCTGTCAAAATTTCCCTTGGATTTATGGTAATGTGCAGTCATTCCCAATACCCAAAATAATCGCAGTGAATATGAGCTGTGGGACTTGGCCAAAGCAGGTGCTGAAGAGGCAAAGAGGGTGAGTGGCCTGAGGAATGGCTATGAAGAGCAGTTGGCACACTGCAAAGGGAGAGGACAGGTGCCAGACAGGGCCAGTGGGACAACGTGAAGACAGAGGGACCCCAGAATTGGCACCCTGGAACCATTTCCTTTGCTTAAGTCTGCCTTAAACTTAGGGCATGTCAGTGCAGAAGAGGGGAAAGAAACATTTGCCTCCAGCAGTGTAGATGTAAATAATTAATTATTGGTTAATTGTTCTTTAAGAAAGGCTATACAATCCTACTGCTCCTTGCTTGTTAACTCTGCTTTCAAGTAGGCTTATAACCATTATCTTTTTCAAAGACTGGAAAGGATAACACTTTGGATACTGTTGCAGAGGACTGCTCCTTCTCAGGAACATTTCAATCAGACATAGATCAGACTTGACCCTAAAATACAGTTTTGCTTTAAGCCCACATTTTACACATTTTACAACTATGAAACTCTAGGTCGGGCACACTAAAGATAAAGGGTGATTGTCTGGTCTGCTTTTTGCAAGAACCCACAGGCAGCATCCTACACTGCCACTCCTGGCTGCAGATAAGAGCTCCATCACCATGAGTAGCCTTCTTCTCAAAAACTCAGTCTGATTCTGTCCTTTATAAAACATCTCAAGAGACACAGCAGGACTTATTTTGTCCCTTTTGGCCAGGAATAGCTTATTATGATATTTTAATGGGTTTAATGCGTTCTGTTTCTGCAAGTTCCTACTCACACTCCCAAAGGTGGGAAGGGAGAGCCTGGACTTGGTGACGTCTAATTGAATAAATCCCAGAGGGAGTCCTGAAGACAGCATTTCCCACACACTAGAACTGCAATCTGAGTACCCCTACTGCTGTCCTTGTGTGGCTATGGGAAAGTGGAGCAAGAACTAACCCCTTCTTATGCTGATTTCTTTTGCACTTTAGCTCGAATGCTAGTTAGGTTATTATGTTCAAGACTGACAAGGAATCTCCCAGGCACAGGTCTGTGCTGCCACCCAATATCCTTGGAACTCTTTGGGCTCTCATCTGGCAAAGGAATCTCCACAGGGCTCAGCATCCTGGAACGTAAGCAGAGGCACAGCAAGCCACACAAGTGTGCTGGCTTTGAGGTTGCCATGCACCATGGTGAGGATTTGTCCCCGCATCCCTCTAGCCATAATTTTCACCACCTGCACAATCAAACCAGAGTTTCACACTGTTTAAAGCAGATGAGGGAATTGACAAAAGTATTGAGTGCAGCACTTCAGTCCTTCCCACGTGCTGGAGGTACAGCACAGACAATTATCCCTTTGGATAATGGCTTCATTTTCTTTAACTTCTTCAGTTCTTTTATTTTTCTATCTCTATATATGAATGTAAAAATAGAGGGTCAAATTATTTCTTGGTGAAAATCAGCTGGATTTACACTGACTATTGTGGTTGTCATATAGGACCCCAAATGCTCTCTTTTCCATTTGGACCTACACTTAATCCTTTTGGTTCTTGTTATAGAAATATCACTAGACCCATTGGTTACAGACATTTTGTTTTTTCTCTTTACAACATCTCACTGACTTTGGTTGGAACCATGGGCCACGCTAATAGGCCAAACTTGCTCTTTGCTCATTCCCTGCAGAGGATGGATTTTACTGAAATATAATTCAGTTCTAAAAACTTGCATTGAAGACTTGTAAATCTATGTCCATTGATTTCCTCTTTAGAATGTCAAGCAACCACAGCCCTGATGTACATTGGAGAAAATAGTATCAAACAGAGAAAAAGATCAAAGGCAGAGTAGGACTTGTTGCACCTGGGATTTTGAGGGGGACACCAAGTTGTTTTCTATTCCTTATTCTGGGCAGTACCAGAGCAGAACTAGCCTTTCCAGAGAGCTGGAGTGATACTGACACAAAGTGTCCCTCAAAGGGCTATTAATATCTTACAGTTTCTAGAGAACTGTGAGTGTCTTTCTATCCTCTGCTTTTAAGGAAAAGACAAACAAAAATATTTGTGGATAAGGTAGGAATCCTGCCAGTAAAAACAACTACACAGGTGTTAGTTCTTTAAATATGTTTTGATCTGTATGTTTCTCAGGCTGCTCACACTGCCTGCTTTATTTGAGTATGTCATAACCAAAAAGATTTGCTACCCTACCTCAGTCAATTCTCCACTCTCCCCTCTAACACCAGCTGAGGTGAAGGACAAAGGCTTTTATCAACAATGCAGGACAGACTTTGAGGTAGAAAGCCAGAAGTGAAAATGTAAGGGAAAACACGGGGGATCTTAACTACCTTACCTTTCTATCTATGGTACTTCTGCTGTGACCATGCAAAACAGAATGGAGGTTCAGAACCCACAGTTACACCCATAACATCTGATTGTTACCCCGAGATCTGAACATCAAGTTAGCACATTTGTCAGCCCAGTAACCATGCTTATCAGACAAGTCCTTCTGAAGTCTTTCTGTTCCCTTCTCTCTAGTTTTAGCATGCAGTGTTAAACAAATGCAGTGCTACAGGTTATTACAGCATAATATTGCTTCTGCTGTACAAAGCTTTTTCTTGGTTGTTGCAGCTTTCTTTAAGGATTTCATAACTTTCCATGATCTGTATACTTAAAGTGATAGCATATAGCCTACCAAATTAATAACCTCTAGCAAGTGCTTAATACTCTATAGAATCCTATCCCTTATGATAAGTTTCCTGAAGTGTAAAGTTAAGGTGGGCGCTGGGTCTTCCTTCCCCCATGCTCACAAATATATACATTTGAAAACTTAACAGCCAAAATCAAAATCATGTAAGTAGTAGCTTCAATGACAACATCTCAGAGCAACAGCCAGGGTGGGGTGGGGCAAAACAGGACAAAGTTTCCCTTTTACAAAAGGGAAGAGAAATGGAAAAGCATATTTTAGTCAGTGTGCACATATGATGAATCTGAACTGTATTTTTGCCAGTATTAGTTAATAAGGTTAATAAAGAACCAGTCAGCTTTTCAAGCATTCATTCTGCTTATCGTATTGCTGAGTACAAGAAGTCAGAAAACACTCATAGGATGAGATGGTGCCTACACATCCGATTTGATTTCTAGCAGGTGACTTTCAAATCCTGCAATCTTCCTTATGTTTTGGAACTGTTAGGTTTTTTTGTCGTTACTGTTTTATTCAAAGCTAAATAAATAATTTCCTGGACTCAGTCAGAATAGAGCTAATTTTTCCACAATAGCTGTGAGGGGAGTGGAGCCTGGATCCATGTGGGTGGTCTCGGTTGTTTTTCTATACCATGTACACCATTGTTGGGGGTGGGAGGGGAGTGGAAGTAAAGGACTCTTACTTTCAGGCAGAAGGGTTTGACTTCTGGTGGAAGAACAGTGTGATGGGGTAGGGAAACCCAAGGTCATTGTTCATTGTTTTGGGGTCATGCAGTGTCAGACTGACAGGTTAGTGCTGTATTTTTTATTTTTTTTAATGTGTAAATCACCCTCTTTTTGTGAACTTTTACTATTAATATTTTTGCTGTTACTCATTGGTTTCTTGTCTTATTGCTGTTTCCAGTAAATTTTTCTTGTCTCAAGTCATAATTCTCACCTTTTTGTACCTCCAGGTCTCAATTCCATCCGTGGACCAGGAAGAGGGAGAGAAAGGAGTGAGAGTGAGTGAGTGGCATCTGGTTTGGGAGATTCACTTGGAGGGGGTGGGCACTAAATTAGGGCATGCCACTCCTAAACCACAACAGTAGTTTTATTTTAAAGTTACTAGAAGTGGTAAGGAAGCTTGTCGGTCAAGAATGACCTTGTTCAACATTTTAACTCAGCCTGATACAGAGATGTTTTACTTATACTATGTTATAGCAAGGCTCTGTTCATTTACTTGAACGTGGAGTAATTTTCCTATTTTTTTCCCACCAGACCAAAAGTAGCATGAGACATTGTGCATGCAAATTTTATTCCACTGGGGACTCCAGCAAGATTGTATGTAGAACATACAAGCTCATTGATTTCAGCTGTATTAGCAATGAGAAACATCAGAACATCACCATGATGTAGAGTAGAAGAGTTATTTTTATATTTTCTATCAAAATATTAGAATGCTAAATTTATTTCCATTTTATTTCTTTGCTTCTTACAATTTTGTGAGATCTCTTTCCTCTATGTGATGTCATATACCAGTGACTTAAAACTTGTCTAAACTAATAAGCATTCATCCTTCTACACGCACACACATTTTGCACACACACTTTCATCTCGCCTTGTCCCAAAGCTGAAAAGCCTTGATAACTAGTAGAAGAGTTTGATCTCAAACATGAAAAAATCATCTCAGACTCTTTGTCCTGAAATAACTTTTTCCCAAAATGAAAGCTCAATGACAAAAGCAGGTATGAAAACCATATAAAAGAATATGGCAATTCATACCTGAACATGGCATAGCTTAGCACAGAGCACCAGCTAGTGTATTAAAACAGGAATTGCATTTTACAAATGACAAATCTAATAACCTGATAGTAATATTTCAGACTATTTTACAGGAGGATCAGTGTCTCAGGTTTCAAGTAAGATTCAGGTAAGTAATTGGATGTTCATAACAGTCTGTTTTGCGCAAAACAAGGCAAGAGCAGCCAGAATCCATCATAGTTTCAACAAACTCACAGCATCTTCCCAAGTGTTAAGGAAACTTCTCTGTCTGACCATGCAGAGCCACTCTGGCAGTCACTCTTGCACCACCTGAGCTGGGGCCAAGGCCCATTTGCAGCTACACACCCCACTCACACAGTCAGACTAAGTTTCCTTACCAGCTTGGCCCCAGATTTCCCATAACGGACTCTCAGACCTCTAGATCCTTAAAAGAATTTAATCATGACACAATAACTAAATCGCAAAATAACAGCTCAAGCTGGGCACCTCAGAGGCCCACCTCCCACCAAGGAGGGACCCCAAACAAAGGAACCTCTGGGCTTTTATGCCCTTACACTCCAAGGGCAGCAAGTCTGAGGGTGGTAGCTCCTGCTGTGACTCTGGGTGTCCTGTCACCCAGCTGGGCCACAGGTTCCCGGGCCCTTTGTGTTGGTTCTCACCTCTTGCTCAGGTTCCTGCCCCACAGAGCTCAACCTCCAGCTCTGCAGCTTCACAATGAGCTACCTGCACTGAATATATTCTTCAGCAATAGCAAATGTACATCCCCAAGTCAGAAACGTTACAGCTACTCCTCCTCATGCATCCCAGGCAGTGAGTTAGGAAAGGAAATATACCCTGGGCCCAAAGAGCTACCCCTTTTTTCCGCCACAGAAGGTTTGAAGTTATTTGAACTACTTGAAACTATGCCAGTTCTACCAGCTCCAAGAAAATGGTTTTAAGTTAGGGCTAGTATCAGTAGCCAACTCCTGTGCTGCTGTTGTCATGCTGAGTTTAAAAAAGCAATTTCTCTGTATATGACAATTGTTGACATTGCTATCTTCCCAATTGTATCTAATTGTTTTAGAAAAACAGCCTTTCATTAATCATTTGTAGGCAGCTGGGTGGGTGAATCAGTTGCTGTGTGATATCAACCAGCTGTGATCTTAGCCATAGCAAAAGTTCAAGAAACTTCACACATGACTCTTGTGACATGACTAAGAGTGACAGGCTACAAGGTGGTTCAGGTAGTTGTGATATCCAGAAAAATGAATTAATGGGGATGGAGGCATATGAAAAACAGAATCATCTGACAGAAAAGCAGACTGTGCAGGACATAAGAAATAATAAACAAAATGAGATAGTTATGCTGCCAGAAATATTAGAGCTCTGCGTTCAGATGCATCTTGCTAAAGAGATATTTTAGTCAGCCTGTGTTACTGCAAGATTTGTTTCTGCAGCAACAGAGGGTATGTCTCCCACTTCAACTAATAATTAAACAGTTGGGGTTTATGTCCACAGCAGAAAAATAGTAAATACTTAGTTTAAAATAGAGGAAGGATATTAAAAAATGTGTTTCTATATATGAGGATTGTTAAGAACCAGAAGAGATAGTCCAGGTATGTAGTGCATCTATCCCCATAAAAGATTTTAAAAAGAAGCATCAGTCAAGAGTTGTAATATAGTTAATCCTGTCTTGAAAATAGAGTGTAGAACAGGTGACAGCTCAAGGTCCATACTAACATCATTTGATGCAGGTTCTAATACATTCTGTAACTGGATAAGCATCTGAAAAGTTACTAATCAAATGAAAAGTTAAAACCAAACCAAACCAAACAAACAAAAAAACAAACAAAACAAACAAAAACAGACCGTGTTTTTAGATTAATTTTCCACTTGAAATACAGAGTGGCTGCCTGCTAATCAGGTGGATTTCGCGAGCAAGCAATCTACCTAGGAACAAGACTGCCCTCTGCTGGAATTTGATGCTGGAACTCTCAACAATACAGAAAACACCTCCATTCTAGTAAAATAGTGTCAGAAAACGCTAGCAAGAAACATTCCAATCAATGGAAGATTGAAGAGACATTCATAGTACCTCAGAAATAAGAAAAATTCTGAAGTGCATTGCCATAAACACTTAGAACTAGCGCTTTGCTGAGGCTTTGAAAGTAAGGTAGACTGAGGCACAGCAAAAGTGTTCAGAAGCTTAGAGAAGTGAAGCTTGTGCAGTTTTGTGGCTTTTTGCGAATATCTGTGCTCAGAAGGAGCATGACGCTATGTTCTTGAATTCATATTTCTTCCTACTCATGCCCAAGTATATTTGCTTTGTTTACTAATACCATAATTCATTGTGATAAAATGCCAGAAGAATGAAATATGCCATCTCAATATCTCACAAATCTGGTAGTCGACTTTTACTGGAATTATAAATAAAGACAAATTTTAACAACCAGAAAGAAACACCTAAGATGGAGAAATCAGCATTTTTAATTTAATATCTTTGGCACAAAGCAAAGATTCCTTCAGGCAGACAGAGAAAGAAACTTTGTTATTGTATGGTTTAATTATGATTCCTAATGCATTACAAAGGCAGTAATAGAGTTCTGATCTTTTCTGCATGTGCAGCAGATAATCTTCTGGCAAGGCATTGTTACCCATCTCACAAAACCAGAACTAAGCTGTATGGCCTCTGCATGAACCTAAATCACACACTAAATCACAATTTGCCACAGGGCAATATGACATTCAGTTATTACTTAATTGATAAAAATATTTTACACCTGAGAATGAATAATTTCATGTGTGCACAGACCATGAGTGATTGTAGTGAAATCTTCAAATTAAGCAGTATTTCCAGAATTCCTAAAATTCAAGAAGAAATACAGGAGTGCATTTGCCACATTTAAGAAAACAGACCATGGGGTAAAGAATACATTGAATTAATTCTCAATCCCACCACAATAATTCTGTTTGTTGTCCATGCCTGACACAGGCACAGCTTCAAGTGGAGCTTGTCCTTAAAGTGAAAACCCACAAAAGACAGGATGTATACTGAAAGCCCACGTTTTACTGGAATATAGAGAAGACTATTTTAAAAGAGTGAAAATTCAGAGTGATTAGTCCAAGGACCCTGAGGTACTAACACTACTAGGAAAAACAAAAACAAAACAAAAACAAAACAAAAAACCAACCAAACAAAAGCAAACAAAACAACTGTGGTTCTCAAATGAAGTGCTTTCATATGTCCTACAGGTACTGTACTTATGCCTCTGAGCCTAATGACTTTCTCACCAGCACCTGATAGGTAAGACCTTGTTTCCGGTTCACACCCTTGGCAGTGTAATCTCTCTCCCTCTCTCCCTACAACCCACTCAGCTGTTTCTCAGAAGGGGAGCAATCTCCCCTTTCCAGTTCCATATCTCTTACTTTCCATTTTTAATTCACAACTTGTATTAAGGAAGGTGTTGGAAGTTATCCCTGCCTATGGCAGAGTGGTTGGAACTTGGTGATCTTTTCCAACCCAAACCGTTCTATGATTCTGTGATCAACGTGGAAAAAATTAATGGAACAGATGTGTACAGCATAGTGTTGTGGCAGAAGCTGAAAGAAGTCTACTAAGGCTCAAAACTGGGAAGTTTCTGTCAAACGATCTCTTCTCACTCAGAAACATATTGCCTTTGAGATCCTGACACAATGTATTCTCCTGACAGTCTAACTTCAATATTGTTAAAAAGTAGCCATCAATGAAAATACTGTTAAGTGTTCTTTATATAGTCGTGTTTGTTTGTTTTTGTTTGGTTTGTTGGGTTTTGTTTTGTGTGGTTTGATTTTTGTTTTGGTTTTTTGTTCTTTTGTTTGTGGTTTTGGATTTTTTGGAGGTTTGTGTTTTTTTGTGTGTGTGTGTGTGTGGGTTTTTTGTGTGTTTGTTTTGTTTGGGGTTTTTTGTTTGTTTCTTTTTTGTTTCTGTTTGTTTGTTTGTTTGTTTGTTTGTTTGTTTGTTTGAGATTACTCAAACAAGAACCTTCTTCAGGCAAAAATTTATGAAGATGTTTGAAGTTGAAGAATGGAAGGAAGAGTTGCTTTTGTACTTAGCAGAAAATTGCTCTGAAGTATCCTACAAAAAAGTATTCAAGGACCAGGAAGAATGACCTACAATTTTTCATTGCAGTAGTACTAAGCTACATGCAGTAATGTAAAAAAAAACCAAAAAACCAAAAAACAAAACCAAAAAAAAACACCAAAAAAACCCCAAAAGAAACACCTGTTATATTTGTCTTCCTCTGAAAATAGGTATAATAGTCAATGTTTTGAGAATACAGAAGTATGTTCATGTGTGGTAGTACTCTATTATTCAATTAGTTACCTGCAGTTCAGAAATGTAGGTTTCTTTGTCCCAGTACTTCCTGAGTGACCATCAATCAGTTTGGGATATTTCTCTTGTACCAAATATGTCTATTGATGCCTATTTCAATGTGGGCTAAGGGACCCCATTAAGTAGTAGACCTAAGAATCTGTGCAACGACAAGATGATAAATGCTGACATAATTTCTAAGTGAGATGATCACTGATCTGGAGTATTAGTCAACTCTCGCTGATCCAGGACAGATGATCCAGACTGGAGACTCAGTATGAAGTGGGATGTTGATGCTTCTCCTGCATGAGTCAATGGTGTCTGGGAGACTGTGTTTGCCCTAGGTTGGACTAGGTCTTGCTTGCCCAGAGATTCCTACATTTCTCAAGTAACAGAGCTATCAGTGGCTTACTTCTTTATTTATACTCTGTCTGCATAGTTATTCACTTTCCATGGAAGCCACAGGTCTTCTTGGTGGAATTCATCCTTCCATTACCCTGAATATCTGAGAGATGGTATTACTGTAACATAATTTTTTAAAAGCTTAAGATTTAAAAGTAACTGTTGTCAATTAAATTGTCAAACATGTCATAGGTGAATGTTAGGATTCTGGATTGTAAATTCGTATGTCTAAAATAGGGAAATAATTTTCTTCTGCATTTAAGATGCCACAGAAGCTGCCATGGTTGTTTCACTCAGTAAGCATTTGTCTAAGCCCAAAGGAGTTTATGCATTACATTGAACTGACTATTTTATCCCCCATTCATTTCACTGAAAATTTCCTAGATGTTATTTCACAACAATGCTGTATATATTTGTGTTGTTGATAGAATTTTGGTTGAGGTAATTTAACAGATAAATCCTAAATTACAGTTGTCCAACTTTCAATACATGAAAATCAAATTCACATTGGTCTCTTTTCTGTAGAAGAAAAGGTCCCTTTTCAAGTAGAAGGGAATAAATTACGTTAGGAGAATAATTTAGGATTTCTTGATGCAAATTTGAGTACAGCACAATAGGTTTCAAAATCTGAATAAGTAACTTTTATTAAAGCTAATATAGGAAGTGGAGCTTCTACNCCAGGCAAAAGGATAGGCTTATGAAATGAAGATAATCTTACAAATAATAAAAAAAAAAGTTCAGTCTTGAGTCCTCTTTTTTGATTTTGGACATCTCATTCCATCTCCATGCTTCATAATAATCTTCCATGTAAGTGAGATGGCACCACTCACAGACACACATTTGGTTCACTAAAATTTTAACAAATAATACAAACTCATTTAACTCCTGGATAAATAAATGACAGTGGTAAAATGGGAAGTCATGTATAAACACAGATCATTTTCCTTCAACAAGTTCTACAAGAAGAACGTTGCACCTACACTGTGCTGAGGCTAGCTCCCATGAATATGAACACTGTTAAGCTCTACCAGTTGAACATGCACCTACAGGCATTTATCTTGGGAGAAAGCACAGCATTAAGCTGCTTTTATTATGTGACACATTCAAATGCGAACACATTCACTGGTGTGGTGCCTGGAAGAAGAAATATACTTTTTTTTCTTAAGGACCAGGTAGGTAGACGTAGAATCTACCCTTGGTAGATAAAAAATGGTGCTTCTGGCAGCTCATGTGACATCAAGCATCACAATATTAGTCAATACAGCAGTAGGTATAATTGTTAAGATGTGTGTATGCTGTGTGCCTGATTAATATTTAAATAATACTCTGAAGAAACTTTGCCTCTTCCTTGTACTACCTCAGATCTGTGTCCTTCCTGCTAAAGCTGGTGAAGTATTTGACAGTCAATGGGTGCATAGGGGGCTTGGGAAAGCAGGAAAGTGGTAATTAGAGTGCAATAAAACACAGCCTAAGGATGACAGACTCACTTTAAAAGAATAACTTATGTACAAGGAAGAAATTGTGCTCTGAATAGACAGAATGCAAGAATAAGATTGGTCTCTTCATGACATAGTTTGTTGCTTTAATCCAACTACAGTAATAATCTTTTCTTTGGGTTGCCAGAATAAAGGCAAAGAAAAAATAGGTTCCTCATTAGTATCTACTTTTATCTCTCTGACAAGCATGCACAGAAAATCTTGGAATGTATTTGCATATTAACTTCCTAAATGTCTGACTATTGACATAAACCCCTTTGCTTCAGTAATGGAAGTGAAAACTTTCACATGTTCATCAAATCTTTAACTGAACTGCTAGAAAAATAAGCATAATCATATTAAATTCGTGATAGTATGATAATTTTGGCCCCTCAGAAGACTGTATATGATTTATCTGATAATTTTTCAGGTAGGATTTATACTAAAGAATAGCAGTCTAGCAGTTGATACAAAATGGTACCTACAAAATCTAGCTGAAAAATAAAACACAGTAAGGCTAAGTAAGGCTAAGGCAGTTCTGTGTCCTGTAGAAACAAGCAGGGACANTTAAGATGCCACAGAAGCTGCCATGGTTGTTTCACTCAGTAAGCATTTGTCTAAGCCCAAAGGAGTTTATGCATTACATTGAACTGACTATTTTATCCCCCATTCATTTCACTGAAAATTTCCTAGATGTTATTTCACAACAATGCTGTATATATTTGTGTTGTTGATAGAATTTTGGTTGAGGTAATTTAACAGATAAATCCTAAATTACAGTTGTCCAACTTTCAATACATGAAAATCAAATTCACATTGGTCTCTTTTCTGTAGAAGAAAAGGTCCCTTTTCAAGTAGAAGGGAATAAATTACGTTAGGAGAATAATTTAGGATTTCTTGATGCAAATTTGAGTACAGCACAATAGGTTTCAAAATCTGAATAAGTAACTTTTATTAAAGCTAATATAGGAAGTGGAGCTTCTACCTTGAAAAAAAAGGGGAAATGAGATTGTCTTTAACAACCACTGATAGTATTTTCTGACCTTTTTTCCAAAGATCTTTTCTTTTCTTTTTTTTTTTTTTTTCCCCTTTCTCTTTCCCCCCCCCCCCCCCGCCCAAAAGACAGGTCTTGAA
>VXAU01002419.1:530883-549880 GCA_013399695.1 Formicarius rufipectus | reverse complement strand
CACTCACAGACACACATTTGGTTCACTAAAATTTTAACAAATAATACAAACTCATTTAACTCCTGGATAAATAAATGACAGTGGTAAAATGGGAAGTCATGTATAAACACAGATCATTTTCCTTCAACAAGTTCTACAAGAAGAACGTTGCACCTACACTGTGCTGAGGCTAGCTCCCATGAATATGAACACTGTTAAGCTCTACCAGTTGAACATGCACCTACAGGCATTTATCTTGGGAGAAAGCACAGCATTAAGCTGCTTTTATTATGTGACACATTCAAATGCGAACACATTCACTGGTGTGGTGCCTGGAAGAAGAAATATACTTTTTTTTCTTAAGGACCAGGTAGGTAGACGTAGAATCTACCCTTGGTAGATAAAAAATGGTGCTTCTGGCAGCTCATGTGACATCAAGCATCACAATATTAGTCAATACAGCAGTAGGTATAATTGTTAAGATGTGTGTATGCTGTGTGCCTGATTAATATTTAAATAATACTCTGAAGAAACTTTGCCTCTTCCTTGTACTACCTCAGATCTGTGTCCTTCCTGCTAAAGCTGGTGAAGTATTTGACAGTCAATGGGTGCATAGGGGGCTTGGGAAAGCAGGAAAGTGGTAATTAGAGTGCAATAAAACACAGCCTAAGGATGACAGACTCACTTTAAAAGAATAACTTATGTACAAGGAAGAAATTGTGCTCTGAATAGACAGAATGCAAGAATAAGATTGGTCTCTTCATGACATAGTTTGTTGCTTTAATCCAACTACAGTAATAATCTTTTCTTTGGGTTGCCAGAATAAAGGCAAAGAAAAAATAGGTTCCTCATTAGTATCTACTTTTATCTCTCTGACAAGCATGCACAGAAAATCTTGGAATGTATTTGCATATTAACTTCCTAAATGTCTGACTATTGACATAAACCCCTTTGCTTCAGTAATGGAAGTGAAAACTTTCACATGTTCATCAAATCTTTAACTGAACTGCTAGAAAAATAAGCATAATCATATTAAATTCGTGATAGTATGATAATTTTGGCCCCTCAGAAGACTGTATATGATTTATCTGATAATTTTTCAGGTAGGATTTATACTAAAGAATAGCAGTCTAGCAGTTGATACAAAATGGTACCTACAAAATCTAGCTGAAAAATAAAACACAGTAAGGCTAAGTAAGGCTAAGGCAGTTCTGTGTCCTGTAGAAACAAGCAGGGACAGAGTATGTTTGGATTTGACATATAACCTTGACTCCTGTTCTTGACGGACCACTGAGGAAGTGCTGGCTTCCTACAATATGCACCAGCATAAGTAGCACTAGGAAGTGCAGTGAGCATCTCTTGCCTGGCTGCTTCAGGCTCTCTGTAGCAATACCAGAAGGCAACAAAGGACAGGGACAGCAAACAATACTGCCACACGCATAAGAAGTCCAACTGCAAAGTTGTATACAATTCAGCTCTTCTGAAACACAGCTAAGGAGAGACAGAAATGTGATTTTTCTTCTTCTGAAACTGGGTAGGGGGAAGAGGAGCAATTCCTTCTTTATTAACCCCACAATAAGCCATAGATTTATTTTTCTTTTGATATAAGAATATTTCTGGAAGACGAGAGAAGAGGGGCCAGGGACCCTGAGTGTTGCAGAGGAATAAGATTAACCTCTGTCATGCTGCCACTGAAGGGTTGATGTTCAAATGTGTTTGCTGCCATTACTAAAGCCTTACCATCACATGCTATTTTTATTTTTCTTCAGTTAAACCCACACCCTTGCTGCCGTTGCTCTCTCTGTTACCACTCTTTTTATGACAGCTGTGTCCTGTTTGAGTCACTGGCCCAGGCTGATCTGCTGCTGCCTCGTGACACATCCCATGTAAGTACTGGGGAAGTGGAAAAGGGAAGATCTTTTGGTGACCTTGACCTGGTAGATAGGACAACAATGTCTTCCATGTAGAGATCTTAACAGGTCAGGCAGAGGAAAGTTAGCAACTCCCTTGCCCCAGTAGTTTTCTGGCTACCATGATCATTGTCCAAGATATGTGGAATACTTAAATCAGCTTCTGACTATTTGAGCACTTGAGAAGTGATTTAGTTATGTGACATTTTCTACTCTCTATCATCTACATCTCTATCT
This sequence comes from Formicarius rufipectus, assembly GCA_013399695.1. Classification (NCBI taxonomy): domain Eukaryota; kingdom Metazoa; phylum Chordata; class Aves; order Passeriformes; family Formicariidae; genus Formicarius; species Formicarius rufipectus. Next base: position 547,754 of record VXAU01002419.1, on the reverse strand, counting down.
GCCATGTGTATCTGTATCTCATCTGAAGTGGAAACGAAAGCAATTGCCATTCATTAGGGTAAATCTCTGCTGCCCTGGAAGCCATGCAGCAAACGTTACTCTGATGCTGATGGGCCTGTGAGAATGCACAATCCTACACCCCCCTCCAAGATGTGAAAAGAGTCTCTCTCAATCTTTATATAAATGAAGCTGAGTTTACTGATGTGGACATTATTTGGTTTTGCCTGTGCAGTGTGTTCTCAGGGTCTGTCTGAGGTCCCAGCATGCAGTATTTTTAACAAAAGAAAAACTGGCTCCTGCCTTAAAAACTCTGCTGAACTGCATAGGATTTTCATAGTCCTGGTTTCTGCAAATTCACCACACAGATGCATTGCAATTAATTTTCAACCATATGAACAAGGTTATTCAGATTTATTATTTTATATGTCAGACTACTTTATATGGAGTTGTGCAAATTCACATGCCACCGACAGATACTAGAACAAACCAGTGAGGGCATGTAAATTATACACTATTCAAAACAAGCTCTTTTTCTTCCATCAGTAGCTATATCTGGCTGTGAAATAGGAATGAAAGACAAGCTGCTCCTTGTTATTAGAAGTCTGAAGGGAACGGAAAGGTAGCTTTGGTGATGTAAAACTTTTAGCTTTTTTAAAGGCTACAGTGTGACAGAGTAATGGAGGAAATATTAGTCAGGAGATGGAAGGTTAGACAAGCAATAAAGAACTTGCAGGACTCTAAAAAATTCATAATAACAAATCTGGAAGTACAAGTCATTTATTCGATTAGAAAAGATAAGTGGAGAGTCGAAAGAAAGGTTTGTTGACACACAATTGGCTCTCACACTGACTCCATTATAATGGGGGCTGCTCTACCTCTCCTCAATGATTTGATTCCTTTAATATCATATAAAACAAGGTAAAGCCATGAGTGGTAAGCAAGCCTTAAACTGTGAATCAGTGTACCTGATGAGACCAAAGCCAAACTCTGAAATTCAATTGTTAAGCAGACTTGTAAGGTAATACATGATTAAGCACTCTGGGAAATGTGAGCAGGAAAGTGGTTGCTGTAGATGTTTTCAGTGTATGTCAGATGGAAGCTGCAGATTCAGTGTGAAGTCTGTATTTTGCATTTACATATGGCTGTCTGTGACATAGGAAAGGTATTAGTACAGGCTCCTGATCAAAAAGCTCAATACTTTCTTTCAGATATGTTTGACTTCACCAAATCAATATGGATCATTCTTTCTTGTGATAACATTTGCTTAGACTATTCATTCCTTTCCCTCTTATTCACCATGTATTGATAAATATGGTTTGCTTTTAGTTTTTATTCTTATTGGGTCATTTTATATATTGTTTGTATAATCTTTTAACTATACACTAACAGGTATAAGTATGAAATTAAAAATTGGCAATTTCTGGAATGCAATTTTCATTAATTGTACCCAGTAGTACTATGAATGGAGAACCGTTTACATAGATATAAAAAATACAGTGTGGTGTTTTGGGTTATGGCAATACTCAGAGTTGCACACTAAAAGGTTCTATCCTAATTTTAGATCTCTGTTTTCTGAAGAGTATTTATTATTTTGGAATGTCCTGTTATTTTAGATAAGCACTGGAAGGAATTTTTCCCTAAAACACTAGAACAGTAGTGCATTATGAGGTTGGAAGAAATCGTTTTGCCTCTTCCCCTCTCTTATTTCCCAATGGGGCTGCTTCCAACAACAGGCATGTAAAGTCTGAAGTTGTCTGACTGTAGCAGAACGATATAAAAAGGAAGTTCACTTGTTCACACCCCATTTTCAAACTTTAGCAGGCATCAGTGACCTAACCCAAAGACTCTGCAGAAAAAAATCATATCTCCTGCAAAGACTTTTATTTCTTGTGCTATAAGTTCCTTATGATGTGTGATATGCTGACACATATTGCACTTTTAAAATTACAGGGGTTTTTCCCAATCAGAGAATTGACAACGACAAAAAAAAGATACCAACTGCAAGTAAAACTCCAGCTAATGCAGTGCCTGCAATCACCTTGCTCTGTTTCATTTCATTGTCATGAATTAAAATACCAGGAAGAACATGCACACTAGGTTGAAAATTTGAAAAGGGAGAAAAGGGAATGGAAGAGAAGAAAAACAGCTGTTTAGGAAAGACAGCCTTGAGGTTGATAGATCACCTCAGTGCAAAACTCTAATTTTGTTGTGTTTTCCTCCCTCTTCTTTCCACTCCAACCCTTAACGTTTTCTCTACTAAGAAAAAATCTCCAATGGTGTAACGCATCTGTAAGTGTTTCTAGGTTAGACTTTCACTTCCTCCTTTCTGCCAGTACAGGAATTGCACCTTCAGCTTAATGAAGTCCTCTGACCTATTAGCAATGTCATGTCTACCAGGATAAAGGGAACTCTGGCATGAAGACACTGGCTTTTTCCAATCATCAAACTATGAAAAGTAGTGTCCTGGTAAAAGCTATGGCCACATCCTCAGTCAGGTGCCCCACAGCTGGCTCCAAATTGTAGTCTTCCTGTGTCTGCAATTCCAGCAGGACAGCTGAGGCAGCTCATGGAGTCTTTGTTCCTGCTAAAGTTTGAGGAAAGGGCACAAAGTGTATGAACAAGAGCAAAAGGAGTGAGGAGGGGCCACACAGAGGGTATCCTGGAAATGTGCTGACACAGACATCAGAGTGTAAGCCAACAGGCTTAACATGGTCACTGCACAGGCCATCACAAATGTTTCTTTGCTCACTTGCAAAGACCTGGACTAGATCTGTTCCTTGTGCTTCTACTCTTCCATGACTGCCACTGGTGAAGGATTCCAAAAGATAAATTGTGTCCCATGACTGTCTAGGTTGGATTTTGTAGTGTTGGACACCTGTATTACTGATGTGTCAGTGCTGCCCTTCACACATAATTAAAGAGAATGATGCAAAGTCCTTAACCATTATTATTGCTACACCTGTAACATGATAAATACGGCATCAGACATTAAAATATGCTCCCTAATGACCATAATTTCCAGCAGAGTATATAGTCTGACTTCTTTCAAGCAAACAGACACATTTTAATGAGAAGACTGGTGGGTTGAGGGAGTGACAAGGCAAAATTTGACATATTTAAAGATTTGGGTGCCTTTGTATCTTATAAATGCAAGTGATAATGCTTGTAGGGTGTGTCAAGGAGTTCACCATCTTAAAATACTGAAAGCCAGCTGATATATGGCATTATTTCCACACACCAAACAAATAATACCTTGGATTCTGATTCAAGGGAAAAAAAATTGTCCTTAAAGTTTTTAAGGTATTAAATTATAATATTGCATTTTTAAATAAACACTTGAGTAAAACTAGGCTGAAGGATAGTTTAGGGATCTAAGTTTATGTTGATTAAAATCTGCTTACACTTTTTCTCTCTCCTGCTGCCATACTGATCAAATGTACCATTTAAATTGAATTTCCTGTTCTGAAATTTTATTACTGTCTACACTGAAGGAATAAGATTGTTTTGAAGACATTTATTGTATTTACTTGTGTGCAACTGAAAATGCTTTTAGGAATTACAAGAAATGTACTTCTGGTTTAAATGGAAACATCTTTGCTTCCACTGTTACCTTATAAATCAAAATGAACTCAATACAGACTGTATTAAAACAGTAAAAAGTGAGATTATTACTTGATGAATGGGTATCAAACCTTAATTTCTCACTCAGCTATTGTTAAACTTCCTTTTGAAACTAGCAACAATAACTGTAATCCAGACTCTTTGTCTACAGCACCATGTGATATCAACAGTGATGGAGTTCAGAAGAGGCTGGTTTTAAGTGATTCTCTTCTTGCCTCTCTCAAAGCACAATACTAGGGATTCCCACTGCAAAGGAGGGTGACCAGCAATTAAATAGCTTCACAAAAACTGAAAGAAATGAGCTCCTGCATCCTTGCAGTAGCTCAGATAACTTATCTGACAGAGGCATGTATATCTGCAAAGACTTCATACAACATCTGTAGTAGGGAACAGTTCTAGCAAAGTGAGAATCAGGAACCAGATTTTGTGCTTATGGCAGATTACACACAGAGGACAGTTGCTGACAGGGCCAAGAGCTCTATCATAAAACTCATTAATTTAAACCAGAAGAGGAGTTTAATTTATTTTTTTTTTCTAGCAGAATTGATTTTAGGCCAGCAAAACTACTCTTTTGCTGCTTCTGTTTTCTTCCACTGCATAATTTAGTATTCCAAAAATATTGGAGATTGATGATGGTGATGTCTGAATTCAAAGAAGAATTCCTGCAAGAGATACAGCTAAGCATGTTATTGAGTCTCCAGAATGTTATTGACTGTACACAGAGCTTGCAAAAAAAAAAAAAAAAAAAAAAAAAGGTGTTCTTTTTTTTTTTTAATAATATATATTATCACTTGTTAAGGTCTCTGCATGAGGACACAGAGAGGGTTTACACTACTTAGACAACTCACCCAGAATGACTTATATAGAGATGTTTATATCTTTTTTTATCCACACAGTTTTATTCATGCCCACTTCCACCAGCCTGGAGCAATTGTAAAGAGATTTATATGTGCTCACACATAAATAAACAGAGGACAGTTTAGTTTGATCATTGTTCTAAAATTCTTAGAGTCACTTTTATGATGCTGTTGTGTGAAGTTACCACTGGAAACTGGACAGCTTTAGAAAACAGGATGCCTGTATATTTTCTGGCATAAGGAATTAGTTGTTCAGTGATAGATGGTTTATAAAACTGTAAGATATTAAATATAATTATGAGTAGTTGCTTTGACTATTTTTACAGCATTGATTTTTTTTTTTCTCACTAACTTAATCCTTCTCAGTAAACCTTTGCACACATGTTGAGATTTACACTTCAGCTGAGTCTATGGAAGATGCTAAGAAGTCACACATGCACGGAAAAGGACCTGCATCTTGGTAAGGTAGTAACACTCACAGCACTACATGGGGGTGGCTTAGAAAATGGTCTGTAAGCCATGTCCTAAAAAAAATCACTGTTTCAAGTACAGCATTCTCATTTAATAAAGAGCCAAATTTTATTTATATCTATTATGTGTAATTTTGTTTTCACCTCAACTCGTGTATTTACAGGATGTCAGAAAATACACTTCTGTCATTTGAAGTGAAGTTTTCACAAGCTTGTATCAGTTGTCTTCTTTGTCTTCTGACAAAGGCTATATAGTCACCCTTCCTAGTCTACTGTATATGATATAACTACAGGAAAGGAAGAGGAAATGCTATTCACTCTTCTAAAATCTATCAGAAATATAAGAAAAATCTAAGATACATTTTCTTTTCCAAGGACCATGCAAGCTCCTCACAAAAACCCAAGCTCTGAGGTTCATCTGCTGTCAGGGCATAACAAATAGGATGTGATCAGGGCTGGGTAGTGTCAGTCACTGGCAAACCAGATGGACAATAATAATGAAAGGAGGTGCTGGCCCTTTGAGCAATACGACAGCTTATGTGTGTCTTGCTTTCTGTTGTCAAATGCAGCAATTTTTTTTCAGAAAGAGCCATTGTAGAATTACATCTATTTTCACTCTATAAAATGAATCATTGTTCTTCAGAGTTCAGCAGACAACCTCCAGACAATATGAGATTCTGAAACAGTAATAACTGCAATTTTTGCTAAGTTAATTTTTAAATATTTATCAGAGATGTCAAGTACCATTACCCTACTCTAGGCCAGGACACAAAACTTAAGTGAGTTGCTCATGGTCTCTCAGTAGGAAAATATGTGTGTCACTGCAGGAAGCATAGATGGATTCAGCAATTTCTTGTTCCTTATGCTAAGAAAAAAGAAGGAACTTATTTCTATCCTCTTGTATGTTTTTTTGTTTTGTTTTGTTTTGTTGTTGGTTTTTTTGTTTTGTTTTGTTGTTTTTTGTTTTGTTTTGTTTTCCCAAATCTTTTCCTGGCACAATTCTATGCAATCAAAGTCCTATTTTGCTAATGAATATTATTTCTAGTTTTAAATAGTGCTCAGATTCTTGGAGGGATCATTGTCAAAAGAACAATATAATTATAACCAGATCATATGATTCACACTAATGTTAATTGCTAATACATCTTAATGTTAAACATAGCAATAGAGCTTTTTCAAGGGAAAAATTTTTCCATAGCAGTTGCACAGAATCCTTTAAGATCAAAGCAGTTAATCTAATTACCTTGAATGAATGTCACTATAACATACTTCCACGTCCCACTATTCATTTCAGTTAATGAACCATTCCCAATTTGGAGTGAAAGAAAACTGTCATAATAGATAATAATAAAAAAATACATTGAGGAAAAAATAAAGAAAAATTTGATCATGAGGCACCACAACAAATTACACACAAATTTTCCTTCTGGACTAATAAGAGCTTATTCCAAAGGTTGCAACACATTTAGTTTTTGCTACCTCTTTTTCATCAGAAGATGAAACAAATCATGTCGGCTGTGTAGGTACATCCATCAAGTAGTCAAGAATGTCTACCTTATCTGAAGTATACTGAAGTCAATAGACATCTTCGGTAATGAACTTTGTGAAACAATCAATTCTGCCCTGGCACCTCCTACTGTCTTGACTCATTTAAAAACATGATAAAACTTTGTTGAAGAAACATTTGGAAAACAATCTTTTCACTGCAAGAAATACAAAATCTATTCATTATTTTTTCCATCCAACATGAGACTTAAAAGTATCTAGAGATATTTTTTCAGGCAATCACCAAAAAATCAGCATCTACTTTAAAAATATTCTAGTAAAAAAAAAATCCTTACCCCAAAATTTTGGTGGCCATGTGATTGGAGGGTATGTACTGTTTCTATCCATAACATCCAAATAGCAAATATAGAATGGTTTGTCCACAGAGGAGCAATAGTTTTCTGAAGGTTTGAGAATTTGCACTAGAAGCAAAGCTTTTGTGCTGCCACGGAACTGTGTTGTTTGCCTGAAAGGAAATGGATGTATCACATTTCCTGCTTGTAGACTCGAATTAGTAAGTGCTTGCCTTATCTTGGAACACCACATGGTTCCCGAGACAGGGAAGTAGTTTCCTTCTCGTCATTTCCTTAGCCAGAGCAAACTTGTTCAGAACAATACCAAATCACCTCCTTCTCTGAAACTTTTTGGACTCCAAAATGTCAAGAGGTAGAGAGAAGAAAAGCCTTTTCTCTTTCCTTTTAGGATTTTCTATGTTGAAGATCTTTCTTAAACATCCAAAAGCACTCGTACTTGGTAGGAACTTTCAGTAAGAACAAAATGTGTCGAAGCTTGTAATAAACACCGATTCATTAGTGTATTAACTTAGGGTGTGAGGATTGTTAAGGATTCGTCATTGTTCATCAACTGGTATGAGGAACTGGCTGGGCCTGACAGTGTAAATGTACTTTTTTTGTCCTTTCCACACCCCATTCTGAAATATGAGTTCCCTGGAACATAAACAGCCTTTCAGTTAACTGTTTGAACAAGTTTAATATAATGCAGTGTTAATGTCCTGATGGAATTACAGGTACTGTGCTGTATATAACATATAGCAATAATAACACATCTACATAAGAAAGTAGACAAGATATTTAATGATACAGGCCCAGAATTAATGGAGAATGCATGGGGATTAATAAAATATGTGATTTTGTATTTATGTGACAATTTCTGTCGAACCGAGTTTTAACTATTTTCTTCTGAAACATATTTCAGATAATGGGTGTTCATAAATGTTCTGCTCTGAATGTACTTCTGTTCTCTGAAGAGCTTTATGATGGTTTTTTTGCCTATTATTAAAAAAAAAATAAAATCAAACAAACAAAAATCAAACCAGAACTGGCTACTTTTATTTTTCACCATGAATATTCAGAATCCCCTAAATTTAGGAATATTCCAATCTTAGCATTCAGATGTGGCATAATTTTAATGTTGAATCTTGTTTTGTTTTGTTTTGTTTGGGACTTTTTTAGCATGACACAGATTTTAAAAAATACTGAGTAAAGATACCCTGATGGTTAGTGGAAGACTGATGGCTTTCAAAGCTGGCTCTTAAAATGACATATGTAAATACTGAGTTAAAATAAAAGAGATCTGATTTTCAGATCTGTGAACATGATACAACTTGATAAGAAATGCTGGGATTATTTAGTTTGGCTGAGACACAGACAGCAGAGTAGATGATAAAAATATACAATAAATAATTATGTGACTGGGATTAAATTGTCTCATTTTCCTCAGAAACACACAGCCGTTACGGGCAACTGTCAGCCTCAGATCAGAGAAGCTAGACCAACAGTCTTACCTGGGCCTTACACCCGTAATGCCTATCAGCAAATTGCAGCAAATAAAGTTTAAAATTAATCATGGTGATATGGGTTTACAATGCCTTGTTAAGCAGGAGGCTTCTCAGATCAGTTTCAAACTGTCTTTCCCCTTCTTACTCTTGCAAGAAAAAGGAAGAATGGCAAGTTTGTGCAATAGAACTTATCTAAAATGGGTAAAACATATCAAATTCTGAGATAGAATCATAGAATGGTTTGCACTAGAAGGGACTCTAACAATCACCTAGTTCCAATCCCTTTGCCATGGTAGGATTGTAACCTTCCACTAGACCAAGTTCCTCAAAGCCACATCCAACTTGGTTTGGAACACTTACAAGGCTGGAGCATCCACAGTTTCTCTGGGAAACCTGTGGAATCTACCTCAGTGAAAAGTTAAAGCAGGTTGATAATACTCTACCTAATTTATTATTTTAAGTATCAGATTAATTTTGTTTCTGTTAATTTTCTTTCTGAGTATTGCAGGAATATATTTCCTTGGTAACCTTCCTAGATCTTTCATTTTTCTCTATTGAGAGGTATCTTTTCCTGGAAATGAAATAATCTTAACTAGAGTTACCCTTGTGGGTAAAAATGCTTGCTATCATCCATTATTCTGATGAGTATAACCCACTGTTGCTTCTGACTGGTGGGAGATAGGGTTCTGTAGAGGATGAGCTGTCAAATATGTTGCTGATGTGAATTCAATGCCAATGAAATGAGCAGTCTTTTACTCCTTGGAAAGAGGAATTTAATTCTGTCCTTGAAAGTTTTGAATGCACTGATTAAACTAGGGGAGGTGCTTTGAATTTGCAGCAGCACTAACCTAAGCCTGAAGAAAGGGAAGAACGTTCAGGGTAAATAAATGTGATAGGTACCATCTTGTATTAGAAAAAAACATGGTCAGCCAACCAGTAGGTACACAAGGCAGTCACCTGCTCTCTTGGACCTGGGTTGCTATGGGGAGAGGAATTAGCACCATCACCAGCCTTCTCTGAGGGTAGCAGCTGCTTTCTCTGAGGCATTTATGCTCTCTCCATTGATACATTGTGATTCTTCTATTTTCTTTCACTCCTGGTAGAACCCTGATTGGCTATGTGCTTTCTGTTTAACAAAACACGGTGGAGATATCCATAGAGCTACTTCACTGAGTGCATCGAGATTGATTTAGTTGAAAACATGTTTTTCAGTTGGACAGAGCTCAAAGGGTTGATGCTTGAGTATGATCACCAAGTCCTTCAAATTGAACCCAGATCTTATCTATTGTCAGCCTCTACCAGAGAGAAGGGTAACACCAGCCATTGGACTGAAAAAGGAATACCATGTCAGAATTTTAAAACAACTTGCTGAAAACTACATTTTAGTTTTTCATTTGCTTACTGTTACTCCAGTTCCTGAGGAAAAATAGGTATATATGCTGAATTCTTGTGCATGAACCCACAATTTATTTTTTTTTCAAAGCAGAGTTCACCCCAAAAAAAAAAAAAAGTTAAAAAGACTAGAATGAGCATCCAGTGAAACATTTTCTTTTTTTTTTTTTTTTTTCTTCTTACATTTTCCATCTGGAGATTATGATTTAGACTGGGATTTCCTTTAATTGTTTCATATTTCAGCAGCCTTGTATTTGTCCTTGGTTAGTTTCACAGCTCTCCGGATGCATGAGGAAAAACTCAGGAATTTTTTTTCTTTGACCAGTGATGAAAAATGTTCCCGTCTACCATCAAACTATCAATGTTAAATACTGTCATAAGCTTGAATTTTCTGCTTTTAATGACTCACTTCTGGTTCACACAGCAAATTTCTTCAGTTTACCTGCTAGAGGTTAAATAGCCTACTGCCACATAGAGTCTCTACCAGAATACACCTTTCAATATGATATACCTGCTATGAATGAAAATAAAATTTGCTGCAATCATATCACAGTTTTAGAAAAGACATTCGTTTCCAGGAGTGTATTTGTGGCTACTAATTTTCCTCCAGAATTTCCAGAGAAAGAATAATGGGTAGGTATTACATGAGAATTTCAGACATTTGATATTTTGGGAGGTGTGAAATCCTAGGGTCATAACACAAAAATAAGATCTTTCATTGCTAATTATGTTAGATATCTATTATGCCGATTGAGAAGACAGCATTACTGTGCAGTATGTGAATATACTTTGTGTTTACTGGAACATATGCAACGATTTTAGATCCAACATTCAACTCAGAATTCTGAAACTATATTTTTCCCCTAACATGGAAGCCTTGTATTGTTCTTGTATTGTTCATCAGTGAAAGATGACCGAGAGACATGAAAAGAAGCGGAGGAGAGTTCTGCCTTTCTGCCAGTTGGACATTTTCAGGTTACTGTTCTTTTTCATGGTATTTGCTATATTTAAGACTGTGTTTCTTTGTGTATATGTGGAAAAGTGCAGGGGAGTGAATTAAAAGAAGGTACACACCAAAAAATATTTTATGTTACTGCATTTCTGCATTAGTTAAACTTAAGACCAGGCAGGAAAAATATATATTTTTGATCCAGGTTTATGTATCTCAAATAATATATATCTCAAAATCACCTCAGGGCAGTGGGTCCTGCTGGAAGTAATAGTAGTCAGTCATGGGCAAAAGATAGTTTAAGCATCTTGGTACTGTATTCCCACTGCCAAGTGATAGTTAAGGAGTATGACGCTGGGAGCTGGCCTGATGGAGCTTGTGTGGGTCCAGCTGCACATCACAGTAATGGGTACCATGCCCGTGGACACAAGGAGATGAAAGAGGGAGGGGGTCACAGACGAGCTCTTTGAGCCCAACAGAAAGTTGGGAACTTCCTCTCTTACCATTTCATATCTAGAAGACTGCTTGATATTTTGTGGTGACCTATATGGCACTAGTGATTTGGACTCCAAGTTGAAACCCCCAAACTCGAACTTTTATCAGGAAACTAAAGTGCAAGTAACCATCCCAGAAGAGAAGAAAATAGGGTACTGTCATTATCTAAGATTTCTTTCCTCACATGGAATTAATGAGGTAAAATGGAGGCATGAACTCATCAAGCTTCAACTGTCAAGCAGATGAAAATGAAATCCACCAGTATGTTTTGCAAAGTGTGGGAAATGTTAACCCAACGGACAAATTTTCCAGTGTTGCACAAATTTACAATCTAGGAAAGAGATTTTCCATTATGTTCTCAGAGTACGGTATTGTCATGTCTTCAGTTATGACGCTAGAGGTGAAAAGACAAAGAGATGGACCTTAGAGTCCTTCTATCCACTTCTACTCCCCTGAAAGTCCTGAGAACTACAGTGCTGAAGCATGATGTTTAGTAAAGTCATTACTGTAATTCAGGTTACCAACCTATTCTATCTACTGCCCACTAAGAAAGGAAACAAGTAAGGGAACAGAAGGAAACAACACCCAAATCCAATACAGTATGAAAACAAAATTTTATTTGAACACTTCTGTAATAATTTATAGAGTTTTGCAGATGAGTGACCAGTATTGGATAAAAAAAAAAAAAATCACCTTTTGCTGTTGTATTCTGTCCTATCTGCTGTTAAAAAGATTCAATGAAATGGAATCTGTTTTTTCCACTCTCTAAGACAGTCTAAAATTCATAATTTCATTGAAAAATAATGTTCTCAAACGTATCTGTATTTGTTGGCACTGAGAGATACTTCTTTTTCACAGACATCGGTTTACTGGTGTGAGCAGCATGTGTCTCATTTACTCTTACAATGCAGGAACTATTTAGAACAGAATTGTATTTTTCCTGAGTTGCCACATAGAATTTAATGGACTTGACTTATCATGCAGCATTCCCTTGTTACAAGAGAAAAAAACATTCCTGTGCGAAAACATTCCTACCAATTGTATGAGGAAGTGTGCATCAGTAAATCTGTGTGAATGTTCAGTACCTCTGCAGTGTTACTGTGGCTGGGCAGAGAGTGTCATCTGCAATCCTTTTGCAGATGACATAAACTGGGACTTATAACTGACATGGTTTTTCTTTTTACCACACAGCTAGTCAAACAAAGAAATACAGCACACTGGATTCAAGGTATGTTTCTGAGACGCATTTTTATATGTATTTTAGTGGAAATGGTTCCCTGCAGTTATTTCGTTATGTGTGTTAGATAAGAGCCTAATCCAAACAAATTGTTGCTAATGAAAACATCCCTAAACATAATAAGATATCATAATAGGTGTGAAATGGGCAGATAAGCATTTAGAAGGCATTTATATCTCCTGAATATCTGAAATATTTTCCAAAAATGAGAATACAATGATGGTAACAACAAAATCTTTACTCTCCATATGTTTTCATTAAGGCTGTTTCCAAAGCTAATTTTACTACAGATACCGACANAAAAAAAAAAAAAGAAAAGCCAATTTATAACAATATTTTTCACAGTTTAAGGTATTATGCCCTAAATGCTTAATTATTTTTTTCCAGATCTATATCTGGTTTACCAGGCTAGTCACAAAAAAAAACATTCTTTGAGGAATCAAACACCACCACAGACACCACATTTGTTTGCTTTATTTAGGTTTACTGTAGGCATACTGCTTAATTTTCATGACTACCTTTTTTTGATAGATGAATGGATTAAAAATTCTTTTTTTTTGTTTTCCTAGGCAAATGTCTTATTGCAGTAAAAATCTGCTTCCTGAGTCTCACAATAGTTAAATGAGTAATGTGAAGCAAAACAACAACAGATATTGGGCAATTATAACCTCCTTCATCAATTTACTAGTACCATAAAAAAATCTAGAAAAAAACCAAAACTTTTCATAAGTTTAGAGCAAGAGGAAATCCTATGGGGAAGGCTAAGAATGGAGGCATGATGAACAATTGAAGGAAATTGCCTTTCAGTAGTCTTGAATATTTAATGTTCCCTTTTTCTGATTGACAGGATCACACCATAGCCATGGAGTATCAATTTATTCCTATAAATCCAACAGGCTTGAACTGCAACTCATGAGGAAATTAGGTGGATTTGTATTCCTCTGTTACATTTTATTTGCCAAATGAAAATTCAAATTTACATGATGTCAAAAGGTTTTAAAGTATAAAGACAAGATTAACCATCTATAAAAGTGTGCCACAGAGTGCCACAACACCTCATAACACTGTAAGTGAAGATTTTGAGGACTACAAAGTCCATGGGAAACTCCTTATATGTCAGTTTAGGTTGCTTGTTTTTGTTATCAATTATTATTTTCCCTTAGGCATCGTATGTAGCAATCCCAACTCTGTTGCACTTAAGTACCATGCAAACAAATTACAGCGAGACTAGGTGATTTGCATTTCTACTTTTCTGTGCAAATGACTTTTTTCCTGAACTCTGCTGGAAAATGTCACATTGAAAACAAAAACCCAAGCTTCCTGTCACAGATATTTTTTTCTTATGATGTTTTTCTTTGCCCTTCCCCTGAGAGCAGTATTCAAGGGTTAAAGACATTTTACAGGGCATTTATTTGCCAGGTCTGTTATCCTAGCCTTGCTTGTTGAGCTGTAGTTCATTAAAGCAAGTGTGCTACTTACTCCTGTAATGAGAAGATTCTGGCAGCAACATGTTTGTCTTTCTCACCTTAAGTAGTCAAAAGCAAAAGTAGGTACCAGATCAGGTTTTAGTGGGGAAAAGATAAAAGTCAAATCATGAAAGCTGTGCTTCCCTCAGCATACCCAAGAGTCTCAGAGAATCTCTGTCCAAAACTGTCTAGTTTGAATTTTGCTCTGATGAAAGGCCACAGTAATCGCTTCTTCCACATATATTTTCCTTCATATTGCAGTAAATCCAGTCGTCCCAGCACTCTCCACAACTGTAAAACATCCAAATCTTTGCCCTCACCCTCACCCATACAGCCATCCCAGCCACTCCTGGCAATTTCCACTACTCACTCTCTCTGAACATCCACACAAACTTCTGTACTTGTAACCTCCACACCACTGAGCACCCTCAGGAAGCTAATTGGAGGGCTCCATAGAGAATGGAAATGCAGTTATGATCCTTTGGAAACTGAGGAATCATTCATTTAACCATTTTCTATTGCAGGTCATTAATTTTTACTGCTTTCAGATGGCTTGCTGTTCGGGAGAGTAAGCTTAATAAGTTTCATGCTGTGAGGCTAGGAATTGTGGACACAGGCATCCAAGCACGGAGTGACTGCAGAAACTCCAGATGTAGAAAATCATTTACCAGTAAGTACATGAACTTGGTATTCCTTGAAAGAATGTGTGCACATTTTCATGCATGCTTTCAGTTTTACACTGATGAAACTTTCAGTAAAATAACTCCTGCTTTATTGATTCTGTAAAAGACTTGAGGGACAGCAAGTTGAATTGCATAGACTTACAATCATGATCTGAGTAATTAAAAAGATCAGGAAATAGAATTATGAGAGATGATGGAAATGTTAGGGAACAGGCAGCTTACGAAAGCAAATGCAAAGCATTCAACAAAATGACTACTTGACACGGGTCAGTCAAACTTAAGGAAGAAAGCACAGTAAGACTCAAATATGGAATTAAAAGGCATACACCAGAAATTACTGCTAAGCCTTTCAGTTAAGATCACCTGATCTTAGCCAGAGAGCTCTGGAGTGATCAGGAGACAGTCCTAAGACATAAGTAAGACTCTGCTGACTGGGCATGGATTGTGATTTAAAAAATAGACAATACTGTAAGGAATTAATTAAGTAGACAAGCACCAGAAATGGTAAGGGGAAGCAGGAATAGGGGAATTAATGTCAGCAAGAATACTTCCACTTTCCAATTTTGAAAACAAAGGTATGTCACATGTCTTTTGAAACAGAGTATTGCCATGTCTCAAGAATATGCTTTGAAAGATTCTTGTATGGTAATGACAATCCACATCTGATCTTCAATTAAAATCAAAGAAAATAACCTCTGACTGGCTGATTAATCTCTTGCTGCTTCCTTCTTTTGAAGAACAGTCAACATGAGCAGGCTGAATTTAACTACCTACACTTCAGTAACAGAAAGAAATCTGTTTGTATTTCTCTTGGGATGGGTTGAGCTGACTGGAGTTGGGCTGGGAATTTTGAGATGAGAAAATAGAAGTGGAGTGAAAAGCATCTAATACAGTTTTCATAAGAAGACAACAGAAAAGAAAAGAAAAACATACCCAAGGACCTAGGGGGCAACAATTCTGGGTCCGCCCTAGTCTACTCAGAAAATTACCAGATGGCTCATCTCTAAAGCTTCTAGTTAAGGCACAGATTGGAGGACAGAAGAACCTGGTAGGCTCTGTCTTACATTCAGGACTGGAAGTTCAGTTTCAGCTGGATTGACAGAGGTACCTTTGGTATTATTGCAGAAGATGATGAAGTGCCTTGAGGGGAAGCTGTATGAGGAGCAGATGAGGGTACTTGGTCTGTTCAGCCTGGAGGAGACCTCATGGCAACTTCCTGGTGAGGGGAAGAGAAGGGGCAGGCTCTGATCCCTTCTCTGTGGTGACCTGTGACAGGACCCTAAAGAATGGCCTGAAGTTGTGTCAAGGGAGGTTTAGGTTGGATATTAGTAAATGGTTCTTCACCCAGTGGGTGGTTAGGCACTGGAACAGACTATGCAGGGAAGTGGTCACAGCACCAAGCCTGACAGAGTTTAAGAAGTATTTGGGTGATACTCTCAGGTACATGGTGTGACTCTTGGGAGCGGTTCTGTGCAGGGCTAAGAGTTGGACTGAATGATCCTGATGGGTCCCTTCTAACTCATCAAAATCTGTGATCCTGTGATACCCATCAATGACATATGAATACAAAATCAGGCCATTTTGTTTGAACAGTATTCTAGAAAAACTCTGTAAATAACAACAAAAACTGTCTGGACAGAAATTTATGAAATCTCCAGAAATAATCACTCAGCAGCTAGAAGCATCTATGTTTTAATACCACAAATATAACTCTGACTCTAATATACATCTGCAAATAGCACAGTCAAAATCAAAGTGCATAAGGGTCCTCATAATACAGAGCACCAATTTCAGAAAAGGTGATACTGGCAATTTAAAGGAAAGCCCCCTAAGGACAGTGAGCTGTCTGAGCTTCTCTTTCTGCTATAAAAATTAATTTCTGGAGGTCAAAGAGACACGTTTTGGAGATTATTTTTTGCAAGAGAAAAACTCCTCTAAAAGTTTGTTCTTCCTCTCAAAAACATCATTTAGCAGTGACTTGGTCTAGACAGGAAAAGATATTCACCCAAAGCCGTAAGGTAGCAAGAAAGAGTTCCCTTAGGGACTTCATGGCCCATTGAAAGAGCATATTTACTGAATAATTATTGTGATGAATTTAAACTACATTCTGTATTTTGGTATTGTGGTACAGTATTTTCCTGAAATAAACACCGTGGTGCAGAAGAGCTGTAGTCTTCAAACTATATAACTTATCATAGTCACAGATGAACATAGGAAATATCCAGTGAAAAAAATATTCAGACATTGTAGGAATGAATGCGTCACATGAAATTCAGTCAGCTTCAGGATAAAGCATAGCGCTCAAACAGTGGACACAGTTAAAGTCAAGAGGTAGGTAGTATGTCATTTTGAAAAAAA
>VXAU01002419.1:497040-530876 GCA_013399695.1 Formicarius rufipectus | reverse complement strand
TTTGAAAAAAAAAAAAAAAAAAAAGACACTTTGTAGGCATGATAATTTATTCTTTAAACATTGTCTGGTCTTTCTACTGGCCAGTTAGAAATCCTGTAATTTCATTCTTATATTTGATCTATCAACTAATAAAATGTTCTTAGTAAAATTCCTGCTTCTTTCTATATATGAGAGATTAGTGTACCATTATTTTCCATTGTCTCAGTATTACATTACTCTCTTCTTAAAATTCTTATTCTAAATAAGCTTATTATTTTGAAAGTTGTAATACTGTTTTAAACAACACCATCAGTTTTCATAGAAAACAACATGCTTTCTATTCTTTTTATGCTATTTGACAAGACATCGAGCTTCTCTCTCCTGAATGAAAATGAACAGGACAAAAAGCATGGATGTCTTGTAGAAGAATCCTGACACTGTTCAGAAGAACTTCTGGTGCCACCTGTCAAGATCAAAAGGTAGATAATAATATCTGATGATATTAATTTCACAGAGATGACAGTTTTCTGCCCTTGGAAGTTCTCATTAGTACCAAGTTTCCCTTACCTAATGAGCTTAAGGTATATTCAAAATGAGGTCAGGAAAGACTTTGTATAAATTCTTTCACTCACACGTAGTGTACAGTGGCTCAGATACATGCCTAGTAATTTAAAATATTTAGCATATTAAACCTATTTAAAGTATTTCTTTTATATATATATATAGTATCCAGACCACTATAAAAATCAGAAAATATAGCTTTGGATCTTCAAACATAATGACAGTGACGGAGAACAGCTACTGAGAATCACTCCGTCAATAGTTGAGTAATGACAGCGATGGATAAGAATCTTAAATGTGTTGATTATAGGTAAAGAAAAATTGTGCGACCAGAGTTGCAACATCAGGTTTGTTTCTGTCAGGTGCTGTAGCTGCCTCAGGTGGCATACTAACTTCTAACATACTAACTTCTCACCCCTTATTAAATACACTGTTCTCCATTTCTGTTTAGATGCCTTTTCAGATTAGACCTTAAAAGACAGCTTCACATTTTGTAATGACCCCAGCTTTCCTGTGAGCCCTCTCCTCCTACCAGGTTAGTCTGTTACTTCATTGTCTAAATCATCATTTTACTGACACAAGACTGGTTTCAGTCTTGTTTATTGTTTTTACCACAAAGATTTGTTGTTTGTCTGTAGTATTGTATTTCAGAAAAGTAATTATTTTGACTTCTTTCTAATTTAAGATAGATTTTTTCCTGTTCATACATGTAACCCCAAACAAGTGAAAAAAATGCAATTATTCTGCCTAATGTTACATAATAGGAAGACAATTCACCAAGGTTTTATGACTTCTCCTGGTATTTGTCCATGTTTATCTGAGGTTGGTGTGAGAGAAAAATCTGCCCTGTGCTGTTCAAAGGCACAGTTCATAAAGACATCTTGTTCCTAACGGAATATAAGGACATTCAAAATAGCTTTCCTTTTGGTGGCTGAGAGTCTCTTGGCCCCTTCCTGCAGCATCTTTTTAGCCCAGCACAGAAGGAAAGATCTTTTTGATGCAGTCCACATGGTGGCACAATCTGATCATGGTTGCTTTGTACTACTGGTTCATGACAAGTTACTTTTATCATGTTCAACAGAATTTTTAAACCGATTTATTTATGTATTTATTTTTCTATGCCAAAGCATTGTTAAAAATCTTAGGTTATATGTCTAAAGACTCATCTCCACAACACACAGGAATCTGGAGGCACAGGGTGGATGGAGGAGTGTGGGAAAATAAAAGGACAAGGGGATAAAATATGTCCTGTAAAGTATGCTTGTCTGGTCATTTCCTGATCGGTGCAGTCTGCCTTGAATTCGCATGAAACTCCATTTCTAGCTATTTTCCTAGGTGACCCCCTCCCTTATCTGTGTGTAAGCATGTGAATGGCAGCTGGAGAGGGAGTGGAGACCATGGGAACCCTTGCATCTCTGCTGCCAGTACATGGAGAGACCGGAGAACATGCACAGTATGAGTGGATGTGAACATCAATGTGTGTAGCCGCTAACAAACATCAATCTCCTTCAACAAGTAAGTGGCATAAGAAGCTAATGGGTGTCTGTAATACTGGAAAGACCAGGGGGCTGATGGTTGGCTATTCGACACGGCTACAGGATGGCCAGGCCAGTTTTTGGGAACCTGAGATCTAATAAGGCCATAAGCCTGGACCAGATGCAGGAGAGACCTTTTAGCACTAGAATTTGTCTGTGTGAGGGGTAAGCAAGAGAGCAGAGGACCCTGGGGTCAGTTTCAGGTGAGACCAAACGGCTACACCCAGCTCTTTCAGGGGAGCATGGTCTGCCCATGCATGTGTCCATGACCATATGTGTGGGAGCAGTGTCTGTTGGTGTGTCAGGGGGTCTGTATCTGCCAATGTAGCAGGGCTCAGACCTCAGGAAATGGACAGACCAGGATCCAGGGGCCAAGCCCTGGCACGATGGAGTGTTTAAAATCAGCTGCCAGAGGGATTCACACTTTATGTGTGTATATGTATTTGCACACGTTCTCTGCTTACAGGCTTCTACCCTGCTAAGCCAGGATCAGATGGTCCTGTGACTAGTGTCTGCATGAGTGCTGTGGTTTTGGTCCCTGTTGAACTGTGCATACAGCCACCCATATAGGGGTGTGTGTATTTATATGATGAGTATACACACCTATTAGGAGTGCACACAGCTTTGCTACTGGGTGGATGTGGGGATCTGTATCTGTGGCAGCCTTAGTACTCTTTATGGGGTTTGGCACCTTCGAAGAGAATTTTTAAATTGGCAGTACTTCTGCTAGATTATGACCTCCAAATAATCAGCTTTTAATCCTTTTTTAGACAATATTGGGGTTTCCACTTTTCATTCCTTGTCATAGGTTTCTGTAGCTGAATTTTAGTAGAAGGGGGGGCTTCCAGGATGGTTTCTGTTAGAAGATGCCAGAAGCTTCTCCTGTCCTGTGGAGCCAATGACAGCCAGGTCCAGGAGGGACTTCCTGCTGATGGCCAAAGATGAGCCAATTAAGAATCACAGTCACACCTCTGTGATAACATAGTTAAGAATTTAGGAGAGTTGCGCAGCTGGAAAATTCCAGCCATGAGATAACAACACAGAGACCAGGGTCAGAGCAGGAGGAGAAGGAGGGACCCCACAATGAAGCAGGAGAGGGAAGGACTCAAAGCTATGACCCCCTTGCAGCCTATGGAGAAACATTGGCGTGCAGAGACCCCCCCCTGCAGCCCATGGAGGAGCAGGTGGATGCATGAAGGAGCTATTGCCCTGTGGGAGGCCCAGGATGGAGTGAGATCCTGGAAGAGACCTGTGGCTGTGACTGATGGAGAATGAGACCCACGCTGGAAGTGGGTTTTTCCCCCGGTAGAAGTGTTGCCCAGGGGATGGACTCACGTCGGAGAATTCTATGGAGAAGTCTATGTCTCCCGGGGGAGAGACCCCATGGAAGCAGGGGAAGGACTCCAAGCTGTGGCCCCTCTGCAGCCCATGGAGAAGATCATGGTGAAGCAGCTGTCCTCCTGCAGCCCATGGAGGACCATTAGGGTGCAGAGACCTGACTGCACCCCATGGAGTGACCCACAGGACAGGAGCAATGGCAGAAGCAACAACTGACAGCAAAACTCCCATTCCCTGCTCCCTCGATCTGCTGAAAAAAGGGAGGAGTGGGAGGAGAAAGGTGTTCTTAAAACTATTTTTTTTCTTACATTTTAGTTTTCTTATTTTTAATTCTTATCTTCTTAGTAATAAATTTAAGCATTTAGCCACTCTGAGTTTGCTTTGCCATTATCTCTCAGCTGTTTGGGGTTTTTTGGGGGGTTTTTTTTGCCTTTTCTCCTTTTCCTTCCCCTCTGGGAAAGGGGGGGCCTGGAGGTTTGGGTGGACACCGGGTGAAAACTGCCACATTCCTATATAGGAGTTTAAGTTTTAAAATTTTTTTCCATTTTAGTGTAACTTGTGAAGCATAAACAATGAAAAAATTGTCAAAACAGCACATTTATTTCAAAAGGATAGAATGACTTTCTTGACAATAATGGGGTGAATAACAGTAGAAATGAATGTCATTCGTTTTAGTTTGACTCTTGCCATATCCCGTATCAAGCTTGTTCAGTACATACAAATCCTAATTGAGCACCTCTAAGCTTTTATAATTTTGATAACTTCACTCACAAGAACATATCATACACCATTATACTATATACTAGTTTCGTAGACGATTTTTTTCCTGATTTGTTTTTACTCCCACAGCAGTTTGTATAATCTCATCCCACTATATTCATTTATTTATGCATAATGAAAGGAAAGCTAAATGGTCTGTTATACTTCATGTAATTCAATATAATTCATGTTAGAGGTGATATATTCCCATGTTTCTAATTGTATCTTTAATTTATTGTCAGAGTTTATCCACTTTTTGTTACATTAAAATATAAAACATAAACATATATAAATATGTTAACATACAGTATACAAACATTTATATGGGAAAAAACCACAGTTTTACAGATTACAGATTCTTGGAGAAATGAGGAGTGATTCTGGCTACCTTGGACTTCTGGAGGGTAGATTGTTTAGGAGACTGGTTGAAAAGCCACTTGGCAGGCAGCCCCAAAGGCAAAGGAGTCCAGGAAGGCTGGACATTCTTCAAGAACGAAATCTTTAACGCACAGAAGCAGGCTGTCCCAGGGTGCTGAAAGACAAGCCAGCAGGAAAGACCAGCCTGGCTGAACAGAGGTCTTTGGCTGAAACTCCTGGAAGAAAGGTGGTGTTCCACAAGTGGTGCACCCCAGGGCTCAGTACTGGGGCCAGTTCTTTTTTTAATGTCTTTATCACTGATCTGAATGAGCGGATCAAGAGCATCCTCAGTCATTTTGCAGGTGACACCTGATTAGGTGGCAGTGTTGATTTACTGGAGGCTAGGAAGGCTCTGAAGAGGGACCTGAACAGGCTGGATTCATGGGCCAAGGACAATTGTGTGATGTTCAACAAGGCAAAGTGTACTGCACTTGGTTCACTACAATTCCATGCAGTGCTACAGGCTGGGGGAAAAGTGGATAGAAAGGTGCCTGGCAGAAAGGGACCTAGAGGTGCTGGTCAACAGCCATTGAACACAAGCCAGCAGTGTGCCCAGGTGGCCAAGAAGGTCAATGGCATCATGGCCTGTATCAGAAAAAATGTAGCCAGTGGGACTTGGGCAGTGATTGTCCCCCTCTACTCAGCACTGGTGAGGACATACCTTGAATCCTGTTTTGGGCCTCTCACTACGAGGAAGACATTGAGGTGCTGGAGCATGTCCAGTGAAGCTGATAAAGGGTCTAGAGCATAGGTCTTATGAGGAGTAACTGAGGGAACTGGAGTTGTTTAGTTTGAAGAAAAGAAGGCTCAGGGGAGACCACATTGCTCTCTACAGCTCTCTACAGAAAGGCGGTTGTAGAAAGGTGGGATCAATCTCTTTTCCCTAGTAATAAGTGATAGTAAAAATGGCCTCAGGTTGCTCCAGAAGAGGTTTAGATTGGATATTACGAAAAATTTCGTCATGGGAAGGGTTGTCATGGACTGGGACAGGCTGCCCAAGATGTTGGTGGAGTTCCCATCCCTGGAGGTTTCAAAATGTGTATATTTGATGCTTAGGGACACGGTGTAGTGGTGGACTTTGCAGTGCAAGGCTAATGGTTGAACTTGATGATTTTACAGGTCTTCGTAAATGATTCTTTGCTTCTATGCTTATACAGTGTTTATTACATTTATGCTTGATACAGTACACGAAAAACCTCTCTCAGGAGGGTGTGTGGCAATGTTTCAAGGTTGCACATAGATACTGTGTGGCAGTTTAGGACAGGAAGGAAGTGGCAACTACTGCTTGCTGCAAAACTTGCAGAAAGAAGAGTATGCTCTGTTGCTCAAATCTCAAATACTCAAGTCTCAGTATTCACAGTTGCAGCAAATGGTGTCAAAAGAGACCAAGACTCTTAAAGACATATTCTGTTCTGCACCGACAGAGTATAAAAAATTAAAAATGCCTTCCAGGAAGACACTTGCCTAGTTTGTGCTTTAAAGTCTCCCAAGATGCAAGTTTCACTTCCTCCTTATATATACTATAGTATGTAGTGCAAAGCTTTATTTCCTCCTAATTTTTTTTTATTCTGATATGACAAGGTAGGCATATAACTTCCAGTCCTATGCACTGTGGACACTGAAAAGTGATCATTCCCTTTTGTAGTGTTCCTTTACTGTTTTGAATGTTTTTATATAGTCTGCCACTTTCTAATCTCTAGATTTAACAGTTATTTCAGTATTTTCTTTTGGATTGAGCATTCTAGTCCTTCCAGTATTCCCATGGTTGTCCTCTGGATTGTCTCTATCTGATTCAGATCTTTTTTGAAGTCTGGCAACCAAAACTGGATTGGGTAGAGAGGGATACAACAGTGAGGCAAACTGAAACATTACTGTACCTCTTGTATAGGTAGTATTTCTCCTTTGAGGAAGAGTGCTCCAAATTCTTCAGTGCCAAAGATCTCGTTCATGTCTCAGCATCAAGCAGCAGTCCTTGGGGGTGCTGTGTTGCCATTGGCACAGTGTCATTGTAGCGATATTGTCTCTATTTCTTTTTGGCTTGCAATGCTCTACCTGAGTACTCAGAAGGTGGGTTTGTTGGAAGAGGGACATTACCCTCCAGTACCTGGCTAGGCTTCTCTACTAGGACAGTTCATCTGGCTGCCACCTGTCCTGAGTTGAGGCCATCTCACCAGGGTGCTTTTGGAAGTGTGATGCACGGTAATTTGCTTTGGTCACAGTAAGAGCCCATTAACGACCTAAGTTACTATCATTCTTCTTCTTTTCTTTCTTTTCTCTATAGTGGAATCAATATTTACATCTCATATTAACCAACGCAAACATCTAGTAAAGAATCTTCATTTATTATGACCATTTAAAGTTAAACATATTTAAAATCATAGTGGAAATATATACAAATGTGGAGTAAGGACTTAATTAATTTTAAATGAATAAAAAATATCTGAACACGTTTCTTGCTTTTCCTTTCTGAAAATTCCCAGTCATGTTGACAGAGGATGCACAGAAAATGAGGTGACTCCTATAGAACCGCTATATATTAGCAAATATAATCCCCTTCCAGAAGAGCTATTTACAAACACTCTAGAGGCAACAGTTTCAGAACATGATTTTTTAACAATTAAAAGCAAAATAAGAAAAGTAATAATGATAAATTGTAATACATTGACCCTAGGATAGTGAAGACATTTTTTTTTTTCCTAAGAAGAAAGAATCTGGATAAGTGCAGTGGAGCTTATGATGTCTTCTATCCTAGTTTGGAGTAACTTTGTTGTATAAGGTAGACTCCAGCTCTGCTCGAGATGGAGTTGAATATTTGGTATAAGAACAAATAGGATGAACTGGAGTGACACTATATTCTCATGCAATTATGAAGAGGAAGTTATTTAAACAAGCCACATTTTTTTTCCTGCATATTAAAAGAAAATTAGTTATACTGTAATGATTCTGTATTTTTACTGTTACAACTGATAGGCAGAACATATGTCAATGATTTTAGCTGAGTTTTTAAAGCACACAGTGCAGCAAATAGTGCTGAAATTGAAGGATGCTTACACTACCAAGAACTTCACTGAATTGCTTCAAACAATTGTAGTATTACTATATGAAGTCTAAATTTTTGTAGTGAAGATTCTCTCTCTCATGTTAATACTCATATTCTTAACCTAGAAAAATAAAATAAAAAAACCCCCCAAAACCAAACAAAAAACCCAAACAAACAAACAAACAAAAAACCAAAACCAAACA
The DNA here is from genome assembly GCA_013399695.1 of Formicarius rufipectus. NCBI lineage: Eukaryota > Metazoa > Chordata > Aves > Passeriformes > Formicariidae > Formicarius > Formicarius rufipectus. The sequence goes on along the minus strand of VXAU01002419.1, from coordinate 523,044 downwards.
AAAACATGAAACAAAAACATTTTCTGAAAGAGACAGCAAAGTGAGAAATTTATTCAGTGAAAAGACATATGTAAAAATGGAGAACTCAATCATGACAGCATCCACTCCCTTTGCCATCTTTGATGCTGCAACTGGCATTCCGTAAGGCAATGAAGCAGGATAAAGAGATAAGAAAGAAACTGGCTGAAAAAAGCACAAAATAAAAAACCCCAACCCCTACACCATCGTCCTCTCCCCAGAAAAAAAAAATAAGCCAAACCCAAAAAACCAACCAAGCAAACAAACAAAAAAAAAAAAGTCCCAAACCAAAACAAACTGAAAACCCCTCAAGAGGAGCAAAATTTCAAGTCCAATATGCCTGGCTACACTCATTGTCAGGAAGAGACAATTTTTGTGGATGGCTGGAGGTGACCTAGATATGTGCATCCAGTTCTACATGAATTTTTGCTGTAGCTCCTGGTATGTCTGCTTCTTCCACATAGAATCCTGTCTCCAAGTGTGTGATCCCTGACTGTGTAGTGTTGGGATAGGTGTCATAAGTGTAAGCGTTCATATCACAAGGGTAGCATGACTAGTGCTAAAGGATGGGATGATGCTGAATAATCTCTGCTGCCTAAATCAGATTCCATCCGTCCACTCAGTAAACACCATGCATGCTAATGTTGTAAAATTACTGCAGCACTACCAGTAAAGATGAAAACTAAGAGGTTCATTGGCGCTGCTTCTCCCAACAAAATGATTATTTTTCTTTCCCAGTGACACAGACTAGAGATGATCCATCTCTTAAGCAGAAAAATATCCTGTCTGCTGCAAGAAGTTAGCCTTAATGGTATCAATAAAAATGAAGGAAGGAAAAAGTCTGACTAAGTCATATGGTTTGTGCAATGTCTTCAGAAGAGGCAGAATCACGTTTTATACTGGTGGCATAAGCAGTGTTGCACGACTAGTGTGGTTTGAGCTCAAAGTGGCAGACCGTCTTGCTAGCTCCTTCAAATATTTCTGTCCTACTGCTGTTATGTAATAGCTGGTGCCCCAGTTTGCTTGTGCAGCTCCCTGCCTTATGCGCGATGATGCTCTGGAGCCTACGCCAAAGGTAATGCCACTACAGCACGCTATATATTGGAGCAATAATAGCAGTAATATTACTAGTAATAGTAATTAGCTGCGACAGTTCGATACAGTCGTCCTCAGAAGTATTTCGGCTACTCCTCTGGGCGCACTTCGGGGGTGTCGAGCCTCGGGGCTCAGGCCAGTGCCTCAGCCCCCGATTCCCCGGCACAGCGGTCAATGCGGCCGCCCCCGGACAAGCTGCCCCGGCTTTGCTGCCGCTGCTGCAGCCACAGCGGGGCGGGGCGCGACCCCCCCCGCCGCGATACGCGCAAAAATAGCGGGCTCCGGGGCACGGCGCGGGGGGGGGCGGTGCGGGCTGCAGCCCGGTGGCTGTGGTGCCGGCCGCGGAGCGGGGAGCGCCGCAAGGATACGGCACACGCACCCTCGACACACGCACCCGCGCTCCCGCCCCCTCTCCACCCCCGCACCTGCTTCTTCACCGCGGGCAGGCGTGGCGGGGCGGCGTGTTGTGCTCAGTAACCAGGGAGCTGCGCTGGGCGCACCGAGGCGCGGAGCAGCGCGGTGCGGCGGGCGGAGGTAGGGAACGGCGGCGCGGGGCCGGGGTGAGGGGTCCCTGGGGCTGCGGGCGCTCGGCGGGGGCCGCCGCCTCGGTGAGCCCAAGGGTGAGTCCGCGAGTCGCTGGACTTCGGCCGGGAAGGAGGGAGCCCCATGGGGCAGCCTCTGCTGCCTTTCCAGCAGTCGCCTCCTCCCCATCGCCGAATGTCTTGATGTGAATCCGAAAGTCGGTGCCGTGCTCTCGGATTTTGTCCGTTTTCCATGGCGGGTCTGAGGTTTTGCTCTTTCGGAGTAGAGAACCCCGGCGGAGGGCTGGGGTGGTTCGCCTCCTGGAGTGAACGTACGTGTGTGTTGCAGAGATACCCGGTTTTATGCTCAGTCACACGCTGTAGGCCAAAACGTAGTTGATCAGGGGAGATGTGACTATTCATGTGCGCTCCCGTTAAGCCAGTTTTAGGCTGGATTGCGTGCAGTGATGATGCAGAAAGGACAAGTGCACCGCGACAGGGTAGCATAGAGCCCATATGGTCCCTGGTTTGTGTGGTAGCTCCCCAGAGGTAAGACCTGCTGAAATACTCACAGACAAGGTTGTTACAAGGATTTTCACAACCATATTCATGCTGAGGAAAAGTGCTTGTAAGGAATATTACTAACCTGCTACTAAATATGGGATTTTGCAAATTGATGAGAAAATGCTTCTGTAAATCATCTCTGTGATGCTGAGGGAAACTCCTTACTGTGAGGGATTTATACCTATGTGGCTTGTAGGAAAATAGTATGTGGTGTTTCTGGCTGCTTGCCAGTACTTTTCAAGTGCCGAGCCTGTTGAACGACTCTTAACAGGCACGCGCTTTCCTGTAGTAGTACTAGTGATGGACTGTCTGCTCTCTGTGATCTCTGATAACTCCTTCTGTGGTTCCTATGTGTATTTTCACGTTTAAAGAGAACCCAAGCTGTAAATGCTGATGAATTATCTTAAAATGTTGCCACTGGACCATAAAAATCAGGGTATTATGTCATTTAATTGGTAAACAGAAATTTTTTGTTCATTCTACTAACTGTTTTTTGTGTGCTGAATGACATAAATCAGCACCCTGATTTATGAGGTACAGTGCAAAAATTTTGGAGTTTCTCACTTTATTTTCTCTTTCTTGTGGGAGTCAGGCATTCTAAGTTGGGATGTTTAACATACTGCTTAAAGCATGGATGTTTTCCCCTGGAAAAGGAGCTCTCCAGAATGAGCATGGTGCTGCACGTTGGAATGATTAAATTCTCATCTTTGCAAACCTGCTAAATGTGAAAGTAGAAGAAGTGATCTCTACACTTCCCTCCTGTTTTCTTAATTTTTGTTAATAGTGTCTGCTTTGGCACTTTTTTTTTTTTTAATTCCATTCAGAGATAATATATGTCAATGGCAGTTCTGTGTTCCTGAGTATAAAATACCAATGGATAGGTTCATAGGGTAATAACAAGTGAACCCTAATACATTTGAGTTTGGGGTTTTTTTGGTTTGGGTTGGGTTTTCTGTGTGTAATTTTATTCAGTTTTTACTTTGAGTTATAAGTGTCAGTAGTGATTTGGACTTCTGCACTTAATACAGGCACAAGAATCCCATAATGACTATACACCTCATCCACGCAGCATTATTTTCTCTTTGTTAGACATGAGTCAAGGATTTTTTTTTTTTTTTTTTTTTTTTATTTTTTTTTTTTACTTTGCAACCTTAGGAGCATCTTCCTGTGAAATTCACTGGAGCCATGCTGAGTTAGACAGCATGTCAGCAGCTACACTTTTCAGAGAAACTAACACTTCAGTACTGGGTCAGGGAGAGCAGAGAAGGATGAACAGCATCCCATTAGTATTTAAGTGCACTTGAGGAGAGGGTAAACGTTCCTGGTGCCGAGGAGGATCTTGCTGGGTGAGGTACTGAACGAAGTATGAATCCCCAGAAAACTTCAAAGGTCAGCACAGTGACAGTGATTGCTGGGGGTATAAAGAGCTTCTGTGGATCAGGCCCCAAGTGACATACACATAAATTCAACCTTCAGACAGACACATTGACCCATCTCAGTAATGCTTTGTTACAGGAAGTCAGTTGCAGCTCTGTTTGTTTGTTTTTGGTTTTGGTTTTTTCTTGTCAAGTAGTGGCTGTAGTTACTGCGAAACTACATATATCAAACATAAACATTTTTGTCCATAATTACTTGTTACCATAGCCCATGACAAAACTTCAGAGTTTTTATGTCTCCTTAGAGATCACAAAACTTGTGTCTTCTTAGAGATGCAGTGGTGTACCTCTGTAGCAAGTGGACTTTTGCCATTGTTTCACCCAAAGGCACACATGTAACAGGGAAAACAGATGTGTTTCTCCATTTATATTCCAGTTGTCTGCTCCTTGCTCAGTAGTTATACTTAAGCTACATTTCTTGCTTGGGAGATGTACAGAAATACCAAAGAACTGACGCTTACTTGCTTATCTCAAACTTGATTTGACCCACCCTTTCCTGAGATGCTTCAGTGTTTTTTTATTTTAGTGGTCTTTTTTTTTTTTTTTTTTTAAATCCTACAAATATACCTCTGCACGAGTCTTCTGCTAGAGGTCATATTATGCCACAGAAATCCTAGATGCCATATCAGTATTAAAACAGAAAAATCAGAGTGATTCTCCTACCATTAACCAGCTTACTCATTACATCTGGACTTCACTCTGTCCTATTTGCTTGTGTGTTGTGACCTCTGATCTTAATCTTGGCCTGTCATTGTCTGCACAGATAGTAAGCTTTCTGAGTCGAGGATTATATCCTGTGTTTGCAAAAGGTAATGAGCTACTGATCCCAGTCTCCTGCTATTACCAACAGCTACATAACTATAATATATTCCTGCAGAACTTCAGTAACAGGATTACTAAACTGTACTATCAGATGTCTTTAATCTTTTTATCAGTAAGACTGAATGACCTTTCTTTGAATGTATCTAAAAATATATGTTCTGCCAATTTTTCTAAAAAATAACAAGTCTCTGCTTTTTATTTTCTCCTTAAACACCTTGCATTTTCTGTTCAAATGACATTAAAGCTTTCAGGACAAGAATCACACCACTGGATTTTTGCCCATCCTCCCCCAAAAACTAATTAAAACTAGACAATAAAATGTTCACGTGATGAAATGCAAATACCTACATAGTGACGAGGATCCTACCAGTAGTTTTTAAATATGAGTACAACTACAGGTAAAACACAGAAGATGTGTGAGGCATATATGCCACAGATTTAAATGTCAGATGTGCACATTACCTTGGTCTTTCAAAGTAATAATTGCTGTTGCAAGACCTTCAAACTTCTGCAGAATGAAAAACTTTTATTCCATTCCAAAATGTGATGAAGGACAACTAGATGAACCAAAATAATCTGGAGTTACAGAAAGGATCCAAACATCACTCTCTTCCTCCCCACACTGCCCAATAAAACCAGATTTGGATACCTCCAGGTAGCTACTGTACATTAAATCAGTGTGGGGTTGGATGGTCAGTGAGAACATTGTGTTTCAGTGTTCCTGTTTCAATGCTTTCTTTGTCAAAGGTCATAATGTCTTGTCTTCCATCTTTTTCTATTGGAAAGCAATCCATGCAGTAGAGAAAGGAAGCACACAGTGATAATGTTGGGATTCAACTATCACAAACACCTTTCAGAGCCAAAATTGCGTTTTCCATTATCTTATGTGGTGCACTGTTATGTCCCATTCAACTTGGGAAAGTTCCAGTATCCACTGACTTCTGCTGCATTTGGTTTAAATGAACAACTACAGATCTGTAGTTCAGCTGTCAGAAGCAATCACCAGAGGGACTCCTCTATTAGCCTGGCTTTTGGAAGACCAGTGAGGAGATACCATGTTTTCTCTGAGGATAGGATTAAGAATAATTTTGGGTCACTCTACCCCTCTTCTTCATCCTAGCTTCTAATTTTGTATATCTGGTAGGCATTAACTGCAGCTTGACAGATTTATTCAGAGAAGTTTACAAATGGATTCTACAAATTATGAATATCCTGGGATGAATTTTATTGAGTTTTTCCACTTTTAAGTTTGAATTTATTTCAGATGGTGCTGCTTTTGTTTTTTATTGTGCCATTGTCTATCAGAAATGTCTTCAGTTGAAAAATCAGTATAATACCAACTGAGGCAAATTAAGCTCCTCTTGATTTTTTTTTTTTTTTTTTTAACTAATCTGGCTAAGAATCATTTGCTTTCTGTCTTTATTCCTCTGATGGTCTTTCAGCAAGTCTCCATTTATGTAGACACCACACACTGTGGTAGTGCTCTTTACTTCTCATCATTTGTTTATTTGTTTCTACCCACTTACTTCTGCATGATGGTTTTTACAATTATGTCTGAAGCAGTTTTATTCTGTCCTGCATAGGTGTACAGCTACTGGATCTTGGACTTAAAGAAAGCCCCAGCCTGCTTCACAGTGGAGACACTGTGCTTTTCAGTTTCGTTGGCTTCTGTACTGATTTCCATTTTATTTATTTTTTAAGCACTGTCTCTTTAGATAATCTCCTGATCTTCTTATGCACGCTGGGTTATTCTTATAATATTTTGGACTACGTAAATCACTTCCTTAATCAGAGCTATTTTCTGTATTTAGGGTTTTTTTTTTTTCCTACTACTAACTAAACCCCACCCTAAAATAACTGGTTCTGTGACTATTTGATGTTTCAAAATGCAGTTATGACCTCTAAAAATTCTGGTCCCTACCTTTATGTGAATCAGTTATTCCTGATCGGCACAAGACACTGCTGTCTCAGAACTGCATTCATTCCAGCAGCATCTATTAACCTGGCTGCATTTGCAAGACCTCTTATGTTTCAGAAACTGATCCTATGAATCAAGGTGAAGTTCAATCACTGCAGCCGTAAACCATGCTTGGAAATTCTTTTCCTGGATTTGTGTTTTGTGGTTTTTTGTTTGTTTGGTTGGTTGTTGTTGTGTTTTTGTTTGTTTGTTTGTTGGTTGGTTTGTTTTTGTTTTTGGCTTTTTTTTTTTTTTTTTTTTTACTTCTCTGTTCTGTGCAACTGTTGCTTGCCAGGGAAGTCTGCCTCTTTGTTAATACGTAATGGCACCCCAGCAGTTGACCTTATTTCTGGTGTTCCTAAGATTCTGTTCAGTTCAGGTGCTGTAGTTATTTCAGTTATTCCACTGTATTTCTTATATCTATTCAACATTTGATTTGAAAATTACTTCTAGATGCAGGAGTACCTTGAATTTATTACTCATTGTCCTCTCAAATATCTTTTTTTTAAAATGTCCTAGATTTGATTAGAAATAGTCCTTTCACTGCCTGTCTCCATTTCTTTCTCTCATCAATATCTTATTATCTGCATATCCTTGCTTGTCTGGAGTTTCTTTAGCTATTGCTGCTATAATGGTAGTTTACAGAGGTCTAAAACTGTATTTTCAGGTGCAACCGTGCTTTTACATCAGTAGGTTCTTCTCCTAGCTGCCATATGTGGTGCTGCATCATCCTGGTGTACTGGAAATCAAAGAATCTCAGAATGGTTGCAGTTGGAGAGGACCACTGGTGAGGTCATCCGGAATCTGCAATTTGTGTAACCATGAAGTACAGTCAGAGAATTGTTTACCCTTTTTTGGTCAGGTTTATCTTCAGCCATTGTTGCACATCCTATATGTTGTCTTCACTTAGCAGTTGTCTGTCTGTTTTTTATGGAACCATGCTGCTAACAGGCAGGTCTGTTTTCCTTTAATATGTTTTATAAACTTTAAGAAATGAAAGATCAAATACAATCAGGTCTTGCCAATGGTATTCTAGTTTTATCAATGAAAGAAAAATATATTAACTTTTTTCAATTCAAGGTACTCCTGAGTACAATGGGAAAAAGAAAGGGGGACCCAGAAAAGTTAACCTACAATAGATGTAGTGTTTCTCTTATCTCTTTCATAGAACAGACATCACACTTTTCTGACCTTTGAAAAGAATTGAGGCTTAATGGGTTTTATATGAGAAAAGTTGTTCATGTTTCCTCTTTTCATCTAAAAACAGAGTACCAGGATATTAATATAAGAAAATGGTGTAACTTTATCCATTAAATCCAGATAAATGTAATAAAAGATTAATTTATATGCAAAACCACTCAATTTCATTCCCATATATTGATTCCATGGTTGTTCAGACCAAAAAAACTAGTAACTTATAATGTTGAATAGTCAGTTGTTGAATGCTAAAACAGGGAATAGCTCATATAGTCCTTAAATTTTATTTTAGGCTAAGATTTATGGGATTTAAGCCATGCACATTTTAAAAATCTTGTGTATTTTTAAAATTTATCCATCTGAAGACACATCTTTGTATCTGGCACTGAAATTGAAAAGTCATTACATTAAGAATTATTTTTGTGTAGCAATTATGAAAAAAAATATTTTAATGCACACAAATTTGAAAAATGTAGTCTTTCAGTAAGATAGAAATGTATTTTGTTAAAGTATTTATTTTTGGAAGTTATGAAAAAATTCCCCTCTGCATTACATTGAATACTTGACTGGATTTTTTGTTCTATAGAGCTTTAGATGTTGGCTGAAGACGTATGGGAAGGGTTCATGAAGACTTGTTTCATGTATTCTGTTGATGTTTCTCTGTGCACTGAGCTGTGGTTTTCTGCCAGTGGAGGTGACTGTACACATGAGAATCCTCCTTTCCTAACTGTAGTACCTTAGTATCATCTTTAAATGAGTTAATTCCCACTGCTTGCAAAGTAGCTTTTGAATGAGGAGATATATTTAGAAATGCACATTCTTCTTATGAAGCATATAATTTAATATCGGCTAAATAAATTATTAGTTGCAGGCCTGCCATTTATCGCTACACAGTGACTCAGCCTGCTGTATGAGTAGATTGAGCATATCTCTTCATAACAATTTTGCAGACACTTTTAACTTGGATTTGGATCAGGATGTTCCACAGCTCCTCTAAATCTGCTCATGTACAGCTGATTTAAACTAGCTCCATCATGGTGTGAGCGGGCTGATGTTCTGATATTGTTACTGTTGTTATCCAAAAACAATCAGACAAGGAACTTTTTATGCCCCTTAGCCCTGCCCAAAAATTAGTCTAGCAGCTTGCTATTAGAAATTGTACCTCACTTAGGGTACTGCTTGAAATATTAGCAGTGCCATTGCTGCAGAAACAAGGCTACATTTAATCCACTGTGTTACAAATATTTCTGGTTTGGATGGGGTTAGACAAGCTGATGTTTCATTTAAATATTGCAAAGGAAGCAAAGTTCATGAAGCTGACATATGTGAACACAAGCAAGAGAAAACCTGCTGCTCCCCATCCTCCCAGTCAGGTGTTATTTGGTGTGCTCTTGCTGATATTCTCTGCAGTGATTTAGCAATAGTGGGGGATTATCAGTCCGAGCCAGTGTTGTGGTTGACAGGTGTGATGGTGATAACCTTCTTGTGCCTGGCTGTCACAAGGGTGAGGTTCCTACCTGCCAGGGTGCCTTCCCATGCTTGGGAAATGGTGACTGATAAGCACACTCCCTGTGCATCCTGAGGAGGGTGTGGGGCAAAGCCTGGAAGGTAGGAAGTGGTAGGGAGAGGAAGAGGCCCCCGAAGGAGAGAGCAGACACACATGGGAAGAGAGTGGGGATTTGAGAATCCAGGTGTCATGTGAAGTGCAGACATATGCAAAAATAGCAGCAATGTGTCTGGAGTAGGTATTAGTAGCACTGTGGCCATGGCACGCAAGAGCACAGCCAAACAAACAGGTGGACTTTGCAGTCTGTTTTGCACCTTGGTCCATCAGCAGTGTGCTTCCCTCAGCTCCACTGATTTAAAGCCAGCTTAGATCTGTTGACCTGAGCAGCATTTATGAATCCAAAATACATGGTAAACATACAATAAAAACATCAGTAAGAGGGAAAGCAGGAAGTTCCGTGGGTCAGGCAATGGTTTGAATGATCAGAAAAGGAAATGTTGAAATGTAATTTCCTCTGGCAGCCCTTACATGTTGACACATCTCCTTTGGGATAGTTTGTGGGGCCTAAAGCTGTGCAACCTAAAGGCTTGTCTGCCTGATGATGGAATACTCTATTCTCTGACAGACCTTGGGGCCAGGAAAAGAGGAAAGCACACAACACCAATAAACCCATTCACATTTTTGATATTGATCAACTGTCTAGCCCCTTGAATGTGGAATGGGCCCAGTGTGTGTGGTATGGATCCAATTATTCTTGGTGTCTATACATTCAGTTATTTCTTATCAGGGAAACCGGTGTATACACATGCAACAGGTACTTGTTTCTCAGAAGATTAGATGTTATTGATAAGTTATCTGAAGTATCTAATGAGATTTTTTTAGACCAGTTTTATAGTCACATATACTTTATTATAGTACATGTAGCAGTTCTAGTTCACAGTTTTTGATGTTACATGACCTAAAATACAGCATCATCACACAGTAGAAAAATTAATGTAAATACAATTTTATTTAATAATGAAGTGTATGAATCTCAATATTTCAGATTAGACCATGGTTTTCAGTGGAGTTAGGGACTGTCCCGATCAATGAGTTTCTGTTACATGCGCTTTCCTAGCATGGTGAAATAGAATGAGAATTATGCACTTCTGGATTTTACAAGTGGTTTCATTTTTCCCCTCTTATGCCTAATATTATTTATGTTAAGTATTACTTTCAATAAGTATAATGTTATTGTTATTTCTAAAACAACATCAGTAAACATCCTTGGAAGAGCATTGATGTCTGGTGCATTGCCAATTGTGTTTAATGATTTGCTTTTGGAGCTGCATTCTGCTTCATGATTGCCAAGCAAGCTTTCAGCATAAATCATGTCTCTGGTTGGGGTGTAAACTATGGTAAGATCATACCACTTTACCTGTTAAAATAGCTATCAAGACTCAGACTTCTTAGTTTTGCAGAGCTAGTAAAAGTTTCCTCTAAACCTTGGTACTGTCTTTTACAGGTGCTGAGGTTGTTTGTCAGTGCTTTGCCCCTGCCTACGAGGGCCAGTGTTGGACTGGAGTCATCTGACTGCCGCAGGGATGTCGTGCCACGGCTGAGGGTTGAATGCTAAAAGGAAACAGTCTAAGATCCTCATCTCACTGAGCTCCATAGCTTGGAAGGAGACTTTTGTCAGGGGGACTGGACTTGTGACAAAGAGATCATGGCTTCATCCCGACTAGTGGCAAGATCTAGAGACATTGCCAATGTCATGCAGCGGCTTCAAGGTGAGTGAGTGACTTGGGATGGTGCTCTCTGCCATCCCCTTATAAATGGAAGTTCCTATTTTTTACTATACTGCACAGTCAGGACAATATTTCTGAAGTTTAGTAACTTCTCTAAACTTATCTACTGGAAAGTATTTTTAGTATATCTGAAGGCTTCTGATTTTACAAGCTCTTTGGTATAGCATTAGTGGCAGTGTTTAAAAGCAATTGGTATTATGAATGTGGCACCGTGGGACGGGACACTGAATTGAAGACTGTGAGACTTTGGTTCTGTTTCTCACACATTACCTGATTGTGCATCAGTTTTCTCATAGAAAAGAGAGTACAAATTACAGCTATCCTTTTCTCAACTTTGAAGTAAACTGGTAGATCTTTTATACTGATAAACTAATATTTATTAGTTCAGCAATAGTTACTGTTTCCAAGTGTGAACAGCACTATATTATATTGTTAATCATTGAAGCTCAATGAACTTATTATTAGTGCTCAAGTTGAGGCCTTTTTAAATAGCACATCACAGGTTGTCTTTGCAATATTCATGGAGTATTCATAATGTTTTTATGTTCTTATAACATTATTAAGTAAATGTATTGTCTTTTTAAAACTTACACACTGAACTGCTGCTGCTGCTGAAAGAATTCAGGATGTTGTTTTTTTTCAAATCATATTGACTAGGAACAAATTGTCGGTGCTGCTGTAGGTTTCACTCCTATTAACTTTTCAACTTGATCATAAATCCCTGACCTTTTACTTTCTTTACAGACCAGCTTTCACTGACTTCAACAAAGCTTAAATGCACAGAACCCTTGCTACCCCCTTCTGTATCCTCTATATTTGGGAGCGCTATCTGCTCGTGACTTTTCCTTCCATTTATTGTTTTTCAGTTCAGGATATCTGAACTCAGCTTCCCAGCCACCAGCTACAATGAGCATGAAAAATTTCCGTGTAGCCTCACTAGATAAATGGAAGAATAAATAAATATGAAGGGTCTGTCCTATTTAGACCTACAGCACTTCACCAGTTCCAAAATGCTTCTTCTTAATTTTTCTCAGCCTTTTGTACATTTACTATATTTTTCCATGCTATTTTTATTTGTGTTTGCTGATTCTTAGGCCACAATCTTGGACATGGTTTTGTGCTCAGAGAATTAGGATAAGACACTCCAGGTAGACTTGAATGAAAGAGCACAAGGGCACAGTGAAGCAACCATCTCACAGAACAGGCAGGTGTCTTAGTACACTGTGTGTATATATCACAATATGCTATATATTTATGCTGTAATAAGTCATGTTCTTAGTAGGGATTCCAGGGGGAAAAAAAAAAAAAGGGAGAAAAAGAGATATTTGAAGCAGGAAATGAAATAATTATGAAACTGAGACCTTCTGAGGAATATGAAGAAGTGCATGAGAGAAATAGCAGAGTTTCTTAAAGGTTATGGAGGCATATTGCAAAGGAAAGGATCAGAGAGCTGAGCTGTGTTCAGGAAGGATTATTCAGACTGGTACTCTAAAGCAATGTATAAGGAGGATACTACAGGAGATATGTACATAGTGTCGGGACTGTTAATTATCTGACTTATTTACTAACCTTCTCAACTTCTATAAAGCTGTTGCTGACAAAATGGCTGGTTCTGTTTTCTAGCACTTTGGGTTTGTAGACATTTTTTATTTTTATGTGTTTTGCTCTGTTGAAATCTGATATATAACTCAGTCTGCTGTATGTTCTTTTTCTGTTTTGTTTGGTTTTGTGGAAATTAAGCAAAAATAATCAAGTGACTCTGAAGTGAAGGTATTTTAGAAGAAAATATATGAGCTAAATGGAAATTTGGCTTTGCCTGTTAATTTGAAGTCATACCTGTAATTGTATTCTGCTGCTTAGATGAAATCATCTCAGCTTGGTATTGATGGGATCTGAGTTTTGCTGCAGAAGCACTACTTCAATAAATCACCTGTGCCAATAATGGAGTGCTTGGAGCCTAAGTCTTTTTTTAGTCTGTAGTTCTGCATTATGGATGAGCAGGCAATCTGCACTGCGACTATCTTAGCCCTTGTTTAAGGTTGCTCTACCTTTTAGAAATTATTGTCAGCTGAAATAGGAGTAGGTGGACATAGGATCACAGAGATATTTCTTGGCATGTCTGCATGGCAGCCCAGAATCAGTGCAGTTGGAGCTGGGGCATAGCTCAAGGTGAGAGTGGAATTGACAATTCTCAAATTGTAACAAGAGTGGCAACGTTTTGGGGGATCCACAGGCAGCCCAGAGCAGTAGCTGTGCTTTAAAACACCTATTTTTGTACCTGGCTGTAAGCTGAGCAGGAGAGTTCTTGTGTGATACTGTTAGACAGTACTGCAAGATTTCAGTGCTGTAGATTTATCAGCATTGAGGGAGAGAGGTAAAGCAAACTGTGCTCCCTCCTCCACACTGTTGTCTCATATTTGCCTCGTGGGTTTCCAGTGAGTGTTTGTGGTGGGAGAGTGTAGGAAAGACCAGAAAAATGCCACTCTTCAACACCAGTTTTGAAATCTCTGTTGTACATACTTTGAGTGAATGCAATTATATCTGATCTCCTAAAATCTGTCAGAGAGCAACAAAGTTGATTCTGGTGTTGGTTGTTTTATGATTATTATTATTATTATTGTATTTTAACAAAACAATTTTCAGCCACTTCCTTTTGATAATTCTGACACTTGCAATACATTCTGTGCACGCACAAAATTTTTGAATGCCACTGCATATCACTGGCTCAGAAGTCCACTTGGGAGATAAAAATTTGCACTATGATGGGCTATGGGTTTGTATGTAAGCATACATAGAACCTGTCTTGCCCCATGGTGCCCAGGCAAAGATTTGTTGCAGTATAGCTCTCTCTGCTAAGAGAATGGAGGATATACTATTTTAGTCTAGGCCAGGGAGGGCACTGGAGAGAGGTGGGCACTGAGCACAAGATTTATGATCTCTAACTTGTTCATCCCTATGATCCTAATAAAAATAAAGACATAGGAGTATCCATCATAACTCATTCTGGATGAGAGAGAGAAACAGGCTTCTCCAGAAGGAATATGATCCTTTGTCATTTGAATTTTAATTAATAAGGGTATGTTTTTGAAGCAAAAAAAATATTTTAATTATAGGAATTTTATAACATATATAATAGGCAAAGGTTGCAGAAAAGAGTAGCCTTACCACTTTAAATGGGAAGTGGGTAGGTGGCTCTGTGGAAAAGTTAATCATAATTGGGAAGGTAGGTATAAATCTACAGATGTCATAGGTGCCCTCTATCTTACTCTTTTGCTAGAGACATGAGCTTTGCTGTATGTAGTGTCTTTCCACCAGCTTCTGCTTGCTGCTTAGCCTTCCCTCAGTGCTTGCTTGAACAGTGCTACCCTGCACAGTGCACATGGGCTGCTGGGTCTGTCCTGCCTGGGTTAGGCAAGTTGGGCTTTCAGGGACTGAAAGGGTGTCGTGACTGCTTCAGGAGCTAATGGAACCTAAGGCAGGCATTTCAGAAGGATGTAGATGATTTTCTTAAAGTGCCTATCTCTACTCATTGCTGCAGAAAGAAACAAGAGAATAGAGAGATGATATTTGATTTATTTTTTTTTCTTTGCAAAATTTAAGCATGATGAACCCAACCTCATTCTACTACAGTTGGCACAAAAACACTGTTTCTTAGACTATAGGAAGTGCAAGTTTCATGAGCATTATAACAGCATTAAAGACAAAGTATTTCTAATAGCTACAAATATCCAAGTAAGGAGTTGTATCCAAGTAAGCTGGAAGATGATTGAATAAACCTCTGATGTTTTTCCAATTTGTGCCATCATGAAATTCAGTCCTTTCCATTAGTATGCATTGTTACAGGCAAACTGCAGCCATGCTCATGCTATTCTGAAAGAAAAAAAAAAAAAAAAAAAGGAAAAAGTTAAAAAAGAAAGTTAGCATCTGTTTTCTCAGAACCCTGTCGCTCCTGTATGCTGACGTGCTCTTACTGGTTTGTAGGGTGTTGTTGAACTGTTACTATTAAGATACTATTACTGGAGGCTTTTCTCATTCCCTTTTTCCCCTCCTATTTTTTCCTTAAAATTTCTCCTTCATTGGTCTGTGCTGAGTGGAGATTTTTTAAACTGTCATTGTGTTCATTACTGAGTCATAATTTAGTCAAGCAGGATAGTTTTTTTCCTTTTCTATAGTGGATCAGAAATATTCAGTATGCACTACAGTGTATACGTGTATAACCCCAATTAGGTTGCTGTGGTATAACTGATATTCTGAGACTGTTATCCATTTCAACCCCATTCAGGAAAACCGGTTCTAGGATGTAAAATGTACATAAATTTAGACAATATAATGTTACAAGACAATCACTTTGTTGTTTTGAAATCAATTATATGGAAGCATAAAAATTATATGGAAGCATAAAATTTATGGACATATAATTTACAAATTGTATGGAACCATAAAAAATTTCTTCTCAATCTGTTTCTTTCTGGGTTGCACTACTGTTCTTATTAGGCTCTTAAACTCACTCTGGGTTGTGGATATTTTGGGTTTTTGTAAACTCACTGTAGAGACACTTCACTGTGGAGCAAAAGCTGTGGTGGGAAAGCCAGTGTGCATGGTCATGCATGAAGATCCACTGTGCTGGAGAAGAGACATAATTCTGGTAATGTTCATACACACCCAGAAAGCTTCAAGACAGGCAGGTCAAATTATCTTCAAGTCGAGCCCTTGTTTTATGTAAAGTTACCTACAACTGAGCATCGTCTGTAATTTTCATGCCTTTCTTACATTAGCACTATTCGCAGAGTGTTGGGTTGGGTTTTCTTCTGGATTGTCCTTCTTTGCTTCCTTCCTCCCCTGCCTCCCCTTTCCCTTAAGTTTTTGCTCTTTTTGTCCTTCCTTTTACATCCTACCGTTTCTTTTCCATACCAGTAGCCATTAACTAAACAGTATATTTTTTTTTCTGTTTAGCTGATAGACACTTTATCTGAAAGACACACTTTCATTGGTGTTTTCTTTTGTTTGTTTTCTAAGTCAACAGTGACAAGAGCCACAGTTTAACATTAAGCTAAACTGATTTAACAGATACCTACTGCTGAAAGTTACCTTAATTCACTGCATGCATGTTCAAAACTTTTTTTCCACCAGTACTCGTCCTCCTCTTACCTTAGACCTGAACCAACTGAGACTTGGTTTGTAGATGCCAGATGACCTCCTGGAAAAACAGGATCTCCCCTTTCAGTGCCATTTACCATTTTATTGACCGCAAAATCAAAGCGCAAGATGGTATTTGTGAGTGTGAGCAGAATTGAAAAGGTGTGCTTGTGCAATGTGTCCTCCTTGAACATCTTTCACAGTTGAGTTTTACCCCCATATTGTAAACACTGCTTCAGTAAAGGATTCCTTCTATATGGTTTACTTGTATATATTGCTTCTGTGTAGTCCTGCTGCTGCCTCTTCTTTTCTTTTACTATGTAAAATGTCCCAGTTTGATTCCTGCATCTTTCTTGGATTTAGAAGATTCTTGAGGTACAGAAGATGGCAGTGTGAATTATTACAGTCTCTTAGGTGAGCAAATCTTGTAACTAAGGCAATTCATTACTCATTGGCAGTACATTAAAGGAAAGTAGACACTTTTAACTCTATTGACTAGTATCCAAAAACATAGCGCCATACTAGCCAATGTGAAGAAAATTACCTCTATCCCAACTGAAATCTACCTAAGACTGTGTGACCTGAAGGCCAAGGAAATCTAAATGATGAATTTGCAATCTGAATAACATTATAGCCCACAAGTTACTTAACAAGAACAATTCAAGCAGGATTCCAATCTCTCTTCTCTAAGTTAGTACTATTTCAACAAAATATTGAAATACAAAGTTTATGTGTGAAGGTTAAGACAGCTGGGAAAAGAAAACCCTAGTAAGGGTTATATGTAACGATTAAGACAGCTGGAAAAAAAAGCCAAGCAGCTGAAAAGAAAAATCATTTAAGGGTAAAAACAAAGATGAAAGAGGTCAAGTGTTTTCATCTACTACAAGAAAAGCATGTGAAAGGATTAGTCTGCAGCTGGGGGTATTTGAGTTAAATATTAGTTAACATTGATATGGAAAGTTGCTAAGGCAAGCTGTAAAATCACAATTTTTAGAAGTATTTTATTTTGGTTTATGCATATACAAACAATTCTACTGAGAATCCACTTCAGGTTTGTTCTGACTCATGTATCTGTTTGTAATAATCTGATGTATCAGTGACAAAGATAAGTTCTGAGCTACTTGTAGGTGTTGCAAAACTGGGGGAAAGGATGCAATCAAAACATTTCACTAGTAGCACAAGTGACTAAAGTGAAGTGAATTTAGGTAACACAAGTGATTATGAAGTGAATTTAGGTATCATGTTGTATTAGACTATTTTGTCATATAGTTAGACTGTTTTGACATATAGAACAATAATTGTCTCATTGGAAAGCACCATATGCTGGTTTTCTTTCTTTTGTGACTGCAGTTAGCTTTCACTTTGTGTTCTCTTCAATGAGAACACAGTCCTGGGGCAGTATATGCTGTGCAGAATGTATTTTAGTGAGGCATGGTCCTATTTTTTGATTTTTAGAGTTGTTTTTTTTTGTAAATAAGTTCCAAATTAGTGATTTTTAATGCATATTAAAAAAAAAATTAATATTGCCATCTCGTTGCTTACACATTTTCTACTGCTTTTTACCACAAAATTTACAGTGTAAATCAACGTATTCCTTTTTTTTTTTCTTTTTCTTGCTTGCACTTTTGGTGATCACAGTACAGCTTCCACAAGTTGGAAAAATAACCTGTGCTCCACTTTCCGCTTGGTTTTTGGTCAACCAGGATATAAAGCATTAAAGATCACACAGATGCTGTATAAATGATAAACATATTTGCAATTGAGTTGCTGTTTAAGGAAAAAAATCAACATATTTTTCCAACTTTCATCTGAGATAAAGTATACATTTAGAGAAGAAAATGGTTGGCATGGTAGTGTCTCACACAGAGGCTGCTTTCATTGGTTTCTGGAGGAACACAGTTCAAAAACTGAAATTCTTCTCATATGCTACTCTTAAAAAACTGACAGGATTTGTTACACAAAACGTAGGAGGCAAAATGCAAGAGTAAAATCATCCTTGGATAGTTTCATAGACAGTGGTTAACTATTCTGCATCTTAAATACAGTGGATATCCAAAATGTGTCAGGCGAGTTGTGTTTTATATGAACCCATCTTCAGCAGCTCCATGCTGCTCAGTATGATTTGACAAGTTCATATGTAGGCATCCACACTGCAGCTGTTTCATGTTGGTTGTGATAAAGTGATATCTGAGGCTCAAAACAGTTTTCAGTTAAGACTTTGTCTTAAAATAACATCTGCCATATTTGTTACTGGTGTGAAAAGGGTGATACTTCAAGGAGTCTAATTAGGAACAATTATGTGTCAATTTTGAGGCTTTAGTGAAGATACAGATTTTGAGAAGGAAAATATTGTAGTGATGAGTATTTTTGAGAGCACCCCCTCTATTCTGAGACTGTTAGACAGTTATTTTAGTAATAGCTCTGGGTTAGGGGTATCAAGAAACAATATATTCAAAATATTATGATCCCATGTTTTTCTGTACAGATTAGATAATTTGTCAGTTGTCTGTGACATCTATTTCATTTCCTGTTTCTATCACAGTATACTACAGGCTTGAAAAATTAAACTTTATCTCCTCAGAGCTGTGCTGTGGTACCTTCCTGCAATACATTTTGGTTTATTATTAAATTTGAGCATAACTTATTATCGTCATAAATAATCCTCTCTTTCGGAACACCACATCTGTTGTTTTTTAACACTGGAAGAACTGAAAATTACAGGACATGTCTCCTGTCCCTTGTTACTAATCAATAACCATTAAAATAGTTTTGTAGAGGAACTATTGCTGATCATGCTTTTATACTGATGTAGAGACTACTGTAGTATAAAGGCAAAATATTTCCATGAGAAAGTTCTAAATTTTTAACAGTTTTCCCATTATCATGTTTTGCCTGTTTGTAGATCAATCCGGAGGGGATTGTTTCAAGCCTCGTTATATGCTGTGTCTGTTGGAGTGGGTCTGCTTCAGCATGAATTAGTCTCTTAGATTTGGAGGATTTTTAGTCCATTTTTTAGTAGGTTAGTGTGCTCCTTGCTCTACCCCTCCCTGCCATGAGGCCTATGAGCCCTAGAGAAAGGACACACAGACCATCTAGGTATGGAGGAGATGAACAAAGAACAAAGAACTGTTTATTGAAAAAAGCCAGGGGTTTTTATACACTTTGGAGATGAGCTTGAATTCTCCAATAAGGGACTAAAGGGTTATCTGGTCAGAGGCCTATAGGGATAGTGGAATTCACATTTGATAGGAAAGGGGTTTCAGATATCGAAGTATTACAACTTCTTCCCGCTCCTCAGCTCACAGAGGGGCCTTCTGGGAAGAAGAAAGCAGCAGAGACAAGACAAACAGACATTTTAAGCATCAGTTTAAAGCATTTACATTATCTGGCTGGATCTTTTCCTCTGCCCATTTCTGGCAGGAATTTTTCCATGCCATAAATTCAGAATTGACTGACACATGTAGAAATGAGAAGCTTCCCCATCTCAATTTATCAGGATGCTAATTTACTTCAGAGAATATGCTTGCAGGCAGATAAAACACACAGATAAAAAAATAACACCTAACAATTATTAGCAATTTATTCCATGTACATTTTTTCTGGAATGATATTTTTGTTTTGCACTTTAGACTTTATTTGCTTAAAAATATCCTTGTTTCTGTCACAAAGCTTCTCTTTGTGAGTCATATCACTGAATCCTAATTTTAGACTCACATTGAGGTTTTTTAGTTGGCAGTTGTATGTATCCAAGTGAATTGTCTTATTACTGGGTGCAAGAAAACCGACTACTTATTCTGTCTTCCATCTAACATGAGAAAGAGCTTTATGGGGCAAGTGTCAAGAACTTACTAAGAATCCAATAGTCTATTTAAAATAGAAGAAGGAAAGGGGAAGAAGAAAGGAAAGGGAAAGGAAAGGGAAATGAAAGGGAAAGGAAAGGGAAGGGAAGGGAAAGGAAAGGGAAGAGAAAGGAAAGGAACAAAAAAAAATCCTCTCTGGCTCTCTGGAATTTATGTCTCCATGGAAAACTAAAAAGGAGTTGTAACTGGTTACGTAATCACACAGCTAATTTTTATATTCAAATTCTGATTGCTAGTATTTGAGTATGTAAGTTTTATTATCCTTGTTTGTTAGTAGACTAAATCAGGGCTGTTTTTTGTATAATGTTCTTTTCAGGAGGGGTGTAAAGAAACTAGAGCTAACAGTAAAAGCTAGCCTCCATCCTGTACACTGAATCAGAACATGCTTATTTTAGGTTCTCAGTGATTATTTTAATTCAATATCAGTCTGTTAGGGAACTAGCAGAAAAGCAGCTTGATGTTTCAGGATAAGCAGCCTCAGGGAGGAGTAGTACTGAATTACTACGAGGTGAGGATTGTTCTAGAACTCCAACTAAGCCCTAGCACAGTTTACCTGGTGCCTAGACCTTGTGCCTCAACCTGCTCTCCCTTCCTTCTCTGGTTTTTCTGTTTTTCATGCTTTCCCTTGAGGAGTCATTGCTGTTAATATATAGCATTTTGAAATATTTTTCTGAGCTTCATTACATGGAACATAAACAATAACATATTGACATGTAATTTGTGAAGCTTCTTTTGCTGTAATCTCACTAGATTTTATGTAATTACTTTTCAGTATTTGTTACATAGTCTTTAGTACTTTTAAGAGGATTATGCCCTCGCTGATGTACATTGGTTTAAGTGACTATGGAGAATGTATGTAATCTCTGTGTAATACTGTTAGGCCTGGGGCACAAACCTGAAAAACCTGTGAACTCCAAGCTAGGGACTGCTGTATTCATCCAGATAAGCGATATATCTGGAACATTTAATACTGTCCTATATCCACATAACCATTGCAGTAGAACAGGAGTTACAATTTGATTTGAATTTCTTTTTAGGGAAAAAAGAAAAAGGAAAAAGCATCATCCCCTTACAGAGATGTTGAAGGCCTGTACAAATGTGGTTTACTGTTCCCATGCTTGCTTATCCTCACTCATACAGGCCAGCTCATGTATCTTGTCATAACTGTATAGGCTGCCATGCCCCCCACCAGCTTGCTTGGAAGTTACCACTGGCATACCTGGATAGGCACAATTTTTTCACTATACAGTATGGATTTCTGTAAGTCTTTACTTAAGCTCCTATTGCGAGAAAGCCACTCACTTCCAGACCTTGTGAATGTAGCAGCTGTTCTGTAAAGGCTTTATCTAAGCTCATTAAAACAAAGGAAAAATCTTGTTTCCATAAGGTGAACGGAATGAACTGCAACAGCAATTGTATGTGAAGAGTATTACTGTTAGCTTTCCGGTCTTGGAGGGGAAAAAAACCCTTTACATGCAAGATCACAGTATTCAAGAGGATTTGAGGCCAAACCAGTGTAACAAAGCAAAATATTTACTTGCTTATAGTGCCTTTTGGACTAAAATAAAGATTAAAAAAATGGAAAAAGCCTACTTAGTAATGGAATGTGTAGTCCTCAGACTTGTCTGTTTATGAGAAGTTATGGTTACTTGTAGTAAATTCACTTTTGGACTGTGCTTTTCCTGTCCCAAGGAAATTAAAGTTAATTATTATTACAGATGAGATTGTATAAAGACCCATATCTTAATTCTGTTTGTTTTGGCCAGGATTTCTGTTTTATTTTCTAATTTGCCTAGACATCCCTAGGCTTTTCTAGGTCCATGTGGTGCAGCCATTTCCAGTTCTGAGTGTTCAAAGTGATACTTGCCTAGTAGACAGTAGCAGATACAGCCCAATTTTCTCTTTTACTTGACTCCTGTTAATAAGAACAGCAAAATCCTTACCAGTTTAGTTCCACTGGGTAGTCCAGAAAGTGTTTTTTTTCAGGAGGGAATCGAGAATCACCATCACCAGTTACAACAATTACAATCTACTAAGGCAGTTGCTGTACCAGCCCAGTCATTCCCTACTGGTAGCTGGATTGGCTACATACTTGAGTGGTGTTTTGGAGCCTCGACTTTCCTATTCCATTCACTCGTAGGTGACTCTGATGTGTCTTATGGTGAGGACAAGAAATACCTTTTAATGGAAGTCACAGACTTGTGCTCCTGTCCAAATGAGGGTAAAGGTTTGGGAATTGACCCTTCACTCAGATTTGTAGCCCAGCTGGCCTTTCTCCTCCAGTAGCGTGCATTGTCACAGAAGACCAGACCATGGTGAAGTGGGGTGAGGTGATATTTAAAACAACCAAAACTCAAATTTGTAGACAGGAGAGACAGAGGTGAGGCTACTCAATGATCAATCACAAATCAGCTATAAAACAAATGTGATCAAGCCACTGTGTTATCAGAGGTCTCTGGGCATAAAGATTTGTCAGCAGATGTGAGTTGCAGTAATAAAACATGGATTATCATACTCTAGTTTGAGACTGATTAGACAGGACATAAGTCTAATTAACCTGGATTTATGACTGCTTTGCATTACTGAAGTTGGGCATTGCAGGAAGAAGATTTGAAAAGGCATTTGGGCACCTGGAGATAGATATTGCCATGAAAAGACATGATGTGTTTTTTTATCATACCTCTTTACATGCCTTAGTTCAACTTCAAAGACTTATATACTTTATAATCTGATCCATAATCATAAAAATAAAGTGGATAAAAAAAATCTGCAATGGCATTAGCACTGAGAAATTATAAATTTATTATTTGTAAATGTATTTAGTACCTCAAACATAGTAAATATTTCTAAACTAAACTCTTACTTATCAGCAGTTGTGCGCTGAAGTCAGTGGGCTATCCTGGCACTCCTATTTCTGTTCTTCAGTGCCTTGTCCATTAGATAAAATTAGATAAAAGTGAAGCCATGAAGACAAAGATGCTTTCTTTTCTAAAATACGTATCCATCCTTCCAAAAAACTGAAGCTGTATTAAAAGAATAGGTTGCTGCCTTTTCATTCAAAATAAATATTATTTTTTTTTTTAATAAAAAGCCTGAAATCTTGCTGTGAAACTTCTGCTTTCTGATTCCCAAAGAGACAGAAGTTTTTTTGTTTGTTTGTTTGTTTGTTTGACTGATCTTTTTGGGAGCAGAAAATCTGCTGCTTCTGAATCGCAAGATATCATAGAAAGGAGTTTAGTTGTATAATCCTGCTTTCTTGGTCTTGCTTTCCAGAATGGCCTTTTGTTTGGTCACTTTGGTGAGTTTGTACTCAGCCTTGTTGCATAATTCTTCTTTCATAATCCTGAGCCTGCCTTTTCATCTGTGTGGTTACTAAGAAAGCTGGAGTTGTAACCAGTTGCCAGAAGGGATTTGAATAAATAAAAGGAATCATGAACAGTTAATTGTTGTGTTTACATCTGATTTCTAAGAGACTAATAGTACATGCTAACTGTCTGTGTGTTTGTATTTGAGATCTTGGGCACATTTAAATTCTGTGTTCCCTGGGAGCACTTCTATCTGCACAAAAATAGTTGCTTTGTATTTATCAATAAGAAGTCATCATGTTTGAGTAGGAAATTACTCCATTTAGGGATGAGGTTAAATAATGCCATTGTGGTAATCCAACATGTTTTAGATTTTGTTTCTCTTTTTCTGCTGGGCTTCAGAAAGGAGTTTGCAAATATATAATGAAGTAGCACATTTTGACCTGTGAGGGAGGTAGATAGTTAGTATCACTTTCCAGATGGGAAGTGAAACAGAAAGTTTTCATTCTTACCAACTACTATGAAAGCGTAGGATGCAACATGGCCTTTACTTCAGTCAGGAAGAATAAATAAGTTCCTAAAACTACTGAGCTACTAAAACTTCTAAGTACCAATTTGTCTCTCAGAGTCAGGTTCACATCTATCTACCATTAAAAGCCAAGTCTACATGTACCTACAGATAGTTAATAGTAGTTATTTCTGTTTATTATTAATACATGGTTGTTCCTCTTGAAAGGCCAAAATAGTGGGAACTGTGTTACAAGGAATAGAAAGTACTTTGAAATTTCACTAAAAAATTGTCACTTACAGATTCAGCAGCATATTTGAAGAGTCACACCATAAGATTTACCATTCTATTTTCTTCAAATTTTCTACACTATTATGTGTTAGTAACCAAACTTGAAAATGTTATAGGTTGTTGGACTTTCTTTTTTTTAAATACATAAATATTCTTGGCATAGTTAATATGCCAAGCCTCATAGCTGCAAATATGCTGCTATTTGAGACAACAGGCATGACAATACGAGTGTTCTCTTCTTGAAATGCTAATTGCCAGCAGATGTGTAATTTGAGTGAGACCAAATCTGAAATCTATGTTCAATCATATAGCAATTAACATAATATTAGTGCCAGTGGTTAAGCTGTTCAGGTTATTCTCACAAGTTTATGATGAATTTTAAAAGTATCATACTGAATTAGAGTAATGTCACAATTAATACCAAAAAAAACCCCAAAAAATATCTAGGAAAAAAAAAAGTGCATTGAACTTTCTTTGTAGGGAAGGAGAAAACTGGAGTTGATTGATCAAAATTCTGGACACTTAGCTACTTTTTGTTGCCAAAGGAGAAAGTGTAAAGCAGAGAAATTGAAGCTGAGTGGAAGATTAAATGGCCTTAAAGATAGAAATCTCATTTCACCAAAAAAAAAAAAAAAANGCCTTAAAGATAGAAATCTCATTTCACCAAAAAAAAAAAAAAATCTTGTAATGCTTTCCTTGCATTTTCTGGAAAGTTAAACTTAATAAAATTAAAAGGTAGGTAGAAAGCTTTGAATAATTTACTTTCAAGGAAACAGAACAAACTAACACATAGGAATGCACACAGAAGTGAAAGACAAAGGGAAATGAAAGTGAAAGGAACCCATATAGGTAGAAATGTTGAGAAAAAAAGTACTGAAAAAGGAGGTTGCATGTTGAGAACACCAATAACATTGCCTTGAGAAAAAAGGCAGAAGCTGCTTTACATCTTTGAGCATAAAAATTACCATGGCAAGAGTTTTAACTGTGTTATTGTTTGTGAACTGTCTCAGTCTCCATCAACATTTATTCTTATAGTTTATTGTGGAGGCACTCTACAGTATCTGCTAGCAAAAGGCATATCTGCATTGCTCTGAGAATCTACTTCAGGGAGAAATGAAATGTATATTTCTGACTGTGGCCTTGGTATTCTGTCTCAAAATCCTTACATGCAAAAAAGAGATATATTTCATCTGAATTAGTAATTTTAGTTCAGAGTATAATCAAAATGTCTATACTATCATTACTTTCTTGCTCCCTATCAGAATTTGACTGTTTGCTAATTACTAGGTGAAAGGTAGATGCTGAGTCGTACCTGATCCTGCAGCATTGTCTTGCACTTGCTCTGGCAACAGCAAGAGCAGTTCATTAGTCTGTTATAAAGAACTATCTCTGTTTCTTCTCTCTTCCTCATAAATGAGTCTTGTTTTCTAGGTGATTACTTCAGTTTCTGAATAATTTAAAGCCCTGAGTCCATGTAATTAGACTAGTTTCTTACTAGTCAGTTGTTACCTTCTGATTTTCTCTAGCTTCTTTTACTAAAATCTGTTATTTGGATTCCTTTACACTCGGAAAGCTTCCAATTTAATTAAATCTTTTACAAATAATTAACTTGGATGAGAGCAAATTATTTTAGCATTATCTGTATTTCAACATTTTTCACCTTTTTACTGCAAGGCTGGAAAGAATTAAAAGCTTGTTGATAGCTTATTTGCATGTAATACAGAATGTGGAGTGGATATTGGTCCAGATTTATTTTTAGGCTTAATCTGCTAGATTTATAGACACTGTCTAGCATAAAAACATTTATACCTGAGATGCTGAGAAATAAAGATACAACTTGCTTGTCACTGAAGGCCATATGCTGCATTGACATGACCTCTTTCTCTCAAATCAGTGCTACAGGATGTTGATCATCTGTTCTCCAGAAATCTTTTTCTGCTGAGGCTTGGCTGAATTGGTGGCTGACTGCCAGCAATGCTGGACATAAGGTGCTTTTGCAG
>VXAU01002419.1:469076-496692 GCA_013399695.1 Formicarius rufipectus | reverse complement strand
TGTAATGCTTTCCTTGCATTTTCTGGAAAGTTAAACTTAATAAAATTAAAAGGTAGGTAGAAAGCTTTGAATAATTTACTTTCAAGGAAACAGAACAAACTAACACATAGGAATGCACACAGAAGTGAAAGACAAAGGGAAATGAAAGTGAAAGGAACCCATATAGGTAGAAANAAAAAAAAAAAAAAAATCTTGTAATGCTTTCCTTGCATTTTCTGGAAAGTTAAACTTAATAAAATTAAAAGGTAGGTAGAAAGCTTTGAATAATTTACTTTCAAGGAAACAGAACAAACTAACACATAGGAATGCACACAGAAGTGAAAGACAAAGGGAAATGAAAGTGAAAGGAACCCATATAGGTAGAAATGTTGAGAAAAAAAGTACTGAAAAAGGAGGTTGCATGTTGAGAACACCAATAACATTGCCTTGAGAAAAAAGGCAGAAGCTGCTTTACATCTTTGAGCATAAAAATTACCATGGCAAGAGTTTTAACTGTGTTATTGTTTGTGAACTGTCTCAGTCTCCATCAACATTTATTCTTATAGTTTATTGTGGAGGCACTCTACAGTATCTGCTAGCAAAAGGCATATCTGCATTGCTCTGAGAATCTACTTCAGGGAGAAATGAAATGTATATTTCTGACTGTGGCCTTGGTATTCTGTCTCAAAATCCTTACATGCAAAAAAGAGATATATTTCATCTGAATTAGTAATTTTAGTTCAGAGTATAATCAAAATGTCTATACTATCATTACTTTCTTGCTCCCTATCAGAATTTGACTGTTTGCTAATTACTAGGTGAAAGGTAGATGCTGAGTCGTACCTGATCCTGCAGCATTGTCTTGCACTTGCTCTGGCAACAGCAAGAGCAGTTCATTAGTCTGTTATAAAGAACTATCTCTGTTTCTTCTCTCTTCCTCATAAATGAGTCTTGTTTTCTAGGTGATTACTTCAGTTTCTGAATAATTTAAAGCCCTGAGTCCATGTAATTAGACTAGTTTCTTACTAGTCAGTTGTTACCTTCTGATTTTCTCTAGCTTCTTTTACTAAAATCTGTTATTTGGATTCCTTTACACTCGGAAAGCTTCCAATTTAATTAAATCTTTTACAAATAATTAACTTGGATGAGAGCAAATTATTTTAGCATTATCTGTATTTCAACATTTTTCACCTTTTTACTGCAAGGCTGGAAAGAATTAAAAGCTTGTTGATAGCTTATTTGCATGTAATACAGAATGTGGAGTGGATATTGGTCCAGATTTATTTTTAGGCTTAATCTGCTAGATTTATAGACACTGTCTAGCATAAAAACATTTATACCTGAGATGCTGAGAAATAAAGATACAACTTGCTTGTCACTGAAGGCCATATGCTGCATTGACATGACCTCTTTCTCTCAAATCAGTGCTACAGGATGTTGATCATCTGTTCTCCAGAAATCTTTTTCTGCTGAGGCTTGGCTGAATTGGTGGCTGACTGCCAGCAATGCTGGACATAAGGTGCTTTTGCAGATTTACCCTTTGAAGACTGTGCTTTATTTGCATGGGAAATTTTCTCCATTCCCACACATAGACAAAGCAAAACCAAAGTAAAAAAACCCTTCAGCATGAGATGAGATAAACCCAGTGCTAAAAAGTCACTATGGCATATGAATCCTAAGCGTAACATTTTGAAGTTCACTAAGTCTCTGTCATCACAGTGAGGACAGACTGTAACCAGTAAAGACAAAATCAGATTAAGTTGCTGGGTAGTGATATAATATATAATATAATAATGTAATTTTTCTAGCTTCCCCTTTTTTTTTCACCCATTGTAGCATCCAAATTAAGAGAATGTATACATCTGAATTTTTTCCTGTGACTGAGAACCAAATACAGATTGAAAATACCGTCTATATATTAGCATAAATCTCTTACTTACTGTAAAGAAAACATGCAGACCTTGAAGCTGATGTGTTGTCCTTGAGGGAGAACCTAGGTAGGCTGAGACAGATGTTTTCGGAGAACCTAGCACAAGGTGCACCAATTAAGACTGGGAACTAAACTGAAAGAATTCATAATTGTGAAGCCAGGAGACTCTGTGATCACAGAGTAATAAAATAAATAAATAGATAGATAAATAAATAAAATAAATAAAATTTGTAATAAAAACAAATACAAACATAATAAAGGAACAGACACAGGTATTTCAAGTCTAGTTGATCAAATTATTGTCTATTATCTAAACCTTGTCCTGATCACCGACATAATTTCAGAATTCAGTCCTGAGTGATGTGTCTCATCTGACCACATAAAAGTGAGACATGAAGTGAAAAAAGGCACAGGGAATCTCTTCTCCAGTTCACAGGTTGATTAACTTTACACTGAAGTGTGTAAAAAAAACAGTTTGAAGTGTGTGAAAAAGTGAACACCTAAGGACATAAAAGAGGAAGTTGTCCAGATGAGTAAGTTCCTCCTACCTCTTCTGATAAGCAGTTTGCATTTTGCAAGTCAAGATTACCTAACATAGTAAATTTACAGAAATGACTATAGATTCTCTGTTCAAAGTTCCTCTCAACATGGAACTCACTGGAGTCCAGATTTAATGAAACCATACTGGAGGAGAAGAGATTTGAACTATGACTTCATGTTTTGGACTTCAGTGTTTTAGGGGCTGCATGTACTGCTGCATATTGGCAGGAGTATGTATGGGTGGGAATCAGGAGGAGATCACTTGTTTACCCTCTGCTAATCAGGTTCCAGAGCATCTTGAATATTGAAATTTGGATATGATATGCAGTACGATACACTCATCCTAATTTTTGTACTGATTTTTATTTATATAAATACTGTGTCCCTGTACACTTATTTCAACAAGTCCCGGGCTCCTGGTGGCAACTTTCAGATCTTCAGTCTGGATTTAACATCTTTAGCAGTGCAAAGCTGGATATTTGGTCTAACACGCTTGTTTGTAAAACTATACTAACATAAAATAAAAGACAAACATATAAATACAAATGTAATAAAAACAAATACAAGCATAATAAAGGAACAGACACAGATATTTCAAGTCTAGTTGATCAAATTATTATCTAAACCAAAAATATTTACTTCATCCAAAACATAAAATAATAGTACTTAATGGAGCACATAAGTCATTATCTAATTGGCTAATCCTGAACACAGCAACTGTGTAAGTGCAGTGATATGGTGTTCAAAGTATTAGAACTAATCAAAACACCCTTGTATTCCTTTCTAGAAAGTAAAGCTCTGCCGACACAAAACAGAAATATATTCATACCAAGTTCATTGGAGTTTATTGCAATAGTATGATCCTCTTTACCATGTTCTTTAAGTTTCTCCAAATTTTTAAGGCATTTATCTTTACAACATCCCTGCTTGGAAGGCAAATCGCCTTTTCTTACACTTGAGGAGTAAAGACACTCAAGACCTGCTTATAAGTATGTCAGATACAGGAGATGCAGTCAGTAGCTAAGCACCTGTAGCTGCAGATTTCTGTGGTTTTCTGTAATTGTTATGTAATAATTATGACTCATAGATAAACAGGATCAACACATTTCTGTATTCATCTTGCGTCTCTGTCATGTAGTAATGTGCAGTGGCATGTCATTCAAAAAAACAAAACAAAAACAAAACCAAACAAAAATAAAAACAAAAAACCCCCAAAACAAAACAAACAAACAAAATCAAACAACCAACAAAACAAACCAAAAACCATAAAACCCCCAGCCAAACAAAAGTACTGGGAAGTGACACACCATGAAGAGCCTAAGAGCCTTCTAAGAGATCGTAAACACTTAACTGTGGAAAAGGCACCGACCCTTCTCCTGCTTTAAATGAGTGTTGTAACTGAGGTCAGAGCTGGCCTTTCCAGCCCCTGTGGTACTCCACCCATACGTTGTTTTCATGAAGAACTTGAAATCGTGACAAAAACATCAGAAGGAAATAACGCTTGTGTTGAATTTATGTTTGGATTTTTGTTTGTTTTCTTGAAAGGAGTTTGTTCTTCAGATGATGGTTATTTTTAGTGCTTGGGAAACCAAAAGACAACGAATGCTGGATGGCGCCAGGAAAGCTGTGAGCAAATACAGTACTGGTGAAAACTTGCAGACCAGTGTAACTCAGTTGCCTTTGTCCTAAGCCCCACCAATTCTGCATATTAGCTTCTTTTAAAACAGAACTATCCTATTGTTGGGAGATTTTGGAGTGGGTGTGTGGTCTTTCTCTAGCAGATGATAAATTATTGTCCTCTGCGACCTAAGGCCAATGTAATTGTGCCTCTCCCTCTATTTAAAAGTATCGAATTCTGTCCTCTTTGATAACCTTGTTTTCTATATGCACTAGCAAAATTAAGATAATTCAGTAGGGATACTGAATTCTTACAGTATTTTTAAAGTATTTTATGGCATGCTATACAGTTTTAAATTATTTTTTTTTACTAGCCTGATATAATTTAGCCTTCATACCTGCTTTAAAGTTCTCAGTATGAAACCTTTTCTCTGAAACCTGAAGAGTGTAGAAAACACTAGAGCATTACAGAAATGCTGCCACCTCTGATGGAAATGTTAGGTTTTTCAGATCAGAGGCAACTCACAAAATAAAAAAAATAAAAAAAAAAAGGAGAAATTCCAAGATGGAAGAATCAGAGGAATTAAGTGTGCAGTGGCAACCTTCAAATGATTGTCAGAATTTTAACTAAACTGTGGAGTCTGCTTATACAAGCTTGCATTGTTGCGATCTGAAAATGTCTCATCAAATTATTTGTTCTATCAACTATGCAGTTAGAAACAGTAGTTGAAAAAATAAGTTTTCACTCAATCTAATCTGAGTTTGCAAACTGGATGTGAACTCAGCAAATTACTTCAGAGATATATCAGAAAACACTGTCTTTCGAGAATTTTATTGAACTGATGAATGGTATAGTTGCCTCATATTTGTGAGCTTCAGGGAAAGGTAATTTCAAAAAGGGTTTTCAAAGCTGAGAGTCTCAACTACTTGATACAGTGTGATGAGTCAGCCATTTGAGATAGGGATGGTAGTCTGAAAGCAAAGCAAGTGAAATAAACTGTATGGAAGATGAGATTGTCATAAATTGCAGTGTAGGAACCATTGACAATTCAAAACACTTATGGAGAGCCCAGTTTGTTTGGGTTTTTAAAACAGTTTTATTTGAAATGACAAAATACTAAGAAAATTAGTTTAGTAGCTGCATGTCACATCCATTAGAAAGCAGAATGAACTGTAGAAAAAAATGCAAAAGGGAAAGTGGGTTTGTATAGGTGATTAGATAGACCAAGCATGGATGTATGTATTATCTGTGAGGGAGGAAAAAATGTCTTTGATTTTTAAAATGGTGTGAAGATAAGCATGATAGTGCAGAATAAAGAAAAATAAAATCTATACTATGGCCAAATGACTAGAGTTAAATATCTCTTCTGAGAAGCTGAGCTGTAGCCGTGAGGAGCTAATATGCTGTCTTCATTTTACTGCAACTAGAACACTGTAGAACTTTTCTTCAAAGAACTTGGATTTTTTCCATCTTAAAAGCTTTGAAAATGTGGAAAGTGCAGAATGTACATTTCCTTAGCAATTTTGGATGATGTTACCTTTTTCACCTCTGACCTTATTTGTGCTTCAGTAGCTTATTTGTAGCCTATTCTTGTGCAGTAGTTTCCTTGCCATAGTTCTTCAGACTGTCAAGCTGCAGTTATTTATAAGGGTGACCACTTGATCCTGCCAAATCAGCTACCATGGTGTGCTGCCCTAAAATAGAAAGACTAGCTTAGTCTTCAGGATGCCCGCATTACCTTGACCTGCAGAGTTCATGTGTCTGTCATCCAGCTGGTGAGAAGACCAATGCACACTGTTTTATCTAGCAAAATCCAATACACAGTTTATCCAGAAAAGTGAAAATCTAAATATCAGTTCTTCTTTTCATTTGTTTGTTGTTTGCTTCTTTTAATAACATATGCATTAGTAGAAAATAATGACTGGCATCTGGTAGCACTTTCACCAACACCCTTGGCCACATGTCTCTGTGTGTGGATGTCTGGTAGGGGTCTCTCCAAGGGGCAACTATTGAGGCTGTTCTACAAATCTCTGACACCTACTAGTTGTGGCTCACATGAGAATTTAGGAGATGCTCTTTTAGGGCACTTTTAAGGTCTCTAAAATTTTTCTGGATGATGGGATGGATGAGTCACTTAACAACTGCTGCAAAGTTCTGGAGGTGAGACATCCTACAGAAGAATCCTAACAGCCAGACCAAGTCATAGATGATTCTTTAATAGTTACTTAAGCTCAGAATTTATTAATTCTGTTCCTATATAATATCCAAAGAAGGTTCATTTTAAGTAGGAACACCATAATAAAAGGTGAGACTTCACTCTGATGGGCAGGTATTCTTTACTGTGAATTAGCTATGAATGGTGGTGTTTCTGCGTATTTACATTTTAAATTTTACATTTAAGAAAAGTAATCAACAAACTATTTGATACAAAACATCAGGAGAAGGTAATTTATGGTCCCAAGTCTGTGTGTTGCTGCTTGTACAGTGCTGTTCTCCGTAACATGTGTCTAGTGTTTTCTGGTTTTTTTGGACTTGTTACTGAGCCATTTATGTTTCTCCAGATTTTCTTTATAATATTGTCAGCACAGTGTGTCATTTGCTATGAGGAATTTGAAAACTGGGTTATTTCCTCTAGGAAGCAAACTGTTATTAATTAATCTAAATCTTTAATTAAAATTATGAAATCAAATTTTAATTTGCAAATTATAGTTTAAAATTTTAAATTCTTGCCAGTAGATTTTGAAGGGAAAGATTTTTCATATAAAGCAGTATTTAAGTTTGCCTTTCCCCATGCACTGTTGAGGTCGCATCTTTCTACATCAACATCCAGAAATCAATGCAAGGAAGTATTTGTATTAGTCAAAGAGGGAATTCAAAGTATCAGGACAGAAGGGGATAGTTCAGTTGAAAATCTTGGCTCATCTATGTCTACATTAAGTTATAGATGAAGAATGCTTATGACTTGTACATTCAGTGACACAACCCCCACCAAGCAAGCTATATACAAGTATAAGTGTATCACAATAATGGTAATCATAATTGAAACTGTCTCAGGGAGGCCCTATAACAAGATTGGTGGAGAAATTCCTACTGTATGAAAAAGGAGTGACAGAGCAGATAGTCAACAGATCTAGCTAAGATGTATGCACTTGGTTCCAATGACAAGGACTCAGAAGTGGGATCCCAGAATTGTGGTCAGGAACTAAGAACGTGTGGGGATACCCTGACACAGGGGAAAGGTAAAATTCCCAGCAAATTTCTGAACCATCTAGGGAAATCAGAAAGGGAGTATGTACAACAGGGCATAGCCCTAAAGAAAGTGTAGGTCAAGCTGGAGATACCTGAGGTGCGGTAAGTGGATTCAGGGACCAGATTTCAGTTGGTAAGAGAAGTCTCTGAGGAAAAGGAGTATCATTTCACCCAAGTGCCAAATTGAACATCGAGGAACAGCTGTTGGGATGACTCAGATGGCATTTGGGGAAGCCCTCTCTTCAGGCTCACATCCCAGGCATTGGCTTACAAGGCTTATCCCAGCTCTCAGTTCTCTTCTGGTGATGGAATCTGACTGCTGAGGTAGAGTCTGGCAAAGGCTGATTACACAAAGAGCTGTTAAACATTTTTGGTTATGGTTTTATTCTTTGTGCAGGAAACCATATTTTCAAATGGAGATATAGGATGCTTTTTTCTTTTTTTCCTCCTTTTCTTTTTTAAACCAGTATTGAAATTTTATTTGTCTCTTAAGTATTGCTAGCGCTGAAATAGTCACTTAAATAGTTATATCTTTTGCAAATTAGCTTGTGCATGTGCACACTTACATTGATTGTGCATTCATCTATACATGCATGAACATGTGCATGTAAGCTGAAGGGTATTACCCAAGAGCACTGGCAGAGACACTGTCATATGTTATTATTCTTCTCTAAAATGCTGTTTGCTGTGGGGGATGAAGAGGAGATGTAATCAAATAGTTCCTTTTTGTAGGCACACATGCAACATTGGTAATCATATATTTAAATGGAGGATAATTTCAAGGTTACTTAGCCTAGCTGCAGTACTTTTGACTTGTATATGCCTCACTGTTTATTTTCTAAAGGATACATTTTTAACTTGGATCCCTAGAGTGATATCTGTATTTTTGTACCTAAATAAAAGTGGCCTCGTTTTCCAAAGCACCTTCAGCCCCATTTGGTATCACTGAGATGCCTTTGCTCCTCTAATACTAAAACATGAAGGTAGGTGCAGTGTCCCATCATACACTCCACACTAGCATTAAAATACTGAAGTTTTTTAATATCCTTTGCCTCTCAGATTGTCTTCATGTGGTATTATATTGATTCATCAGGAAGGCAGATCAGTTTTGACCTTGATAGGATGTGACACCACATTAGGATTCTGCTTTCTTTTACTCTCAAAACTACTAAAACCCATTGTTTTGCATTCCCTGCGTCTGTGTGAAAACCTAAGTAGTTTTAATTGCTACAGGAATTGTCTATCTGTTTGTTTTTTCTTTTGCTCATTTTTATAAGAGCACACGCCCAAAACCTGTGGATGTCATCCAACTTGGCTGAGACTTAGGACCAGATAGATAGTTTTCCACATTCAGTTGTTCATGTTTCCCAGTTTATCTGTTCAGAATTAATTTTTTTAATGCATTTTTAAATCGTGAAGCTCTACTATTTTATGGCCCAGGGAGACAACAGATATCCAGAAGTTTTGAATTAGATTTTAAAAAAAGCATAAAGCCAAACCTAGCAACTTTTTCCATGCCCAAGTCTTTTCCATTTAGGGAAGAACTCTGAATGCTTTCAAGCATTAGCAAAACTTCTAGTTAAAATTTACTTTAAAGGCTGTGTTTGTAGTTATGTAGACATTGTAGGATTTTTGTGTGTTTGTTTTAAATACTATGTTATATAATTATTACCTGGCCTGTAACATCCTTTAAAATACACTTTAAAATTAAAAAAAAAAAAAACAAACAAAAAAAAGCTGTAATTTGTGCTTTCCTGGTAAGCAAGTGTGGATCAATTTCTGTGTTTGCCTTTTAGCATCCACATTTTCTGTTTGTTTTTCCAATGTTTGATTGCATTATGCTTTACCTAATTCAAGGACTTATATAAGGATGGAAATAACCTCAGTCAGGGTAAGTCGGCATTGTTCCATTTCACTTGAGCAGGGCACTCAGGAGCTGGCCTCTATCTGCACATGCAGTTAGTAATACGTGTTAAAGATCAAGGCAGAACCTTCAAGCAGGTGCTGTGTCTTTTGTCAGTGTCCGTATGTCACCTACCAAATGTTTGTGTTGCTAGGACATAATGCTAACAAGCATCCTAAAAATGCAAATATGAATTGGAAATGTGTGTCTTCTGTAGGCACTCCACTAAGCTGAATATAGTGTATTAAGGCCACTAAAGAGCATAATACAGTAGGTTGGTGTCCTAGAAATGACTGGGGCTTTTGCATACAGGATTATCTTGCAGTGTGCATCAGTCAGCAGTGATGCCTGTCTGGGCCTGCACTCTGGAAAGGTCTCCGCAAAGCACTCAGGGGAAGTTACAGAATTAAACACTTCCTCCCTCATCTCCTCAGTCACGCTGCTCTCCCTGTCCTTACGCTTCCCCTGTCACTGTTGATATGCCTCACTCTGTCGTGCTGCACCTGGGGACAGGAAATAATAAAGTGACATTACTTGATGAACTTCTGATTTTGCATTCCATGGGGAGCACTTCCTTGCAAATTTGCTAGTATAAAAAGCCTACCTTAATGATTCTGAAAAGGTTATATTCCTTGAAGGACGAGTCTCATCATCTTTGTTATACATGTCCATGTAAAAATTGGCATTCTCACTTCATACATGTGTGTAAATCCATAGACATTCCTATATTTTTATGTATTCATTCTTTTTAATATGTGAGGTATTCAACACACTTGAATTTACACCTAGTACTCTAGGTCTAGAAAACCTAAATTTATGGTATATATATGTGGTAGATGCCTCTTTTTCTTATATGTGGATATAGTCCAAAATCCCCAATTTGGTTATTTTTCTGCACCTTGATTGCTTACATTTCCTAAACCTTAGGGAGATCACTTGTCTAAAAACTAGAATTAGATTCACATGAAACCCTATTATGGACCTCATACATTTTCCCCTGCATGAAGAATGGGATGTGTCAACACATAGCAAGAATGCAAGAACAAATGATAGATTTTTAGAGAAGTCAGGTTTTAAAGAATATTATACTGTGCTTATTCTTACTCTCTGATGTTCATTGTCTGGGACATATATGGGTTGCAGTGAGAAACGTCTTGAGAGCAGTTGCATGAATATTTCACTTACTGCCTTCAGAACCTCCCAGGTAGTTTAGGTTTATCAAAACAGCTTGAGGATAGGGGGTCCAGTAGCACAACATTTGTTTTATCTTATTTCACTGGTAGAATCATAGAATATCCAGAGTTGTAAGGAACCCACAAGGATCATCAAAGTCCAACTTCTTTGCGCATAGGACAAAGAATCATACTGTGTGCCTGAGAGTATTGTCCAAATACTTATTGAACTCTGTCAGGCTTTGTGCTGTGACCACTTCCCTTGGGAACCTGTTCCAGTGCCCAGCCTCCTTCTGGGGGAAGAATGTATTCCTAATATTTAACTGAAATCTCCCCTGACACAATAGGCTTTCCCTTGGGTCCTGTTACTGGCCTGCAGAGAGAGAGATCGGTGTTTACTCTTCCTCTTCCATTCACGAGGAGGTTGTAGACTGCGATGAAATCTCTCTGTCTCCTCTTCTCCAAGCTGAACCAGCCAAATGACCTCAGCCACTCCTCATATGGTTTCTCCTCCAGATCCTTCACCATCTTGGTAGCCCTCCTTTGGACTCTCTCTAATAGCTTTATACCTTTCTTGTATTGTGCCTAAAACTGCCCACAGTACTCAAGGTGAGACTGCCCCAGTGCAGAGCAGAGCAGGACAACCCCCTCCCTTGAGCAGCTGGCGATGCTTTCCCTGATGCTTCCCAGGACATAGTTGGCCCTCCTGGCTGCCAGGGCACTGATGACTCAGATTCAACTTGCCATTGACCAGAAGACTCCCAGCCAGGTCCTCTTCTGTGGTGTTGCTCTTCAGCCCGTTATTTTTGAGTCTGTACCTACATCCAGGGTTGCCCCATCCCGGGTGCAGAATCCAGCACTTTCACTTATTGACTTCACAGAATTTGTGATTCCCCAGCCCCTTCATTTGTCAGGGTTTCTCTGCCGGGCCTCTCTTCCTTTGAGGGAGTCAACAGCTTCCAATAGCTAAGTTAGTATCAATAGCACATTTACTTAGTATGCATTCTAATCCTGCATCCAAGTTATTTATGAAAACATTGAAGAGAACTGGGCCTAAGATGTTTCAAAGCACTGAACAAATTATAATGAAAGATGGAATTAGAGTTGGAGCAAGGACTAGTGCACTTCAGCAGGTGTTCAGCTAAGGGTCTTCATATTTGTGTTATGTTTTTTTAGCTCCAGAATGTCTAGAGTCTCTACCATTAACACGTCCTCAAAAGACCATTATCAGACTTTGATTGCAGTGTCCAGATCTCCTAATATTTGATGCTTCTTGTATTCAATTATTAGCAAAATACTAAAATAAACCACTAAATCATCTTCTGCCTTCATGACTAAAGAGGAAGCTTAAAACTTAGGTGCCTTGAAGCTAAAGGGCCTAGAAGATAAAGATGTCAACATAATTTTTTAAAAATCACCATTTTGGGGAGCTGTTGCTTCTATCATATCTTGATACCTCACTTAATCCTGAGAGTAACTGGCTCTGGTGTGGACCTTGCAGAGAAGACTTTAAGAAACTTCTCTCATTCAGTTTGCCTTGAAAGTGAACCTTTCTGTGGAAGCTGCCGTTTGAGCTGATTATCAGATAGACAAGTTCCATCACAATTTTGGCTTGGGACTATTTGGGGTTAGACTCCTCTAACCTCACAATGAGGCTAATCTGAAAACCATGAAATTCAGTAATAAGGTATGTTATGAAATGAGTCACTCAGGTGATGCTTTTACTCCACCTTCTTGAATAATTACCTTAATTATTTTTGTACTAATTGTGTTACTACTTTAATAGCAGTACCTACAAAAATACTGGTGCAGTAGTTTTATTTTGGACTGTGAAGGTGACAGACTTGTCCTCCATTTGCTGAGACCCTAAGGGGCTCGCTCCTTTCTCTTAACCCTAATGACAAGTAGTCTTCAGGGTATCTGCAGATGTTTGCTTTCAGAATTACTCTTTAATACTCTTCTGCTTAGTATAAAAATTTAACCAGTAAGTTTGGGCTTGTCTAGAGTAGGAATGGGAAACTGAATTTTTTCATAGCATTTTGCTATTGAGTTTTCTCACGACAGCACAAAAGCTGTACATGCTGAAGTTAATAAATGTTTCTTAGACTTGGATCAAGGACTATAAATCTTAAGTGTCTTTCAGGAAAGCCTTTGCCAAAACAATTAGAAAATACAGTGGTATTCAGCTATCAGTTTTTGAGGCATAGATCAAGATACTAGGTATGTAACCATTTCCGTCTCTGTTTTTCTGGTTTCCTGGTATGAAAAAATATCAGTAGTCAGACATCTATGCCAAGGATATAAAAGTAAAGGGAGCTAAAAACACATTAAACAGTTTGTTGTAATGCTCTGAACATTACGTCCCATTATGGAGACAAGAGAAGCATTTGAGCTCTCTCTGGTGTGGCAGACATGTTTGGGCTTGTTTGTTGGTCAGACAGCATTTAGTTTTACTACTGTGTCACAGTAGTAAATATTGCATTCCCAGACTAGAGGAATAAGAGGTGCAATCTTTAATTGCAAACACTGTCATCATGAGAAAATCGTATCAAATTTGATACAGGAAGAATTTCTGTAAGCATGGTGTGAAACACAGCACTGAACTCATAAGAAGGAATTCAGGTCTTACTGATTATTCAATTCCAGACCTCCCTTGAGTAGGCTGGCAGTGTTTGATCCCCCCTGGGGCCAGCTTCCCCACAGTGCCCAGCACTTTTGCCAGCTCTCTTGCCAAGTCCAGTCACTCACACCATCCACTGCTTGCTCTCTCTGTGCTGTGCTCCCTGGACCCCATGCTCAGGGTACTGCTAAAAATTCATTACTTCTAGGAGGATTTACTAGATGTCACTTAAAGAAATCACTTATCTGTGTACTTTGTCTGAAGTATGGCTTCCCTTCATGAGTGAAAGGTCTCTTTCACCAGCTAGAAATCACAATAATAAAAAAGCAAGAAGTAAAGTTTAGAAATGGGAGAAGATCACTCAGATATGGTTTCATGCTGCTCAGTAATGTCTAAATACTATAATAATGTCTTGTTACGTTGGCAAAAATAATAGTTACACTGAAATTAGGGAAACTTAATACCTGAATTGCTGATAATACCACATAATCTGAATTAGCATAAGCAATTTTTCCTTTTGTTTCTGACATTTTTCTGACATCCATGATGTCTGCATATTTAGATATTTATTGGTTCAAAATGGCCTCAGGTCTCTTCTTGATTTGACATGCACTGAGCAGAACGGGCATCTGACTTCTCAGGGCTGCACAGACCTTGATTTTTTCCTGAAACAAACCAGTCTGTTATCTTCAGTAGAGATGATTGGTGGGCCAGGTATATATTCTTAAGACAGCCAGCAGAAAAACAGAACAAATTTCTTCTTGTTTTGTTTAAATATTAACAGAGAAATGCCAGCTATTTCTCCAATTCTTGTCATCAGTACAGGAAGAACCAAATGTTGTTCCTGTATTGCAAGGTTTCTTTTAATGAGTTTTATCAGTTGCTGCAGACTGGTAGGAAACACCTATCAGTGTTGTAAATTAGGGTCACTTGTGTTTGTGAGCCAACACCACAGTTGCATCTCAGTTACAGCATATGGTGATGCACTCTATTTCTTAACAGGGAATGAATTTCAGTTCTTTTTCTATCCTGTTGCCATTGCATCCTTCTGCACCAGCAGTGTGCACAGTGCTTCTTTAACACCTCTTGAGAAAGTCATGCATTTAATAGGAATGCAGTTGGCATACATAAAATAAAGGGAGCACATTTTTGGACAGGAACAAGGTCACTACGGTGCTGTTGCCTTTGCCTGTGCTAGAGCACTGAAAACCCAAACTGGAGCTGCTGCTTCCCCTGTGGAGTCGGGATAGTGGCTACTGCTGTGGGAACAGAAGGGGCATGACTCTTTGGAAGCCACAGTTGCTGCTCTGACTTTGTACAGGATCTGTATTTCAGGTTGTGGTGGCAGCTTTACTATAATGTATGTTAACTGTTAAGATACTTTGCCTAAAACCCCAGATCTTGGTGTGTTTTGAAGAGTGAATTTAAAACTTATAATAGGTAAATGTTTGGGGGTGGTGATTGTTGATGAACTGAAGTTAGAACCTTTCACCAAGTTCATCATTATTATCATATTCTGGTCTACAGCAGTCCTCATTCTGCTTGGATTTAATGACCTTTAGACAAAACTGACAGGTGCTCTTAGGAGTCCTGAAGGGCCTTAGGAGCTTTGTTTAATGATTCTGAAATTCAGACACTTCATGTCTGTGTGGGTTCTCATGGTAGTTTTATTTTGCTGTTTTAGGAATACATTAGAAGCATCCTAGGGAAGATCAAAAGGAAAATACTTGATTAAAGAACAGTGAAGTTTAAATCTGTGTGACTTGTTTTTCTTTTCATTTAGACTGACTTTACAGCTGTATGCAGACCCCAATCTATATAAGCTCATCTCAGTGTAGTTTTCATCATGCTCTAATTTACTGTCATGCAGCCCTGGTGATGTTAGTGGAATGACTGTGTGAAATCACAATCATCCCATGAGCTTTTAAGTTTTCTGGAAGGTAGCCTCAGGTGCATCATGAAACAATGACACAGAAAAGGAAGAGATATATGCTAAATGTAATGAATAAAACAGTAGTTATACTAAACAAGCACAATATATAGGTTAGATTTACAATTTTTTTCTTTTTCATCTTATAACAAAAAACAAACAAACAAAAACAAAAAAAAGAAGGAAGAAACATCCTAGGTACAGTTAAAAAACCCCACTAACAACAAACCAAGATACTACTTTCTCAATAATTGCTTTGACAAGGTTTTACTCAGGTTTTTTTAACCCTATGTTACAGTAATTTGTATCAATTTTAGGGAAGACATCATGCTGCTGACTGTAGGCTATTGTTTAATCCTTACATTTAAAAGTGAATTGTGACATTTGTTCTAAAGTACATGTAAAAGTTAATATCAGTGAATTTATCCACATTTTTATTTTGATTTCATTGAATGTTTCTGGCTCTTTCTTAGAAGATACATGCTTCTCACAAAGCCCTGCATTCTTTTTGGTTCAGTAACAATATTTTTAATGCTGAACAAGTGCAATTAAGTATAATACTCCACAGTAATAAATTGTTTCTGTTGCTGCTACTGGGCACAAAGTAAAGCTTGTAGTGAGGACAGGAAAACTAGGTGTCTGAAGTAATGTTTATAACTAAGGTGAACCTATCCTGAACTATATCATGGGCTGCATCAAAAGAAATGTGGCCAGCAGGTTGAGGGAGGTGATTCTCCCCCTCTACACTGCCCTCTTTAGACCTCACCTGGAGTGCTGCATCCAGCTCTTGGACCTCTGATATGACAAGGACATGGACCTGTTGGAACAAGTCTGGAGGAGGGCCTCCAAGTTTATTAGAGGACTCAAGCACCTCTCCTAGGAAGACAAACTTACAGAGTTTGGATTGTTCATTCTGGAGAGGAGAAGGCTCCAGGGAAACCTTACAGCACCTCCCAGTACCTAAAGGATGGGTTACAGGAGACCTGTAGAGGCACTGTTTACAAGGGCATGTAGTGACAGGAAAAGGGGAATGACATTAAGATGAAGGATAGTAGATTTATGTCCGATATTAGGAAGCAGTTCTTCACTGTGAGGGTGATGAGGCACTGGTACAGGTTGCCCAGAGAGGATGTGGACTAGCCATCTCTGGAGGTGTTTAAAGCCAGGCTTGAGGGTGCTCTGAGCAACCTGGTCAGAATAGAAGATGCCCACAGCAGGGAAGTTGGAATGAGATGATCTTTGAGATCTCTTCCAAATCAAATCATTCTTTGATTCTATTATTCTATTATATGTGTCCCAGAATCCTGGGACTTGATCATCCAGACTAGAAGTCAACTCACTGATGTCTTTTATCTTTTCTGATCCTTGGCTTTCCTAGTCAATCCAAGCTTGGCATAGTAGGGAGTTAATGCAGCCAAGTTGTCATCCCCTTATGAGCTGTGATACGTGCTTACGTCTGTTGTATTTGAGAACCACTGGGTCCGCTAGATTAAACATATGCAATCAGCTTCTGTAGCACTTGTCTTGTAAAAGTGAAAGGGTTTGAGTTTGTAATTCAGCTCACACTTAGAGGGCCCAGAGTAAATTTGGAAAGAAATTTTTCCTCCATGATGGACATTCCTGGGCTCTACTGTCTTCTTGTGTTACATATACACAGAAATTCTGCAGTATATAGGTATACTATCTACCCTATTCTTTCATAGTACATGGGGTTACTCTTTCTGTGCTTCTGTATACCAACAGCATGTTGTGCCCAGTGGAACATATATGGGTGTTATACCAATTGCTAGTGTCTTCTGAACCTATTGTGAAGTGAGATAACATGCATATACCCCCAAAATGCCAGGCAGTGGAAGTTCAGGAAATTTTGTTCCAGAAGTCGAGTAGACTTACAAAGGAAAGCTTCTAGCACTGCTACAAAAAGCACTGCCTCGGAAATACATGCCTTCTGTTCTCTTCAAGGCTTTTTATCTTTTCTGGCCTCCCCCCGAGCTCTCCCTGGCCCTGCTGGCCTGTAGTCCATGTAAGTTTCTCTCTTCTCATACCAGAGGGAGGTACTTTAACCCTCCTCTGGAATGCAAGAGGAGGAAACATCCAAATTTTCTTTGAGAGAGGAACTTTTTGGGCAGAAAAGACTTCCTAAGAGAGTCCTAAACTCCTTGTTATGAATCTTCCAGAAGGGTATCTACACTTACACCTGTAATTACCTGTCTAGTCATTGCCATTGATAGCTATCAGCATATACGTGCACTGCTTGTGTACTATATAGGTGTTTGAAAAAAAAAAAAAAAGAAAACAAAACAAGCACAAGCTAAGTCAGCATTGATATATTGATTTAACTTTCTTTTAGGATTAGATCCTTGGCTTAAGAGAAACCACTTTCGTACTGTTCCAGCAGAAAAAAACTGGATTTAGAGACTGGGAGGCATGTTTGGGGCTTTCTTTCTATGAAGAAAAGTGCAGTAAATTCCATGCTACTCTGACTTTCCATTCTGCAGAGGGGTTGCGCCAGGGCAACTGGAATAAATATAGACATAGCTTTATAAAGTGTATATTCAGCTTGCAGAGTTTCTCCTGAAACTCATTGTGTGGTGTAAGAAGTGAATGAACTGAAGGAAATGTGTTTTTTTGGTACTTGAAATGTGTTAATATGGTATTTTTCTGATTAAATATGAATTGGATTAAGACAAAGTTCTTCTTCCGGCAATTTGCGGCAAATCAAAATGCATGCCCCCTACAGGTGCTGCTTGAGACCAGTGTTCTTGTCACTTCCTTAACTACCCGCAGTGAAGTGGAATGTACCTGTCAGATTTGTCTGTTCCAGGACAGGAGACTGAGCACTGGTGTTCCTGGCAGTGGAAAATTTAGTTAGGATTATTTTAGAGCCTTACATTAGGTGAAATTAGGTGGACATGAGAAATTTCAAACTTCTGAGATTCAATAAATAGCTCTTTCAGCAGAAGCTTTCTAAATGTGTGTAGTTGTGACCACTCTGCTTTTCAGTGTGGACGAGTGAACAATCTTGTAACTACTTTCTGTTGTGTGCATGTATGCCACTATGGAGGGAATAAGCTCCTTAAGGGAGCATGCCTATATTTGTTTTCCCAGTTATTGTGCAGCTGTCAGATCTACTGAAGAAATTTCACTGAGTTTTGCTCTTTTTATTTATTTGCAAAGTGTGATTTTCATTATCTCTTCATCGGAAGGATGTGTTCCATACATTGATACGAAAATTCAGGCCGGAAGGAGGTCTGTTTTTAAACTTCCAGCTTGATTGGCTGGAGCCAGCTCAGGGCAGGTTGCTCAGGCCTTTATCTCCAGGGACAGAAACCACAGAGCCTCATTGGGTGACTTGGTCCATATAACATTATAGTATCCTAGTAGGCCTTTTAAAAAGTATTTGTCATCAAGCAAAAGTAGCATCTTGCTTTTGTCTTCCACAATGTTTCATAAATGTTTGATGTTAAGCTTCACTTGTCTCTGCCTATTAGGGATGAGGATGATTATTTGCTTGCAGACCACTGCTGCCTTTCCCTTCATAGCAGTGTGAGCCAAAAGCTCCACACATTCCTGCACCAACTCTCCTACTGAACTTTCAATTTCTGCTGAGGGGGAAAGGGCAGAGGTTGGCAGGAAGCTGCTTTCCCACTCCAAGGGCATGGGCACTACTGCAGCTGTCTCTCAACAAGACCTGGGACTTCGTTATTCTGGCTCAATGGCCCAATTTTGATTTTTTGTCCTTTAAGTGATACGGTCACTACAAATACTCTGTCACCTGCACAGTTGGTGTTGGTGATTTACTACTATGAAAAGGATGATTTAAGACCAACACAGTAGTGATAATACTGTTTCGTTTTACACTTCCTTGCTTATTGTGGTGCTTTACAGGAGAATGCCAGATCACCTTTAAAAATACTAATCAATGCCTAGACACATAGATTTTTAATTTGAACAATGTCTGTTTTTTTGCTACAGTCATTCCATTGAGTTCAGTGTAGTTCCATT
This sequence comes from Formicarius rufipectus, assembly GCA_013399695.1. Lineage (NCBI taxonomy): Eukaryota > Metazoa > Chordata > Aves > Passeriformes > Formicariidae > Formicarius > Formicarius rufipectus. The sequence continues at coordinate 477,746 of VXAU01002419.1, read as the reverse complement.
GAGCAAACTGGTGTAGTATGTGACTGACTACAATTTGTAAGCGAAGGTGCATAGTTGTTGATTATGATCTATACCTTAAGATTTTGGAGTGGAACATTCAGAGAACAGACTCTGATTTTGATATATGATGAACTCCATCACTCCTAAGACTTGGCTTCAGTTGATGAAATTGTTTTCATTTACATTATTAGCCATTACTTTTTTTTACATTTTTCTGTTCTAAGTAGTTGGAATTCAAGGATTTTTTTTAATTTTTTTTTTTAGATGAACTTAATTACCAGTCAATTATTTTTCATGTTATTGTCTTATCATGGATGAAAAAAATGTGACAGAAATAGTACAACAATTGCAAAGTCATGTATTTAATCACTAGGTCTGGTGAGGAGAGCAAAACTGTAAATAATAATAATCCCCACGCCAAATTTATTAATTGACAATTTTCCATTCATGTGAAGAAAATGGTAAGAAGTATTAGGTTAAAACCTGTGGGGTTATGTAATTAAAGACTGATCTTATGACATGTGTAGAAGGGGAGAAAATAAAGTTTGTACAGGCACGATTACAGCTGGCATATGTAACTTCTGAGTTGTCTTGGCAATGACAGTAGTATCATACGTCCCAGCATGGATATTCCAAAACACAAGGAGATTCTACCTGTTTCCTTCACTTTTCCAGATGCCAGTCAGCAATTTTTCCCACCTTTTCGGTACATGCTCTCTAGGTAATTCACACCTTTCTTCTTTCCTCCTCAGATTTCTCTCTTTAACTGAGCTTTTTTCCCTTCTGTGACTGAAACAGAGAACTAAATCCAGCTATCATCGTGGGGATGGGATGAAAAGTGCGGATAGGTGTTGAACATGCAGTTTCTTTGTAGGATTACTTGGGGCTGAAGCAATTATGGCTGGTAAAAATTGATTTCTTTCCCTGTATTACCCAGACATGTTCAGTCACTCTGTGGGAACAGTCTGCTTTGTGTTTCAACAAGGGTATGAGGGTAGGTTGTTGGAGAGTCTAAGTGCTAAAATTTAAGTGTATGTGAGAATTTGAAAAGGCTTGTCATTTGGACAAATTAGGATAGACTTTTTCATGGATAACCAGAGCTCTGCTACTTGCCAAATATGTAACTCTGAAGGTCCTGTTTATTCATTCATGAAAAAAGTGAAGAAGCAGCCAATCTAAAATTAAGACTCTGCATCACAAATAGTTTGTAGATAGGTAGACAAAAATATTTTTATTTCTATCGGCTTGTTAAGTTATTGTTTGCTGTAAATCATAAATTTGCAGTTCTTCACCGTCTGTATCACTTTATCTATTTCTTTACTAGATTCCGTGCTTGAGCAATTATACAATCTTCCAGGCCTTGATAGCACTTCATTACCATAATAGAGTTGTACTTATGAATCAAGTTTTTGCTGAAACAAATCCAAATAGAATTGCATTTAGTAGCTCACCAGTCTGCCTTGAAGTTTGAGCAGCCTCTTTTATCTTTGGCTGAACTGAAAACACAGTCCCATCTATGAGTCTTTGGGGGCTTTTTGAATGTTTTGACCATTCAGTGTTTTTTAAATAGGCTCTTTGGATATTTAACTTGAGCATAACAGTGGTTGAAGTTCAAAATGGTTGATCCTATGCAGCTTTCATGAGTAAAATTTGCTGATTGTGGATGGACTGTATGAGACAAGGTAGTCAAAGTAGTGCATTTTTTTCAAGATGTTCATGTCTCATGTTATACAGAGCACAGAGACTGCAAGAATGAAGATCACAAAGGTAATTGTCATTTGCAGGGAAATCTGTTTGTGTTCAAGACATTGCCCAGTTTTATTTCCTTGAAAATATCTCAGTTTTGGATAGTTAGCATCTCAAAATGCTGCCTGGTTTTAATTGGACAGCTTCCTTTCTTCTTTTGTAGTATGTTTTTCATATTGTACAACATAGCAGCATATATTATTTGGTGCCAAGGAAGTTACTATTGCTTTAACCCGTATTACTATGTTTTTTCCTGATTTTGAGGTGTTCTGTTGTTTTGATCTAGTGTCTTCTATTCATATTAGAATTATTATTAGACTTGTTACAATAATCAAATAAAAATATTTACTGTAATTATTGGTGCATATTCTGAATTCATTAAAAACACCACTACAGTAAAGGAATTAATTATGAAATCACAAGTAGAACCTTCATAAGAAAATGATAGTCACCATTTTGCCAGGTTTATGGAAGCCTTGGAATATTAAATAGCAACATGAGCCAGTAATGAACTTTTGCTGCACATAAGGTGATGATCTTCTCGACTGCATTACACAAAGTACTGGTAGGCTGAGGAAGGTGATCCTTCTTTACTCAGCACTGTTGTGGCCAAGTGTGGAGCACTGTGCCCAATTCTGATCAAGACAAGAAAGATATGCACTTAATTGAATATGCAGGAAATGGCTACAAAGGATGAGGAAGGAATGGAGCATCTCTCCTATGAAGAGAGACTGAAAGAGCTGAAACTGTTGAGCCTGAAGAAAAGGCAGAGGGGCATCGTATTAATTCCCTGAAGATTCCCTGAAGGGAAGGTCCAAAGAGGACAGAGCCAGTTTCTTTTCTGCAGAGCCCAGTGACAGCACCAGAGGCAATAGGTACAAACTGAAATGGGGGAGGTTCCCTCTGAATGTTGGGAAATACTTTTCACTGTGGGGATGACTGAGCTCTGGGACAAATTGCCCAGAGAGATAGTGGAGTCATCTTTTAGATATACAAAAGTTGACTGGCATGGTCCTGGGCAGCTGTCCATAGGTGGCCCCATATGAGAAATATGTATGATTATGCAATTTATATTCCAGACTGAAGTACATAAATACAATTTTTTCTCTCTGGGTGAGTGTAGTAGAATTCTTCTGACAGCAGTTCATGCCCTCAATTTAAATCAACTAAGTTTTACCAATTCACATCTATAGTATTTGTCTTGAATCTATGTAGGAAAAAAAATTATCTGTGGTATTTAATTACAACAGATGGACTCAAGCAGTAATTAAGTTACAGTAAATGTTATAAAAATCTGCGGAAGGTATTAAGCAGCAGTGGGCCTACATTTTTCAGCCTCGGGTTGTCAAATGTAATTTTCACCATCAAAATATGCATATATTACATTGAAATACTAGTATATTTTTACACAGAATACTGTTACTACTCAGTAGGATCAATGTTAACTTTTAATTTCCATAATTGTGCTGCTTTTAAAATGTGTTCTATATTTTCACAGTTACTTTTACATAGATAATTTTGCCTCATTTGGAAGTTCATATTTTTATGGTAGCTGTACAGGAGAGGTTGAAAATAGGACTGAAAATGTCTTCTAAGTAATTTATTATCTGTTTCTATATGTCACCACACCAATAAAATGCTGTTGAAGTCCTGGGTCATCACTTCAGAGCATTGCACTTCTTAAGGGTGAATATTTTCCTTGAAGTCCAACCTAAATATATTCATGTCCTATCACAGCTTTCTGCTCAAGTGCTTTTGCATCATTTTTAGTTTAATTAAATTTTCCTTTTCTGGTGCTCATTCCGTTCCCTAATATATTTGCAAAGAGGAATTACAAACCTTCTGAGACTAAGCAATCTACACTTGTTTTAGTTTTCTCTTAGATCAGCTCTTCAGCATGATGAACTCAGGATCCATTTCAGATGCACACATTTTTTGAACATAGTGAAATAGAGATGAGACATTTTCTTGACCCACGGGGATTTGTTTGTCTATTGGTGCTCCAGGGAAAATGAAACCATTTATGTCTGATCAATCTGCTAGGTGTCCCATAAGGAGGGGATTCTTCACCAAATAGATTCACAAGATTTGGGGTAATTTGATTGCCCTCTGCCACAACAACATAAAGAAGAACCCCTCAGAAAGTCTTCCCATGTGTTATTCCACCACCAGGAAACTGTCAGCACCTTATAAAGGATTCACTTTAACAGTTTGCAGAATAACACTCTTTATTAGTAGGAATTTTGACAAGTTAATAAGGTTTGTGGTCATTGGTGATAGGGTCTAGCTACAAAAACATAATCAAAGCAAGGCCTGATTTGAACCTGAGTTGGAAGATATCTGATCACATATATGATTTTGTAAATACAGTGAAAAATTTTCAGATTGTTTTAAGTAACATAACACATTTCTTACTAATGATACAGAACAGTTTTCCATAAAATCATAGAGCCAAAGAGCAGATCAGGCTTGAAGGGTCCTTGAACTTGAAAGATTGTCTTGTCTAACCTTTTTGGGGAAAGGGAGCCTAGATGAGATTGTCTTGCTTCCTTTTCAGTTGTATTTTGAATATTTCCAGTGATGGGAACTCTGGCATATCCCAGAGGAAGTTGTTCCAGTGAATGATTGTTCTCACTGTAAAAAATCTATTCCTTATATCAAAGTGAAACCTCTTCCAGCACATACCCATTACCCCTTGTCTTCTCCATGTGATTTTGTGTGAAGATAGAATCTCAGTCCTCTTTGTAGCCACCTTTTAAGTTCATACCCCTTCCATTTACTTCTAATACTGAATCTTTTGAGTTGAAAATAACTTAATATGTGAGTAAAGAATTTATCATTTAATCTAAATGTATTTAAAATTGTCATGGCTCCACGTATTCAAAAATAGTATCACAGAATCATACAGTATCCTGGAAGGAACCCACAAGGATCTTCGAGTCCAACTCCTTGCCCTCACAACACAGCCCAAAGAATCACGTGATGTGTCTGAGATTGTCATCCAAACCCTTCTTGAACTCTGTCAGGCTTGGTGCTGTGACCACTTCCCTGGTGAGCCTGTACCAGTGCCAAATCACCCTCTGGGTGAAGAACCTATCCTTAATAGCTAGCCTAAACCTGTCTTGACATAGCTTCAGGCCATCCCTTGAGTCCTGTCACTGGTCATAACAGAGATCAGTGCCTGCCCCTCTTCTTCCCCTCACCAGGAAGTTGTACACTGCAACAAGGTCTCCCTTCCGTCTCCTCCAGGCTGAACCAACCAAATGACCTCAGCCACTCATTGTGTGGCTTCTCTTCCAGAGTCTTCACCATCTTCATAGCCCTCCTTTGGATGCTCTCTAGTTGCTTAATATCTTTCTTGTATTGTGGCACCTGGAATTGCAAACAGGACTCAAGGTGAGGCTGCATCAGCACAGAATAGAGTGGGACAATCACCTCCCATGAACATCTGGCAATGTAATTACTATTAGATTATTTTCCTTAGATAGAATTTTGTAGAGCTTCATGTCTACAATATGTGTAACTATAATAAAAATGATCTCTGGGTTATAACTGCTCATAGTTTCCATAGAATAAATAGAGGATTTTACACTTTTGTAAACCTTTAGTTAACTATTATCATGTCACTGAGTTTTAGGCACAAACAGAACTGAGATGTGATTGCAGAATGTCTTTTCTCTAAGACAAGAATCATTACTCTGCACAGATTTAAGTATAAATTACAGATGTTGCACCTCTATATACTGATTTAATTAATTGGACAGCATATGCCCAGTATGTCTCTGTTAGTTTTAATTTATTTTGGTAGATTCTGAGCTTTTTCACATCCAAGTCAATATTTTTTCTGCTGCTTTTAGGCTATTGAGCTCACTGTGGGCATAGAAGAATAGTAATCTTGCCATTGGTGGTAGAAATTTGCTCCATGCAGTGCATTTAGTGTATTTTGTGAAAGAAAAACATTAAACATTCAAATTCAAATTAAATTTTTGCACTAAGTCTCTCCAGGTTGTAGTGCATAATGTTGTGAACAGTCCTGTTAATGTCATATAATATTAGCAAATCTACTGCAAATCAGTGATGACAGAGTAATTTGCCTACTTGACAAGGTTGGCTTCGGGAAAGTAAGACTATCCATTGCTAAAGGAGTTTGTGTTAAGTGCCATACAGTGGGTAAAAGATGGAATCAGAGGCTATGCTTTCCATTTTCAAATGGAAGTCAATCTGATATGATAGGTATTTTTTTAGAACTGCTTGTTAAGTACCTCTTTTGACTACAGAATGACTGCTTAAAGCCCTAATTAACAAAGGTACTTGTAGACATACTGGTACTGGTCTAGATAAACTTCAACACTTTTAAAGATATTCTTTAAATGATTTGATGTAAGCACTGCTTATCTTTAAGATGTCTGTTAAAAATTAGATTCCTTTTCAATAAGGCATGTGGTTTCTTCAGTCTGACTTTATATGTGGACCAGTAACACACAAAGATTATTATACACAATGTTTTCTTGTCAACAGAAACAATGGCAGCAAAATGTATAAAGGGCAATGTGGTGCCAGCTGCAGAACTACAGTGAACTGCAGAAAAAAAATGAAACAAAAAGATTTGTTTAGGATATTTTTTTATTATGTTGATTGCAGATGCTACTGTAGTAAATGGGGTTTATAGGCAAGGGAATGATTTTCCCTCAGTGTCTTTCAGTCTTTATGAAAAATTCATTTTTAAACTGGTGTGTCTATTATTAGCATGGATGGGCTGAAATATGAATGCAATGTAGAGGATTGTTCTACATTTTAGTTAATGAAATCCACTGGAGTTTCTAGATTCCTGTGTGATCTGTCAACATTGAAACCATCTCTTTAAGTATAAGATTAAGGAAAATAAGCAAAAATACCCAATTGAATCTGATCAGTAACATCAGGCTATTTTCACGTGAGGTATTAGTTAAGGAAAGGATATGTGTGTGAACACTTAGGTTCACAGTCACCCATGCCAAAGTAGTGAATAAACAGACCTATAGAGCAGAAAATCCTGAATCTTTCAGACAGCACTGAAGCCATTGCACATAATCAACTCAAATGTTGAGTATTCCGATTTTAGTTAATATCTTCTTTAGGGTGTTGCTTTTAAAAATTAATTAAATATGCCTATAATGGTTTTCTGATAGGTCCGGTTTTCATTTCTGACTGTATTCAGTTGAGTGCAGATACTATGAAAGTGAGTAATATATAAGTAATATATTTACATCACATGGATATTAAGACAGCAGTTACTGAAGACTAAGAAAATAATAGTCCAGCAGCACAAGCAGATACAGAGTAAATATCAAATGCAGATACATTCATGGTTCTGAATACATTCTGCTTCTTCATGTGGAGGAGAACAAAATGCAGCCCATCCAGATGAAATATGGTCTATAACAATTTAATTTCAATTCAGTTTTTTCAGAGACTCAGAACAAAAAGGTAGGAGTAAGCATGGTGCAAGGACTGAGCACAGGAATGATGCACAAAGTAAAAAAAAAAAAAAAAATAAAATTTGGGGCATATCTTCCAATCCACTGCAGAAATCATGTTGTCATTCATTTCTCCGAACACCAAGGGAAGCCCTTCTGATCAAAGTGCAGTTGTTGGCAGTACAGTTATTCCTGACCATGTCCTGAGTTCTAAAGGTCAAGATTGCTGTGCTCTGTTCATGCTCTCTTCCTTCCTGTGAAAATAAGAACACAGGAAAGTCGGGGATAGTGTGTGTCTTGATGGAGTAGGAACATTTGACATGTGCACAAGAGAATATGGGCACAATAGGGATTTAAGGACTGGAAGTTTTCCCGAGGCCCACAGAAAATATCCTGTGACAGTTTAAATGCTACTGTGACATGGAGCCAACTATCTGAGTTAAAGCACACACTCTCTGATGCTGGCTAGATTTTTGGTTTTCCAGATGTCAAAAATTTAAACTGCGTGCACAGTCCACAGCAAGTGCTTACAGAGAGACTGGTTGCTGATTGTACTTGCAATAAATTGATGAAGAACCAAAGAAGACATGTTGATTTGTTCAGTTTCTTCTTCATTCTAACCATATATTTTTTAAAATGCAGCTTTTTTTTTGGGTGATATATTGAACCATTCTTTATATCTTTCAAACTAGTGGCTGGATAGCCACTTTCTCTCTCTTAGAACTAAAAGAAAACAGTAAGAAACGTGTAAAATCAAAACATGTATTTTGTAAATACATTTCATATATATAGTAAGAGCAGAAAGAGCAATGTGCAAATTGCAGTCCAGCTGCATGTGACACAACAGGCAGTGCTTCTGCAGCTGTGAGCCTGCTTCTCCACACTTCAGTTTCCTGTAACCATTCCACCGGTATGTGTGCGTTTTCTCTATTTCCACTCTTTCAAATGACATAAAACCTTTAGCTCCCCAATTTCTGTACTAAGGCTACCTCTAGATTGAGCAACAATATATGCTAGTGCAAATCCCAGAATGCTGATCCCCATAATTTTCTCCAGTAGGGGTTTGGCCAAGGATGACTGGTTCCCTTCTAGCCCTCGTACATGAATTTTCTTTCTGCAGAAGCAGGCTGGTGCTCAGTGTTGGAGCAGGCTATGATTAGTGTGTAGACTCAAAGCTTGGAAATTTAGATAAATGATCTATTACTGAGACCATCTCACTGTTGCTGATAAAGCACATTCAGTAGAAACCATATATCCAAAAGCTGCACTTTGACAGATCCTATCTTCCTCCTCAAAATATAAAAAATGGAAAAGTTCTACAACTCTGAAGCATTTAAAATCACATTCTCATTCTTTGTATCAGTAGTTCTAAGTCTGGTTGTCAACTGAGTCTCAATGGCTGCTGAAATCAATTTTTTCCTCTTATTTTGCTCCCACTGCCCCCTAGCATTCTTTTTTTTTTTTTTTT
>VXAU01002419.1:419827-469035 GCA_013399695.1 Formicarius rufipectus | reverse complement strand
AATCCTAACGTGTGCAGTGTTACTATTAAACTTAGTAACTTAAAAACAATATGTTAACTTTGGATCTATCATTAAATTTAATTTGTTCAGTTTTTAAAACAAAACAAAACAAAACAAAAACAAAACAAAAACAACAACAACAAAAACAAAAATGTCCTGGCATTGTCCCGTAAAAACATCAACTGAAGATTTAAAGGAAAAGAAATGAACCTGTATTGCCTCTGTATGGTACTTCTAGTTTGGGTAAACTACACACTATGGAAGTGTTGATTAAACTCTGTATCTTAAAATATTGCTCCTTTTCATAAGCAGAGTTCCATATTATTGCTTTGACTGTGCAAGATTTTCTGCAGCTGCTCTAACTTAAAAATATCCTTAATGAAGGTGGAAATTGCTATATAACCTAACTTACTAAAAGCTTTAGAGAATGTATGAATTTTCCAACAACGTGCTGTTTGCTGCTTTCTGTGCTGTGTTGTGTTCTCAAGTGACATCTTGAAACATTGCAGCTCTTTTGACACACTTTTCTGTACTTCCAGATTGGTTTAGCAGTATTCCTAAAGGCATTAAAAACTTGGAAAACAAAAGGAAGCAAAAAATCTCTTTGGTGTTTCTAGGGCAGAACTCTGAAACCCAACTCAAACTCTCAAAGAAAAAAAAAAAAAAAAAAAAGGGGTGCTGAAAATGAGGAGCTGTGAAGAACTTCAACTGAATTTAACTAAAGGATAAAACAAAGCAAATCTCCCCAATATTTGGTCACTGAAAATCAGTCCAGATGTTTTTATTAGACGTGTGTGAACTCAACTTTGTCATGACTCTCACTCTGTGTATGAGCCTCCTCCTTGCAGCAGAACTCTGCCACCCTGCACTGCAGCCACCTTTCCACCATCCTATCCCCAAGCACCTAAGGGAAGAGGTGCTTGATATGCCATCTACTTCTGCACAATACATACCTGTCAACATGATACTAGACATTTTAAAATGTATGTAAGCTGAATTTTCCATCAGCACATTCACAACTTTGTGAAGATACATGGCTGTTTTTGTTCATTGATCAAAATAATTTGTTCTAAATATTTGAAAATAAAAATATCTACTTATGTTTGTCTTTAATCAGTTAAAAACAGAGTCTGCTGATGATGCTTTAGTAGAGAAAATGTTTGTAATAATATGAAGCAATTTCCAGCCAATTAAGGGAAAACACTTTTTAAATTATATGAAACTTTCTTACAATGATTGTTTCAAATGCAGAGTGGTATTTTCAGAGTCACTGTGTTTGACAGAAAGAGAAATTTGAATATAATACTCTGTTAACAGTAATGGTGTAATAGAAGTTGTCTCTTTTTATTCTCATTTCAATAGTGCATAGTGCTCTGTATGTAACATATGAATCTCCATACAGTGGAAATATTTGCCTTCGTTTTAACAGAGGAAAAAAAAAATCTTTTAAATACTCTGGTGCTCTCATTTAATGAAATCCAAAGTTTTGCATGTTATCAGAAATTTGAGTATATTTCAGGCTGATCTAGGTGCACTTCAAAAATTCTATACACCCTTACATGTATTTCATGCCTCTAGTGCAAGAGTTCAAATATATTATTGAAAGCTGAGTGGCCTACATGTCTGTTGAGAGTCATTGCTTATTATTTTTTCCACTTCACTCTTTCAGTTGCAAAGCTGAAGTACATCTGTGTCTCAATAGAGTATGCAGTGATGAACCCAAGTGGCTATTTTTAAAAGTTGTTTTCCTTTATCTGTGTGACAACCTAGAAAAGGGTTATGCCATTCAGCCATTTTTATATTTACTGAGCTGTGTATTGTTGCAAAAAGGCTGGAGAAGGCTGCATCACATCTTTTAGCAGCCACACATCTTTCTGCTTTAGGATATCAGCTGTGTAGTTGTGTTGTTCCAGTCCCTGGATGAATTATTCAAGCTCTTGACATCAGAGATTTCTGCTAGCGGATTGGCTGGTGCTCAGATAATAAAATCTTTCCATAGGAAAACAGTGGAGAGGGATGATGGCGGAGAGATCAGCAGAATTGCTGCTTCCAATACAGCTAGCTTTGTCTGGCTGTTGTATTTCTGCAAGAATATATAAAGATGTTTTTAAGGTTTGGCTTCATATGCATTCTCTGATAAGAGGCAGTGGAGGGATTTGTGTAAAAGGCCTGCATTTCCAATGAAGGAAAGAAAATCAGATCATTCTTGAAAAATTACTTTTTGCTATGTTCTAAAGAAATGCTGCATGTGAGACAGGAGTAGCAGGCGCAGCAGCAGCAGCAGTATCATCAACAGAGCAGCAGCAGCAGTGCTTATGGCTCGCTATAAAGGTGCTGGTGGCAGAAATGTTACATCGTTAATTGTACGTCCTGAGCTCTTTCAATACCAGCAGGGTAAGTGGTGCGAATACGGAGCTGACAGTCCTTGCAAGAGGGGAGAGTGTAAGAAATTGTATGACACTCATGTCTTGTGTGTATAGATAAACAGTACCTCTGCAGAGAATTTACGTCAGGTCAGTGAAAAGAGCATATTTGCTTCCAGGTAAACTGGTAAAAAGCATATTTACAATGGAATTTCTAAAATAAATGCACTACTTATGTTCAGACATAGAATATACCGTGGTAAAATCTCTGCCTTTTAAGCTTATACAAAATAAGTGCTAAAAACAAGGAAATGCTTTTTGTTAGTAGTTGCAGTTGGGCTTATAAAGAATATACTGCTCACATAAATTCCCTTGAAATAGGTTATTTTGAAAGGCTATTTCTGCTGTTTTTTGATATGACTGAAACTGGGTATGTCTTCTCCTGGTAAACTGTCTCTGTAGAACTTGGAAGCTGGTTGTCTTATTTCCAGATGTTGTCAGAAGGTTGTTTCTTAAATCACCAAGATGAACTGGAACTACAAATAAGGGAATAATTTTCACTCATTTCTTTCATGAGAAGTGTGACTTCTAAAAGCCCAGTTCATTTATTTTGGCATGTGATTGTTGTATCAGTGTTGCTGGGGAATTTTAAGTTGCAGATGTGTGAACGAAGGCAGAACTGGACTGATTCTGTGTGTGCTTGATCTCTGTCCCCACACCTACTCACATGCAACCCAGTAGAAGTGTACAAGTACTTCCATGGAAATGAATTTGGCCACCTCTATATGTAATTGCAGAGCACAGCTGACATTTACTTTGTGTCACAAGGAAAGCATCTTGTTCATGGATAGAAACCATAGAGCAAGAAGTCTGTTTGCCACCATGTAGAAACAATCATCACATACAAAGTCAAGGCACCCCCCTGCCAAGAACAGTCAGCCTTGAATGAAGCATGATGCAGTATTTTGAGTGGTATTTTTCATAAACAGCTTGTGAGTGCAACAAGTAGATTCTAAGAATGTAATGAACATTCAGAAATTATGTAAGACAGCTTGCTCAATGGTATCGAAGAAAAATAAAGAACACAAAATTATTTGCTTAGACATGAAGTGAGCTAATCTGGCAATAGATGCTGGGAAGTGTATATATCTTCTTCCTCTGGCCTTTCTTCTGTGTGAGACAGCATTTGTATGTAAAGAAAATATTCCTGAGTTATCATGCACAGACAGTCTTGGGGGACTCATATATGGTCAGGGAGCCATCATTGTCCCACTGAAGATAACATTTTGGACTAAGATTACTGTTGTTTGCTGATTTTTATCTTAATGTACCCACATTGTGAGGTGGCATTGCATGAGTGCAAATCACTGCTACGCAGTGCTGCACGAGTCACTAGCAAATGCAGAAACTGAAATTAGATACTCCATCTGTAAGTTTTGGGATATGCATGTGTTCTTATGAAAGGTAAATATTTAACAGCAATTGTATTTATTTGAATTTTCTGTTGAGAAATGGAGGTGCTCATTCAGAATCGATGATAGTAATAACATTCTTTTTTCTTCTTTTTTATGAAATAGATATTTCCTTCTATTTTTGAAGGAAAAATCTCTATCATAAATACTTGAATGCCTCTGTTGTGAAATTATTCCATGTGTCAAAACTGATTACCTGCAAGGACGGGAACGAACTTTGTGGATTGATTATAGTGCTGTGATTCTCTTCCCTCCACAATCGTGAAGCTGCTGAAGTTGGAGGAGCTCCTTCAGAAGCTATTTTTGTCTATGCATCTGGAAGCTGTCCCTCAGGGACTATCTGACAATCAGTGAAATTCACCATAGATCAGACTAATGCTTCAAGAAAGGAGTAGGAGAGGTAGTAAGTAGCATATAAAAACTGCCCGAATTAACTAATGACTCCTTCCAGGCAGGATCTCCCAGAAGACAAAGAAGTTTGATGATGCAATTTCAAATCTTTAATTCAACATTCTAAACATTTTCAAATGTACATGCTAAGAATATTTTTTTCTAAGACCCTAGCTAACTTTCAACATAAAAGCAACTTGACTGTCAGAGACATGATTTATAATTAAAAAATGCAGGGAAGTTCTAGGTGTTCATACCTTGGGTAAGCATAGAATGGATTTAGAAGTCAGATTTATTTTGGCATTCAGATTTGAAATGATGCCTAACTGATGATTGGCTTGTTAAGACTTGAACTTTTCTGTGAAACTCTTCAAACAATCAAGTATCAGAGCATTATTGCCATAATATAAAATATCTGTTATGAGCAGTTACAGGCAAAATTGACTGTCTCAAATAAATATAGTGGTATTTCTGGGAAGGACAAAACACATTTGTTATTAATAGAGAATATTATTCTTCAATAAATCTGAAAATATCCAGTGATGTCTAATCAAACTGATTTTCTTTTATTCTCAGATGAGCAAGAGTCAGTGCAGAAAAGGACTTTCACAAAATGGATCAATACTCATCTGGCTAAGGTAATGCATGGCTTTGGAATTTATTTTTTTAAAAATCAGATCTTTTAATCTATGCCTATACAGGCCCTGGAATATAGGATATGTCACATTTGTCTGAGCAGTATTTCATAAACTTAAAAAGGGATCTCTGTCATCTGTGCAAGACTGAGGATGAATCTCAGCATGATAGCGGTCAGCTGCAGAAGTGCAAGTGATTTCCAGAGGCAACCATACAACTCTTGTGGCCAAAACTGAAAGGTAGCACAGTAACTGCTATTTCAGACAGAGAAAGTATTTGAAACTTCTTTCTCTGAAATAGAACTGTTAGCCTTATTTCAGAGGTACTTTTATAAATGCGTAGTATTAAAACATGAGGATTAATGATCTTGCAAGTAAGGAATAGCTGCAACAGCACTGTTTTAGCCCTTCTATATAGAGTTGACTAATAATGCCCTCAAAAATGAGCAGAGCAAAGCAGGAAGCCCATATAGTGCTATATCATGTGGTTTGATCTAATGAGACAGTATGGTAGGGCAACAGCTTTTGTTTACATTGCTGAAGAATGTAATTGAAGAATTTGCTATAAAATGAAATGCACTGGCCTTGTAAAATTCAAATGCAAGAAAAATGACTTTTTAAACAGTGGAACTTCACTGGGAATGGTGTCTGTTCCCCAGTTTTCTTTGAAATATTTTGGAAAAGCTCCCCATTTAAACAGAATTTAAACACTCTACATGTGTTCCCTTCACTTCAGTTGAGTTGGAAAGACATCCAGTGTTCGCTGAATGTTAGCTAAGTGAGCGGTGAATGCATGTCAGAGGAGAAGAATAACTCCTATTTCATGTTCATCTGTTTCCTAATTGGGTTGTGTCATTGATAATAATCTGATGATTATGGGCAAGTAGATACATTAGGTAGGTTATCAATATCGTGTTCTTAGGTTTATATGTGTGTGCGTACATGTCATTTTCTAGTCTACAGACTAATCCTTGGGAAGAGACAAAGTCATGGTTGTAGTTTCATTAAGAGATCTTGCTCTGGATTGAGAGCTGTGAATGTGGCCTTCTCTACTGGTCCCTTTGAGCCTGATGGGTCTGATACCATACAGGATACTCAAATGCATTTGAAACAGGCAGTTAACCAGCCACAGCCCTGACTTTTAGCTACCTGAGGTACCACTTTGTTACCTGTAGTAACTACTTTGTGTTAAATTAACACTTCAACAGGAAGGTTGTTTCTGTGATACTTTTATCGGTGGCTGTCAGCAAGTTTAACTCACTGCCTAAATCAGATGGCTTTGCTTCCCATTTCTGCTGTTGTGCCACCACAGGAGCAGCGCTGTTTATAGAGATTAGACTCAACAGAAGAGATATGACCCATGCATTCAGATTTTTGAGGTTTCATTTTAAATTTTTGTATGTCATGTTTTTGGAAAGTGTGGAAATATGTTTTCCGAGTTGTTCAGAGCTGAAGGGAGTACTGGTGGGTCTGTGAAGTGTCCAGTACTCCCCTTGTACTCATGTTCTGATTTGTAACTCAAAACCTCATTATTTAGGCTGTTCAATTTTTGTAAAAGATTGTTGTTTGGTTGTTTTAAAAAAAAAAAAAAAGACCTGGAAATCTGTAACATCTCCATTGTCTTGAAGCCTTTGAAATGGGATAAGGAAAATTCCTGTGAGGAGATCCACTTGCAGACAGCACTAACTGCAATCTACTCTCATCTTTGACCCAATAAAATGTGGAGCATCTTCGAGTATGGTATTTAGTGAGGAACACTGTGAAGTGCTGGCCTCACAACAAAGAAACAGAAGTATGTTCCACACCACTGTGGGTAAGGGAGCTGGGAGTGAAGGAGTGAAGTTGAGCCTGGGGTAAGATGACTTGAATTTTGCGGTTGTTTCTCATCATCAACCACAGTGACATAGCTGTGCTGAATTTGTCTTAGTATATACATTTTAAATTAACAACAATTTCACTTCAAATTTGCTCTCTATTTCTTGACTACTCTTGAAAAACTTTGGTTTTCTTTCATTGCCATTTTTGATAATCTAGTAAAATTACTAATGGAAAAAGTAATGGGGGAAATAAAAAACTAATAACTATAATTGGTGTGTCTGTAAGTTAATACAATGGAGAAATGTTTCATCATGAATGAGTTTGAATATTTTTCTGAAAAGGTACTGCACAAAATCTCAAAACCAGGAGAAATCAATGTTTTCTAACCGAAGATTGCTGGTGTTTACTGTAGCAATTTGAAAAATAGAATTAGAGACAGCAAAGGAAAGGAAACTCTACTAAGACAGAGTTGTCATCCTTACACTGTGTTGGTTGAGTAGAGCAAGGGGGGGTTTAAAAGGAAGCAGTTTCTGATGTTATGAAGAGTAATGATTTGAAAGAAATGGAAATGCAGAACTGATTCGATTGTGTTAGGTAAAACCAAAAACAATTAATAGCTTGGGAATATAAAACAGGATGTGATTCTTTGTCAGAGTTTGCCATGAGTAAAAGATCCTTCCCTGCTTATCTATAACATATTAGTGTATGTTTTTCTTCTTAAAAGTTGTGCTCCAGTTGAAATAAAAAAAAACTAATTCAGTAACTAAGACTATCAAGTAGATTAAAACAATTAGTTTTGGCTTTTTAGCAGTAAAGTTAAGAACAAATTTGACAATATGGATATAAATAAATAAGAATGAGCAAAACACAATGAGATTACCAGTGAAATTTCTTCACCAAGAAGGTTGTCAGTCACTGGAATGGGCTGCCTATGGAAGTGGTTGAGTCACCATCCCTGGAGGTATTTAAAAGATGTGTAGATGTGCAATAAGGGTCATGGTTTAATGGTGAACATGACAGCGTTAAGTCAATGGTTGGAATAAATTTTAAAGCTATTTCCCAACCTCTATGGTTTTACAATTCTATGATTTGAACTTCATGAAAGGCAATAGGTGGAAGGCATGAATTTTTTTGTTCTCTCTTGCTCTTTCAATAGAATGCTGCCTTTTTAAAATTATGCTTCCTATTTCAAAGGTGTATTTTTACACAAGCTGAAGACAGATAAAGGACTTGCCATAAGCTGGTTATGGGTCAGCTTAGAAAAAAATGGAGGTAAAGCAGCCTCAGTGCAAGCTCTTCCCTCACTCATAGGGGATAAACACAGAGGACAGAGCTGCAAGTATGATAACTAGCAGATAGCATAATGAAGCTTCATTTTGGGAGAGCTGTTAGCACTATGTTGCATCAGTCCTTCTGCTGTCTCCTAAGCCCAATTGTATCTGTTCTGTGATTCTGAATAGTAATCTGGTAACTCATCAATTGAAAATCATCTCTCTTCTCTGCCAACCACTTGCAGAAATTGGGTCACAATGTATGAAATTAATGTGATCTTTCTTCTGACTATCCTCTTTAATTTTTATGTATCTGTGCAGCTCTACCAATGATAACTGAGATATGCATGTATAACAGGACAAGAAGTTTTCTAATTGCATATTTATTCATGTTTCTCTGTGGTTATAGAACTGTCCCCCCTCCTCTCAGTCTCAGCCTTCAATGCATATACATAAATCAAGTATGCTTCTGCTTATGTTTTGAGGCATCTTTTAAAAGTCTCAGTTTAAAATACAGAATAAGTTTACATCAAATATTTCAAAAAGGAGACATTAGATGCATTCAAAACAGCAATTACTTAAATGTTTTTCATTTCATTACCCTTGCCAATTTTTTAGGTAGAGGATTAGATGAGTAAAGAAGAGGAAAGATATGTCACTTTCTAAAGGAGCAGAGGCACGTGCCTTTTGTTGCCTTTTTCATCTTTGGAGAAAGTTGGGGGAACAGTAGTTTCAAAGCTTTGGAAAATGGACTGTAAATTGGTTTAACCTAATCTAATAGCATTTTTGTTCCCAGGTGCAGGGTTACCTTCAGTATTTGTACTCATCAAAGTATTGTTGTAAACTCACTAAATAGGGTGAACAACAATACTTACTAAGAGAAATTACCGTTATTTTTGTGTTTCAATTCAGAGGATGCACATATTAAAAAACAAAAGGAGAGGAAAGATATAAAAATAAAACTAAGAATGGGTGAACATTTTTTATTAGGAAATGTTTTTGTAATGCTGAATTAAACCTAGGAATTAAACCTTACATTAAGATGTTTGAAATTACAAAAATGTACCTTTTATAGCAAAGAAAGGATGAAAAAGAAATGGGTATATCACAACTGTCCATGATGTCAGCTTGTTCTTACCGTGTAACTTGATGTTGCAAGAACCTCATCAGTTTTCAACATTTAACTAAGTGGTTCTGTTCCTTTTTGCATTTTTGAAATGTGGAGAGTCTCCCAATATCTTAGTCACTGACAGAGAAAAAAAAAAGAAAAGCTAATGTACATGATGAGGAAAATATGAGTGATAGTTTTCTGCTTCAACAGTTACTGTGTGTTTTCAACTAGTATTGTATGTAACATCTAACATTAAACAGTGAATGCTAAATTTATTTGTGTGATTAAATTAATCATGTAAAACTTGGGACTGAGTCCCTCAGACTGCAGTAATAAAAATAGTCACTAACAGCAAGCAATATGAAAACCTATATGCTCATGGATTTAGGAATTAAATCGTGGTGGAGGAGTAGGCCAGTTATTACAGAGTAATGAGATTTTCACATTCTCCTTGCTGTTCTCACATGTATTTTCCTACAGAGACAAATTCAGTAGTTACACAGATTTGTTCTTGTTTGTGCATGTGAATAGATTGGCTTATATTTCTTCTGCAGTTTTTGGAACATTATTTGAAAATAATGTGGCAGAAGAAGTTTTGAAAGTTTGCATTGGCATTCATTATAAGGAAGAGATCGCCATTTGTATAGCATGATTTATTAGAGGACTTAAGTACAGGATGTGAGGAAAAGATTCCTGTAGCAAAGGTACAAATGAGAAAATAAATGCAAGAAGTAGTGTTGAGATTAAAGGGTGAAACAGCAAACAGAAGTTGGTTCCATATCTGAAGTTTGGATTTTACAAAACTTATTTTACTGTGTCAGCGGAGGAATGTCTGGAGATTTCAGGTCTACTACAAATCTCTTTTTTTTTTTTTTTTTTAGGCTTGTCAGTTAAATATTTTTGTATGTACCAATGTTCAATTTTTCAAGTCATTTAGAATATTTTCTGAAGACTACAGCAAATTAGACAAGTTGTAAGAGCAACAAATTTAAGCAAAGCATTTCCTCCTCAGTTCCCATTTATGATCAGTTCTAAATACAGTTATTTAAGTCAATATTTATTATGATGGTAGCCTGGTTCATTAACCTTTAAGATTCATTCCCAGTTAATTCATATTCCTCCTACAGATCACATGAATATACTAAGTGTGCCTCTCTCTTTGTGACATGCCTGTTCCTGAGTATCGTTATACACTACTGGGATTGCATATGCTGCAATAAACGAGTGCTTAATAGAATTTGTGTAGTGCATCTCATAGCAGGTCATTACTCTTCTTTTCCTGTTTCACTTTCTTGGTGAAAATTGCAAAAAACCAGAATCAAAATTCGGAGGCATCTGAAATCATAGTGTGGACCTGACAGGTTGTAGATGTAATGTCTGATTGTTCATGGAAATATATTCCAAGTTCTGCTGAAGAATTCTATTCAAGAAGTTTGTAACTGACAACTTTAGTATTACAGGATTTTGAGAGGTTACTTCATATACTTTTTAAATGTTCTTTTTTCCTGGTTGAAAAATGGCTCCATTAAATTCTTTGCACAGGCTTTCTAAACATTCAAAATTCAGTGTTAGGATCATTGCAGTTGATTGCAAATCTAGGGCTATACATTTACATGTAAAAAGCCAAAATCTGGAGTACATTTTTAAATCACAATTTTTTTTTATTTTTTTTTTAATTTAAAAAACTATAAAATTACAAAGTTTTAAGTTAGTTTTTTTTCCCTGCTTTTACATATTTACAATTAGTATTTTGGCAGTGTATTAAGGCACCTAAATGAGTAGTTCAGTCCTGTTGAGTCTCTGGAATAAAAAGAATTCAATGGATTCTGTGTACAGTTTAAGAACAAACCTCAAAACCTTTCTTCTCTGGAGGCTAATAAATAAACAGTTTATAGCTTCACTTCCTCTTTTCACTTCATTTGACATATATTCATTCAAGGAATAGATATTTCTTCATTCCAACAGAAGGTGTTTTATTAATCTCAGTGGATGATCTGCTAGAAAAACAGTTAAGTACCTCCTCAGTATCAGCTAGTATATGTATATCTTTCTGAATTATATCAGCATGGGAAATAAGATTGGTATCTATGCTCATGTAAAAAGGAATCTATTCTTCTGTATATGCCACTGAAAATATAACTCATTTCATACTTCTGAGAGTGATTGGAATCATAATAATAAAACAAATTCTATGCTATGTGCCCAGAGTATTAAAAAAGGGAAAAAAGTGATTTATGAATCACAGTGAGTGTCCTACCTCCTTGTAATTAGGTGTTAACATATTCAGGGTAGTGAATAACATCGTATTGTAGAGTGTAGTACAGAGAATGTTTTTAGCAGTCTGTATAATTAACTGATTTCCTGTCTTAGAGTGGCTTCATGCAAGAGATCTTATGAGACAGGTGTATGTACCTTCTGTTCCTGTTTTATTGGTTGTAAGGTACACGGTGTGTGCTGCTAAACAGTGGCAGTGCTTGTAATTATGTAACCTTCCAGCCACTAAAGTTCCTCCCGTTCCTGAGGTATTGAGATAGGTGGTGAGATTCTTTTTAGGGCTTCATGTCCTGTTGAATTAAAGTGGCAGCTCTTATAATCCTCTTGTCTTTATGGCTGAATTATTTCAGCACATAATTGTTCAGTGTTTTGTCATGTGGTAATACTGATAAAATTTAAAGCTACTTCAAACTTCAAACAGGAAATGATAACATAGAAGGCAAAGAAAATTAATTGCATTTATGTCAACTGCCTGTGATGCAAGACTGGGAGAAATTAATCTCCAGTGACCTCTTTGCTCCACTGATTTTTTGTGTTATATTAAAAAAGAACATGATGACTATCTGTTGCATTGCTAGGAAACAACAAAGAACTATGACTAAATATACCCTTGTAATGAGTTCTAGTCTTACTTTACTGCATATACACAAGAAAATAGGCTCTTCTGTTAGTGTGGCCATTAGAGCATGTCAAATCTCAGATGAAGTCTGCTTTCAGCAAACCTTTCTCCCTTTATGCCAGAATTATTTTTCAGTGAAATACTGTTTTATCCAAGCTGAACAATTAAGATAGGATGTTTTGATCCTGAAAGCTAGAAAACTTTGCTTTCTCCTGATTTGTTATAGCTTTTGAAGACCAGTGTTTCATTTGTTAGGATCATAGTTTTAAATCTCTGTTTCTAAACAACAGAAGTCATAGATAAGTTGTTGTATACGTTTTTTTAATGAGTACCCTTTTAAACAAGTAAACCTAGAGTAATTTCAAGAATTTTTTAGTCTCTCTGTCATTTTAGTGAATTAGCAGTTATTATTATTGTCATCATTATTATCATTAAACGCATATGAATGCTCACAAGGTCATGGAAGGTAGAGGATGCTTATTTTATTTAGGTCAACTGGACCAAGTTTAAAGTTCTTGTTCCTAAGAGATATCTTGTGATAGTTAAAGTACTGACCAGCTGAGAGGGTTCCGCAAGCTGGGAGGCATTTTAAAATGCAGAGGTTTATGGTTTTTATTTAAACTTTCTAAATATTCCATTTACATATTTTCCAGTATTATCATTGTTGTGCTTGCAAATCTAAAAACATATGCTCAGCAATTTGTCTTCACTAGGAGTTGACACAGTGCTAACAGCACCAGAAGCTTGCAAGGCCTGGAGGAGAGGAGAGAAAATAAAGCAACTCAGTGTAACAACTGTCAGCTGTAAGAAAGTAGCAGCATTGCTCAACCAGCTACACTGCTCTAGGGATCTTTCCTTCATACAGCCCTTTTTATTCCTTGAACTGAGAAATTGAAATTCATGTGACATACTTAACACTAGGGAAAATATGCTGATAGATTGAAATGTGATAGTAATAGTACATCTGTAAGCATTGTGTTATTTTATAGGCTCAGAGGTGGTTGTTGATGTGTTGTTTCAGGGAGCAGGAGGTTTCATATCAGCAGTGGCACAAATCATCTAGTGTCACAGTCCTGTGCCTGAAATATAAAGTAGTTAAACAGTATGGTGTCAAAGCAATGGTTAAAGGATGCAGTGATAGTAAACATTATAAAACACAAATAAAGGGACCAGTTGCTCTCTTTGTGGTTCTGTTTGAAAGAAGAGTGTTAGGATGTCATACTGGTGAGCCTTTATAAAATCTGAAGTCTTCTCCCTTTTCAGCGCAATCCTCCCATGCTGGTGAATGACCTTTTTGAAGACATCAAAGATGGGGTAATGCTAATTGCCCTTTTGGAGGTTCTTTCAGGGCAGAAGCTGGTAAGAATTTCCTTTCTTCTAAATATACAAGATAGTTGCATAACTTCTCTAGAATATAATTTTCTAATGAGTTTCTATATTTGAAAATGTAAAAAAAAGCTTACTGCCACATAATAAAACAATCTTTTCACAAAGTGGGCTGTATAGTTACAAAAGTATTATTAGAGATTATTACAAGCATCCTCGACTGCATGCATTTTTTAATTAATTTTATCATCGTAGTTCATAAAAATTGCTTGTGTTAGTCTTTACAGTTCATCTGGATGTTCTGCAATCAAGGTCTAAACTGCAAGCTATTTTTATGCATCTTGAAAAAATGACAGTCTTTTCTTGTTAAATTTATAGCTTTCTCTCAGGAAAAAACAACAACAACAAAACCAAAACAAAACCCCCCAAACCAAAATCAACCAACCAACAGAAAAAAAAACCCAAAACAAAACACCCCCCCCCAAAAAAAAAACCAAAAAACAAACGAAACCAAAAATCCCCACCAACTAACCAACCAAAAAAAGCCCTCACATTTCATGGAGACATATCCATTTGCCTTGACATCTGCTTTGCTAACGTAAAGAACCTTAAATGATGCCAAATGGATTTTTCACAGCCAAATTTTGTATAGAAGGGACAGCATGTACACGACAAATAGGCTATCTCTTGGGAGCCAGAATAGTGCTGTGCCTGTGATACATGAGAAAAACGAAAGGTTTTTAGGCCAAAGGCTCTGACTTTTCCTGAACCAGTTTGCAGATCAGGTAGTAGTATCTGAAGGAGTAGTGCAATGGTCTGTCATCCAGCTTGCTCTAGGGCTCAGGTGTTGCACATGCAGGCAATTTGCAAGTGCCCTCTTTTTCGTATTTCACCCCTGTTTTGATTGCAGGTGAAACCCCAAATTAGGTGGTAAATCAATCTACAAAAGCGATTTTACTGTAAAATGGGAAAAAACTTTACTTTCAAGTGTTTCTATTCCGTTGAAATAGACCCTTTTCTGTTAGTCTAAAGCAGAAAGTCTCCCTCTTGTGGCAAACCAGAAGTAGTAAAATAGGACGAGAATTTTAATGACCGCACCTGTTACAATGAAATTGACTGAATTGTATCCTGCCTATGTTAATTAGGGAAAGACGAGATACTCTAGAACTAGAATAGTGTCTGGTGAATTTAAAGGTTATGTATACCAGCATATGGTCCTGTAGTAACTGCAAGAGGAATTTCAGAATCTATAGCAGGCCCTTGTTAAATCCCTTTATAATATCATGAACAAGAATTTAAATCATAAGAGTTGTATATTTGCATTACAACGTAAGATTCAGTGTGGTATTTAATTCTGCTGTAGGGTATTAGAAGCCTAGGATATGTTCTGTCTTTTTTTAGGCTACATGTCTGAAGTTCAGCAAAATTCCTTGTTCAGTGGGAATTTGTGATAGCTGTTGTTTTAATCGCCAATAAGGTATTAGAGAGATGGAATGAAAATTCTTAGGTAAAATGCCTTTGCTGCAGACTGATTTTTAAAAATAAGAATCACTTTGACTTACACTTCGCAGGCAAGACTATTTCACTGAGAGAATGTTGCCTTCTCTCAAATATATATATAGATGTGTACCTGCATATAAAAATAGTAATAGTTTGTTTTATGTAGGAAACAGATTTCAGATTTGTTGTTCTCAGATTTGATAAGGTATATGGGCTGAAGCCAACAGCTTGCCTCATGGGGTTATTAAGACATATGTAACTTTTCTTGCAATGGAAGTATCACATTTATGTCCCTTGTATCTGTCAGTCCTCCCAGGTGGTATATGCAAAGATACGCTTCACCAATTTGTCTGCTCCAAGGAGCATTTTTACATATAAATCAGACAATGGTAGGTACTCAGCATTGATAATAATCTGGAACTTCTTCTTTTCTTTTCTTTTCTTTTCTTTTCTTTTCTTTTCTTTTCTTTTCTTTTCTTTTCTTTTCAGTAGTTTGGCATAAAACTAATTGGAGTTTAATCTGTTCATTCTCTTTCAGCCTTGTGAGCAGGGACGTCAGCTGAAGAGAATTCACTGGGTTGCCAACATTGGCACAGCTCTTAAGTTTCTAGAAGGAAGACGGGTAGGTATGGTAATACTTAGCCCTTGTTTCCTTAAAGGAATGATTTGTATCCATCCATAGATTTTTATTCTCCAAAATATGAGATATGTATGCAGTCTTCAGTTTCTACACAATGCCTAAAAGCTACTGTAAAGTAAAAATTATAAGTTCCAATGTAGCAATATATAGGGCTAAACTTGTCTTTTTTTAAAACTAGTTAATAATTAATCATCTTGGATGATTTCTTTTTTTTCTTTTTTTAATTTTTTTTTAACATGCTCCTCTACTCCTCTTGTTCTCTACTTCCCTGTTGCTGTTATCAGCAAAGAATGAACTTTAGTTCAGGAGAGACATTAATTTATAATTAAAAGAGTAGATTTCTTAAGTTCACTAAGTTTTACATGCAAAAATCAACTCCCTGAAATTGTAGTTATGAAAATTTGTGTCCACCTATTAGCTTAAAAGAACATCAGACTAATTCCTGGATTT
Source organism: Formicarius rufipectus (assembly GCA_013399695.1). Lineage (NCBI taxonomy): Eukaryota > Metazoa > Chordata > Aves > Passeriformes > Formicariidae > Formicarius > Formicarius rufipectus. The sequence continues at coordinate 453,166 of VXAU01002419.1, read as the reverse complement.
ATTCTGGTACAGTCAGTGCCATGGCTGTGGAAGAGATGCAAAATATTTTATAAACTTAACAAAAGAAGAAAATCTAAAAACTTATTGTGATCTGGGTATGAATATCAAATAAAACCTATCTACTACTATGTTTTTTCCCTGACTTTTCTCTCTGTATTGTAATGGCTCGCATCTGGATTTTTTTAATTATAGGTATTTTCCTACTTTAATTTCTTCATTTTTCTGAGCTCAATTTTTCTCAGTGCAGATGTCACATCTGATGAATTTTATGTCTCCACAACAATGTACCCTGGGAGTTGTTAGGTTTTCATGTTCTTTCTTCAGCTCTCTGACATCTTGACCTAATTACATTTATATTACAAAGGAAACAATCCTGGCAGATGCCTGGAGAAAGAAATCTAAAAGAGAGCTTTTAAAAATTAAAAATGTATAACCAAAGCAAAGACAGATATATTCCTGAACCAAAATTCAGCTTTAGGTCACAATTTCACTGTTTCAGGAAGTATAGCTTATTAGTACAAACCATATCATATATAGCCTGAGAGAGGAAGCTTAGATATAGAGATAACTGTTTTCTGGTGAAACCTGTGTAAACTAGAAGAAAGTTGGGGTGAAAAGCAAAACACCCATACTTCCCCAGTTTACATGTCACAACATAGTGAGTGACTCGAACTTTGAAAGTCCCATCTTAGATCCCAGAGATAATACTGCATTGGAGCTAGGAAACTGACCCTTACCAAAGATTGAGATAGATTCCCAGAAATGGAGCACTGTGGTTTTGTTTCTGATATCTGAGCATTTTTTCTTGTACTTGTCTGAGTTATTTTTCTATGTACATTGTATTAATATGTCACATTTTCTTCTTCAGGATGTTAGGTATATCAGTGTGGTCCATAGGTTGAATCCAGCCTGAAGGATTTATCTGTCTAGCCAGTCTGTCACCTTTTTCCTCCCAAAGGAGATAGTGATGCTATTCAGACAGCAAACTTTTTAGAAACTGAATGCAGTCCCTGGACTGTACTCAAAGGTGAACAACTGCATATGAGTGGCTGTGCACAGAGCTTTGGGGAGTGCCAACAGGGTCTCCTTCCTGTGTGCGATTTCCCATAAATAAACTTTATTACACATATAATCAAATTTCTAAAACTGCAGCTTGCAATTAAAAGATATTATTCTGGACCAAATTGGGATGGTGGTTGTTCTGAAAAGTTTAGTTTTAGATCCATTTTAATGGTGTATAAGATAAAGATAGCGCAACAGCTAGAGTCAATAGACTGTGCCTCTATGAATAGTGGCCTAATCAGAAGCTTTAGCTGAATTCTTGTAAATCTTTTGAGCTATAAAACATATTAAAACCCTTCGCTTTCTAGAAAACTAAAAGCTTTTCTTGGTATTGGTACAGCTGAGAGAATGGGGTATATTTTTTTTCAGGTAGGTAATAGAAAAATTTTCTTACTGACTGAGAAGTAAGCAATGCCAATTTTCCTTGAGTTTTGTCTGATTTCTTGATGGAGAGGATTGGAAACCAGTGGGGATTTGTCCTCTGCCTCTTCCTAAGCAACCTGGGGACATTTAATTCTGAAAAAAATTATACAGCTCTGGGCAGTAATTTTTTTGTTTGCTCTTGGCATTATCAGGTGGGTTTACAGTTGTTAATTCAGAGAACTGCAGTATTTCCTTTAAATCACCTAAAACTGTTCTCTGGCTTTTCTTTAGACTGTTCTCCAAGTTTTTTCCATAACCTTTGTCAGTGAACAAGCTTGTAGTGCATGAAAACTTTAGCAGTCATTCATGTTTTTATGATGATTGATCGCTAACTCTTGGTTTTGCTGAGGATATAAGTATTAATATATTGGCTGATTTTCCAATACTACCTCTTTTATTCAATTTCCTTGAACATTATCTATCTATTAATTTCTTTCTCATATATTCTTTATTCCCTCCTTTCCTGCTCTTTGTCTTAGAAGCTTATTTTAGTGTGATCTTTTATTCAGACTACAGATTAGCATTTGAGGGTTGTCATGGAATTTGTTCCCATTTCTGTTGAAAAACTTCATGTGACCTTGGACAACTAATTTTTTTTCTCACTCTATTTTTAAAAGAGCTATACTTAGCTTTGTCTTGCAAGGGAGCCTTAATCAGTGGTCATGATGTCCTTTACAATAAAAGGCCCTCAGCTGGACAACAGTGGCATTGTTTTTCTTCATGCTTTCCCCCACCCTTTTATTGGTTTAATTTTTATTCCTAAACTCACTTTTTTCATTCCAAATACATTAGAACTACATCAAGAAACCTCTCATAATTTAAAATCCATTACAGAATATTTGTTTTGCTCTCCTGATTAAATGTAAGGTGTGCCAAAAAGGTGTGTTCTTTGCATTTTAAAGTTAGGTTAATGCATTTACATAATAATTAATAATTTCAAAATTATTTCTGTATCATATCTTCCCTTTGCTTTTCATGCTAGTCCATATACAGAGGATCTCCGGTTTGTACAACACTTTTATCTAATTTTTACTTTTATTTCTGCTTGAAATTTAAGATTTTTTCTACAAGTAATCGTATACTTAAAAATCCTTCATTACCTATGGCTATGCTTATCTAAAAAGTGAGATTGCACCATTCAGTGTTTGAGCTTTCTTAACTGAGAAACTTTTTGATTGCAGAAATGCATTTAAAATATAACATCTATTTGAAAGGCATTTCATAATTGTTATTCTTTGTGTGTGGTAATGACACGTTTTCTCTTCTATATAGATTAAACTTGTCAACATCAACTCAACTGATATTGCTGATGGCAGGCCTTCTATTGTGCTTGGCTTGGTGTGGACCATAATTTTATATTTTCAGGTACTGTGTTTTTTTATACTTCAGTGTAACTTGCTCAAATAATGGTTCAAGTCATCATAGGAACTGGTGTGGTTCCAGTTTTTCACCATAGCTGAGTCATTTTGTAATTAGCTGAAGATCTGCTCCTGAAAAAAGCAACAGTTGATGATCAGGGTGTTTTGCATTAAGTAAAATTAGATACTTGTCTTTAGAGTAGATTGGTATTTGCCTGGAATGGAGTTCCTTCATCTCTGAAGCATACTCATCTGCTTTCTCCAAAGAATAAAACAGAGCAAAAGAGGAAAAGAATAGAATTGTGTATTCCTGTTACAAGTATCTTTAGCAACCTCAATGGTGACTATGCTGTATGTCTATTTCTAGTGCACTTGGTGCCAGACAATAATTATTTTCAACCCATACGTGTAAATGTGATGATTTTACTGCGGGATGCAGATATTTGCAAGGATAAAATTTAGCCGCAAATGATGTAGGTTGTGAGAGGGTTGCATTTGTAGAGGAGAAATCATTTGCATTCTGTTGAAGTTAGGTGGGAGGGAAACCTGGCTTCCTAAATCCTGGCCATATGAGCTAACCAAGTGAGTCACCGCTCAACACTTAAATAAACAACTAATTTTGTTCTCTTCTTTGGGGAGTGCTTTGGCTTACTTGTGATGTAACTTCCATGTTTCAGTGATGCTGTTCTCCTTCGTACCAATCACTGTAATGCCCCAATAGCTTAGATCTCAGAATAAAAGTTAGTCAGAATGATATTAACATTTTAATTTGTAGCTCATTGAGATGAACAGAGAAAATTACGCTTCTGCAACTTTAGTTCTCTGCATCAGTTTTATTTGAGTCATTTTTTGAACTTTTCTTAAGTTGTCACAGGCTGATACATAATTTTAACATGAATGAAAACAGAATTACATGAGAACTGTCGTTCTCATTGTGGCAGACTCATCCTGTGATTTTAAGTAGACAACACAGAAAATCTTGCAACATTCTTTAGAAATGGCTTTGTCATTTTAAAGAACTGATTTGTTAGTTAAGTTATTGTTCTGAAAAGAGTCAAGCTAATGATTTTTGTTTGATGAAAGGCATAATGCAAATAACTGTCTTACACCATCGGCAAGCACCATGAATGCACTTGCCTGCAGAACATTCCCTATTTCTTCACAAGGTACCTCTAAGAAAAGCTGCAATTGAATTTATGCCAAAATAGTACAATGGTAAGTAAAGAACTATCCAGATGAGATCACTGAGGTCATTGCCATTCTTTAATTGAATGAACTTCCTCTGAATTTATTGGATTGTTTTGTAATTTGAATTCAAGCTAAATATAAGTCGTTGTCTCCTATTTTGGTGGTAATTTGTTATAATAGATAACAGGACATACTTGCATATTGGTCCAGCTGTAGGGTGTTAAGTCAGTGTTTGCCAGACGCCCTGTACTTCTGAATTTAAGACCGTCAGCTGGACACATTAGCACTTTTTAAGCTCCTTTAATGTACAGCATGTTAATCATAGCTTCTGCCCAACTTTATTTTGACAGTTGTATTATGAAATTATTGAAGACTCTGGTGTGAATTAAGAAGATTATCTACAAAGAGTTCATTAACATTTTTTCTCCTACAGATTGAAGAGCTTACCAGCAACCTCCCACAGCTGCAGACATTGTCTGGAAGTGCTTCTTCTGTGGAAAGTGTTGTCAGTTCAGAAACTGCAAGTCCCCCAAGCAAACGGAAGGTGGTAACCAAGGTCCAAGGAAGTGCCAGGAAGGCTTTGTTAAAATGGTTGCAGTATACAGCAGCAAAGTAAATAACTTACAAATGAACTGATTTTATATCTTAACTGCAAACTTTTTGCTCAGATTCTAAGCTCTCTCAGTCAGGGATCCCTCTTTTGCTCTGTAATTATATAGTACCTTCCTATATATATATTTATATAGCACCTCACCATATTCTTTTTAGACTTTTGAGGCTACTGTTACCACCATATAATTATCAATTAATAATTTAGTTTGCACTAATTTTACAAGAAATCATATTTTATAATTTCCAACTAAAGAATGGGATTATCTCTGAAAGAATGAGGAAGTGAAAGGGCAATTAGATGTCTGAACAGCAATGTATTAGTCTTGCTGCCAGAACATTCAGTGTGACACTGCCAGTCCCACACTGACTTAGCATTCCTCAGTGAGAACTTGTAGAAGCAATAAATTCTGGCACTTGCTGTTGAAAGGCAAGAGGTGAAAAATTATGTATCTCCTTCTGCATTTTTTTGCTGCAGAGGACATACTACAAAAATTGCCTGAATTGTTATTCTTTTTAATCCAAGCTATTTTGGAGATATGTCTTGCTATCTCTTATTAATTTAAGAATCTTCTACTTTATTTGGTAAGACAATCCCATGTTTTTTCTGCTTTCAAAAAGGCAAATCAAATATACTGTAGTAATTTGTTTGCTTCCACAATAAGAAAATACAAATCAAAGATGTAGAATGATAAAATGGATTTATTTGGTGAAATTAAAGAATCACTACTGTTTGAAGATATCAACTGTGCAAAATATAGAGAGAAAATGGCCAATTTAGGAATGGTGCCTCCAAGAAAAAAGTGTAATTGCAAAGATTCAAACTTTGTCTGTAGGTAGACTACAGTAAGTTATAGTGCCGTACAGTCTAATTTGGCTTTCTTCCTTTGCACTGTTTTTAGTAAAATACAGGCAAGTGGTCAGCTGTAATTTAAACAGACATGTAGAGAAACAAAATGCAAATAGATTCATAAATGAAACTGTCAACTTTATTTGGAACAGTAGATAAAATATGTTGAAAAAAAGGCTAGTGGAAACCCTGCTTCACATCTTAATTTGCAAGGTCTAGCTCCTTAAAGTCAGTGAAAGTGTTTCACTGATCACAGTGAGCTTTGAATGAAACCTTTAGTTACTGTTGCTGTGAATTTCCCAGTGGCACGACGACCTTAGTGCCTAAGTGTGCATGTATGAAATTATAGTATTTTTCATGCTTTTGGTAAGAACATAAAGGAATTCATGTGTTACATTTCCCTTAACAGCAGTGATGTCACTGTTCATTCTTTCATTTAAAAAAATAACAGGTTTAATGCAGGTTTGTTTTGGGGGTTTTTTTGGTTGATTGGTTGGTTTGGTTCATTTGTTTGGGTTTCTTATTCCTATAGTTCTAATATATCTAGCTGAACTGTGGTATTAATTGAATGAGATTTATAGGTAGTGAGAGAATAGTGAATGAGGCTGCATACATCCATAGACTCTGTGTGTGTCATACAAGAACTTTGAGAACCGTGGTGCAATTCATTTATTCAAAATACTAGGGGCTTATTGCCACTGCCAAGCCCCCTGAAGACAAATGCAGCATATATACATGACAAAAACCACTTGGATCTTCCTAAGCAGAAATGAATTTAGGTAGCAGATGGATGAAGCTGTAGTCAGCCTGCTTAGAATTACAGGAACAAATGGTTTAGGTTTAATGTTGCTAACCACTGGGTGGGGCATCCTGTTTTCTCTCCTATTTTATCTAGTCCTGATGTTGTTGGTAACTTTATTTTTCTTTCATATTCTTTAGGCAAGCTGGAATTGAAATCAAAGATTTTGGACAAAGTTGGAGGAGTGGTGTTGCATTTCATTCTGTTATTCATGCTATCCGCCCAGATTTAGTGGACATGGAGAAAGTGAGGGGAAGGTCAAACAGAGAAAATCTGGAAGAAGCCTTCACACTTGCAGAAGCAGAACTAGGAATTCCAAGGCTCCTTGATCCAGAAGGTACCTAATTCATAATTGAAAAAAAAATAAAATTAAACTACTTGCATGGTTTAAATCAGATGTGCAAATTCACAGTGTTTAACCATTCTATTATCATTTTGTGCCATTTAACTAAAAATTTAATTTCCCATGTTCTATAATTATCTAGATGTGGATGTTGAAAAGCCAGATGAAAAGTCTGTCATGACCTATGTTGCCCAGTTTTTGAAGTACTATCCTGATCCTCATCATACAGTGACCGATGTGCAGGAGAATGATGTAAGTTCCTCTTTATCATGAAGAGGAGGGGGTTTTATAAATGCATTTTATAACTTTCTTATAGTTTATTATGTTTTCTTTGGATGAGCAATTCAAGTGAAAAGCAAGCACAATAAGAAACCTGGGAAAGATTAGTTGAGAATAAAGGAACCTGCGCTAGAGATTTTTACTAGGGAGTGGAACAAATGGTGATCCTGCAGATGTTTTTATTTTTCAGGAGTAGTAGAGCCAAAAAAGAACACACACATTTATTGTAGATAGTAGCAAACCAGTGGATCCTGGAGTTCTTAAAAGGTTTTCAAGCATAACACCAATGAGATTGCAATAATTTGTTACCTGAAACAATGTGTCACTTATGTTTCTATCACATTAGGTTTCTGAGTAGTCCAAAAATAGTCCAAACGATTGCTTAGGTACAGTCTTTGGACTTTCAGGCTTGAGAGACATTTACAGTTTTGACACAGGCTTCTTTCTATTTCACACTGATGTTTGCTATTTGCTCTAAGAAATTGTTTACAATTGTTATTTTCTTGGGGTTCGATTTGTATATGCTCTACTGCACTGGTTTTGCACTGGAATGACTATACTCAGCAATGCCAAGTTATCATGACTCACTTCCTAGTCCTGATCATTTGCTTTCTTCATGACAAACACGGAAAACACTGCTGAGACAATCTGCTCAGCCCCAGCAAGAGAGAAAGACACAGTTTTTTCTGTGTTTCTTTGCATTTCCTACAGAGATAGAGAAGAGTTTTGAAAGGAGTGTCTCCTTCATTATGGCTATGTGTGGCTAACGTAGCTGTAGCTTTGCTATTTGATTCTAGTGCCTCAGTACTGAAATTTTTCCCCTTGCTACCTGCAATGCTGGTCTGAGGACATATGTGTGCCAGTGTTGCAGCATCCCACTGAGCAATGGGGCTGCTGAAGCGAACAGACTGAGCCCTGAAGCTTCATGCTGTGGCCTATGGCAGGCTGAGGAAGTCCTGTCTTCTCCATACCATGGCACACAGCCTAGTTTCTGTTTCGATTTTTGGCCAGGTCTGCTCCCTGTGATGGGATTAGGCTTTGAGGAACAACCTCACCACCTTCTCCTGAGTTTTATGCAGAGAAAATGCATGAGAATACAGGGCTCAGCCTGTCTACCTGCCTCTGGCCATACCCACAGAGATAGTATCACAAGTTATGAAAGAGAAACTAAGGAGTTTCATCCAGGATCCAAAGTGAATTTGTAGGAAGCAAAACAACACAAATCACTTTGACATGCGGACATGCCAATCTCAGGACCACTTCATCTACTTAGATATTGGTAAGATATACCACTAGCAATCCATGTAAATGTTGGTTAAACTGCTGATCCTTTGCATGTCACACTGCAGAAACCTATAGCTCCCAGACTCTGAGAAGAAGGTAAGAGATGCAGTAAATTTCTGATGTCATCATTCTTTGTTTCCTAGATGAAGAACTATACTCCTTCTTACTGACCTGGAGTATTCATCTTTACATTATTTGGTTAGTTTAGTTATTTAGGATAGGATTCATTCATCTCTAAAATCAGAAAGCTAGGTACTTAAAGCACTCCACCTGTAGTCAAGCAAGGTATAGACCCTTTTCCAGATGGCATCTTTCTTAAGACAGTGTTCTAAATAAACTATCTTTTCGAAGCTCGTATTGCAAAGCATTTCAGCAGAGTTAAAACAGAGTCAGATTATTCTGTTCCTTAAGTAAGGATCGAATAAAATGTTGGCAGTTGAGTAAAAAGAAATCCAGATGTGCTTTTTATTTTTGTGACCAGCATAATCCTCCTATTCTTAGCCTTTCTGTCCTCTTGAACTAGAGTCTATAGAAATATTTGTCCCACCCTCGTAAAATCCAGGTACCTGGGAGAGATAACCTTACAAGACTCTCATATCTTGCACTCTTGGGGTACTCTTAATTCCTTGTTTTTGAAAATTAAGGACTTTCAGGGTGTGTTCCACGTGACTTATGTTAAGTGCCTGCTGTGGAAGGAGTTGGGCAGTAGATGCTAGATACAACTGGTTTTGTCCATCAAAAAGAACTGAAAAGGAACTATTTCAGTTGCAGATGCTTACATTTAGCTAGAGGAATCCTACTTCATAGTGGAGTGTGTCTGGGTGATTATTGGCAAGGAGGGGGAGGGTGAGAGGAGATTTCTAACCCTCTCCTCTCACACTCCAGCCAGCTCAGCTCCCACTGTGTTTCTTCAAGATGTGTTGTCCACACAAATTCCTGTTCATCTTCCCTCCTAATTCAATGCTCAGTTTACAAAGAATTTGCATTGGAAGAAGTGGAATGATTATTGTAGCTTATCCCTTGTTTATGTTCAGAGGGAACAGTTATTTGCATGTGCATTTCCAAAATTAAGAGGATCTAGTACCTCATGCATGGACCAAGTATGAACATATGTGAACTTGTGTGGGCAACACATCTCAAGGAATCACAGTTACTCTAAGGTAAGTAACTATTTTTCCGCATAAATCATGTAGTGACTGGTAACCTGGAAATCAAATCTAATATGAAAACTATTTTGCTAGATATGATATAGTCACGTGAGCATGATGATGATGATTTTAAGTACGTCTTGTATTCCTGCATGTGTGGCTCTTAGTGTTCACTCTGGACTTTCTACCTGCTTTGCTGTATTTTATTTTGCCTCTTTGTTTTTTCCCCCCTGCTTCTTGTTTTCCGATTTGTTTCATATTGCTAGAAACTTCAAGCAATCTCAACTTCTGTCATTTCTTTTATGAATTTTAAGGTAAGGGTATATGCTTCAGAATAATTGCTTGAATTGAACCTCTTGTGGTTATTACATTTTTTCATCCTACACTTACTTGACTGTAGATTTGGGCAGTGGGGGGTGTGAGAGTGTGTTATGTACATTAGTTTGCTAGCCTTAATCTTTAAAAAAAAAAGGCAAATAGATGAACATGATGAATCTAAGTGCTTTTTTACATGAGCTGATCCTAATGACTTAACAAAAATATTATAGAAAAGTAAGTCAACTGTCCTGTAAGAGATCTCAGACTACACTTTTGGTTTTCTTAAATATAGATATAAACATCATACAAACATTACCAAAATAGATTACAGCTTGACGTTTCTACACATCTCATTTTAGATGGATATTTTTGATGTCTTTAGGTTTATAGAGCAGATACTCTGTAGTGTGAGATTATGAAAGTGATATATGTTGATGTGGGTTGGAAGGAGAGCATATTCATGTGTAATTGCATGATATGCACTGCTCCTTTTATTCACATAAATTAAGATTTTTTTTAAAAAGATACTTTTTTATCATCATGAACATTTAGATACTTACAGTTTTCTGGTGTTAGCTGAGAGAAGTTCAGAAAGCTAACATGGAGTATATGAAATGAACATCAAGAGGTGAAAGGGAAAGACTGTGGAAGTGAATATATTATGAAATAAGTAACAAGCATCACTGCAGTCAGTCAGTAGTGTTCATAGTTTGAACTGATATAAATAATTACCTAGGTTCCACACTCATGGATTTTTTTTTTGTTGGAATATTAAAAAAAAATAAATAAAAAATTAAAGTAACTATGAGGAAGGGTTCATCTTACATTATGTATATCTAACTTGTGATGTGTTGAAGTGAAGATCAATACTGATAGCAGAATTATTCCTGTATTCTCAGTCTGTTCCAGTAAATTTGGGCACCTTTAATGGGAGCTTATACATTCTTAATGTTACAAAGACTCAGTGCATTCCTTCTTAAGCTAGAGGAGATTTGAAGTGGTAAAAGCCCTGTCAACTTCCTTATGGTATAAATTTAACTGTAAAGAAATCATACTCCTTCAGTGTATTTCTGATGTTAAGCCGTTCTTTTCTTATGATCCTGTGATGAGCAAGTAATTCAGAAGATACTCCTGTCATCTGTGACATCTTTATGCTAGCAGAGTTCCCCAATGTAAGAGGAAGTTCCTGAGCAGCAGCTGCAAAAATAGCTTTCTGAGCTCTTCCAGTGTAATTTAGTCTGCTTTCACAGATCGTCATTAATAGCTCATTCCTGAAGGTGATAGTTGGCTCAGCATTCACCCTGCATCTGTGATACTGTTGTCAGTGAATGAATTTCAGTAACATATACACATCCAGTAACACATATATATAAGCCAGAGTTTTCAAAAGGAATAGTATACTTAATTGAATTTATGCATAAACTTTTTTAAAGGTACTTGATTTTGTCGCTACATATGCAATACAATAGTTCAATGTCCCTTGAAAACAGATGACATTTTTTTTAGATGTAAAGGTTAATATTTAAAAATTTTATTGTATCTGTGCCTGACAATTTGAACAATTCACCTGATTTATAATTGCATATTAGAGAACTCAAAGAAGTACTTCTTTTCTGGCACATAATTCTCATAATATTTTTAACTCTTCAAAGAATATAGTGTTGTGAATTATGTAATTTTCAAATTAACTGTGGCATATCAGTTAATAAAATAATGTTTTGACTTTGAGTCTGGGCTGAAAAATTTCTTTGTAAATACAAATTGTACCACCTTATTATACTGAAACTCATCAACACTTTTCTCTAATTACTTCCTTTGATGTTCTTTGTCAGTTGAGTGCTCCAGTTCTGTTCATCTCTGCAAATCCGAGAATGTTCATATAATGGTGTCAAGATAAATTAATACTTTAAAATGCTACTTGGAAGTAGAGCATGCCAAGTGAGTCACAGGGTCTTAGATAAACTCAAATAAACATTATTGGAGACCAGTGATTCCCCATGGTGTGGAAAGCACGAATAGTTATAATTATTCTAAATATTTTTTTTCATGGTGTATGTTCTGATCTGTGTGCTGCTTCAGATGTGTGGGCTTTACAAAGTAGTTTATACATCTGTAACAATGTCCTTTTGATATTTTTTACTAAGAGTAAGAACCACAAAGTGCTAATGAAAGTCTTGTTTTAAGAATAATAGCTCATTAAATCTGGGGGGTGTTGATGACAAACGCCTTAGTGTCTGAGAGTCTTGTGTCTTGGTTACCCAAACTGAGACTTTAAAGTGCTTTAATATCAACCAAGGACCAGAGAGCCGAATTTGCAGATGGTAATCGATGCCCTGAACTGGAAACCTGTGAAAATGTATGAATAAATAAATAAAATGCTTATAATGCATTGTTACACAATGCCCCTGGCAGTATTAAGTTAGATGGTGACGGAAATACCTACATCTACATTAAAAAAGTAAACAAAAAATTTGTCTAATTAAATAGTTTAAAAAAAATACGGAAGAATCAATGCCACCTATTAACATTATCTTTTCACTTGGTGTCAGAGAAACAGTATATGATTTAAGATAGATGAGGCTGTTCCTGTGTTCTTTATCTTCAGGCACCATAGAGGTATTCTTAGTTCCAGTGATACTCTATTTCAAAAAGATTTGGTCAGAGACAGTTTTAGCCATTACTGAATTTTTAAGCTGATAATGACAAGAACCTTACAAAATACCTATTTTGCTCAATTTACTCTATGAACAGTTGCAAGCACACAGATGCACTTTCAAAGTCCTGCCCTAAGGAGGTGCTTCTCAGCAATATGAATGTGAGCCATAGAGGAATATAAGCCAGTGTTTTGCAAAACTAAATTTATAGTGTGGATTAAAAGTAATATACACATCATTTGGACACACTTATTCCCTTACTGACGTTAAGAATGTCTTACTGAAAGTTTTAGTTAGTAGGATTGTTACAGGATTTTCAATCTCTTAAGATGCATGTTTTAGTATTGCCTTTATGGAGCTGGCAGCTAAATACAAATAGAAGTCTCAGTAGTCTCACTGAAGTTACAGATTCTAAAGAACTGAGCAAATGTAACACAAAAGTTCTCTTTTTGTTTGAGGGATTTTTTTGTTTTGTTTTGGGTTTGAGGTTTTTCTTGGGGTTTTTTAGTTTGTTTGTTTTGGGGTTTTGGTTGTTTGGTTTTTTTTTCATTTTTTGTCTTTTGATGACAGAATCAGTTAAGATTCTCTTGTTATATTCTTCTTTGTTGAACTGGACAATCTTAGAGGTCTTTTCCAACCTAAATGATTCTATGATTCAACTTGTAGCAGAGTAGTCCTGATTTTGCTGTTTTTCTTCAAGTCTTGATGTGATTTTCCAACACAGAGACCAGAAGGGTAGGATTTTTCTTCTTCTCTATATTTGAATGATTTGAGAAGTTGGAAGTGCTAGGAGTTTTGGCTTCCTGTGGCAATGTGTAGTCAAGGAAAGCCAACTATTAGAAATATCTCAATCAGCGAAGTGTCATATCTGTCCTATACTGTTTCTTAGGTATCAAGTTTTTTGTGTCAGAAGACCAGGAGCATAAGTTATCGTGAACTTTGTTAGTTTTAGATAGTAGAGCACAGATGCTCTAATATCATATTAACCTCACTGCAACTATCGAGATAACAGATATATCTGTGATATTTGTGCAAATACCACTGTTTTGAGTAGAGGATCAATAAAAGAATTAGTAGAAATACATCAAAGGCGGGTTTCTTTGCTATCTGAGAAACCTGCCCTTTCCTTGACTGAAAGAGTGGTAGCTGTGTGCGTTTGAAATTATTAAGGGAAGTTACAGATTACATATTTGAGGCAGCTTTCAAAGAAAGGAATCATAACTGTCTCCTTTCCCAGGTCATGATCTTTTCTTAAAAGACAACACTTTGTTTCTTAAATAAAGGCAGTGATTACTCTTTTTTTATCCTATGGTCCAGTTTTTCTTCTCTCATATAATGCTTGAAATGTAATCACTCATTTTAGGTGATTACCTTATATGATGGGATATTGAATTTTTTCATTGTACTAGATCTGTTTTCGGCAAATTTAGACGTAATATGGCTACTTTGGTTTCAAAAAATAGGTTCTGATTAGTAGCCAATACATATCGTTCATTGTTGGGAAATGTGAGACGGACATTTGTATCCTACTTGATCAGGCTACTTACACAGTGCACAAAATACTCCCTGTTGTCTATTAACCTTCATATATAACATGCCCGCATACAAGAGATTTCCTGTTAGTATTTTTCTGTTGACTTCCAGGTCACTGAATTCTGCACAGATCTGTACAACCTTAGAAAGCAGCAGTGCCATGACAGACTGAAGTGTGAAAACTGTAAAACAAATGCACTTTTCTTCAAAGCTATAAAATGGCATTGAAGCAAAAGAAACTGAATACAATTGAGTTTTCTTTCTTTTCATTTTCCATGTAAAATATTTTGCTAACTTCTGAACTTGATAATTGCCCTAAAGTTGTGCAGAAAATTTTTTCTTTTTCAGCAGTAACAGACCTGCAAATACAATGGTAGAAAAAGAAAAATAAAAATCTTCTCCTCTCTCAATTCAATGAACTTTTCGTGAAAATTGACTTTACAAATCTGTGGAAGACTAAAGTTAGTTGTTAAGATTTATTTAAGGGACTTTGTGTTAATACATCAGATGAGAACTGCAAGTAATATCTGTGATGCTGCAGTGTTCCCATTTGTCATGATTTCATCACTGTAAGACTGATGTCTAGTTGCTGAGGTTTTTTATACTCAAGAAGTGCTTTTCAGTTAGGTAAAGGATGAAAAAATTTGACCCACTGGCTTTCACTGCAACCAATGACCTTGACTTCCAATAGAGACGCTAATTTCTGGACTGTATCTGATACCTCTACTAATAGGCAATGGTTTGTTTTTGGGTTTTTTGTGTTTTGTTTTTTTTTTATTATGTGGTTGTACTACATCATAGAAGGAAGACAGACTGGTGCTGAGAGACCTAAAAGTGTGGGCAGAACAATTCGAAAGGGACATAACCCGAGCACAGGTGGCAGAAACAAGCTTACAAGAGAAATATCAGGTAAGCAGCAGGGAAAATTGTGAATGATATAAAATAGTTGTCATTATTATGTGTAACGTGTACTGCAGTATTTTATGCAATATGCAAGTCAGTATTGTTGTTTAAAGAAATAAGAGCACGAACTGTCTGTCCTTTTATTGGTGGAGGAATTATAATGTCAGCACCAGCTTTACTACATAGGACCATGCACAGATGGTCTGATAACACAGAGCTTTTCCTAGTCGTGTGAAGAAGGACTGTCCTAGTTAGAAGTGAGCATGTGTCTGTGCCATCCTTCCAGATCCTGCATGATTTAGCACAGATAGGAGGTATGACTGAAGGCTGGATGAAGTGACAGGTGGAGAGGACAGGGCTTAGAGCTTCATTTTTATCCCCTCCCTTAAAGGTTAATGTCTAAATCAGCAATATAAATTTTGGTCTGAATTTTCTCCTCAAGGTTGATTGTTCTTTAAAAGCAGCCACTGTCCCAAGTTGCACCAATTTCATTTGCTGGTTTATCTGATCAGTTATTGTTTCACTTCATATAGAGTTCAGCTATCTGATAACTGACGGGAAATAGAAAAGTCCTACCTATTTATAAATAGTAAATATAGAAATAAGTAGAGAAGTTTATTGCTGCTTCTCTTTGGGAAGGATTAGAACTTCAACAGTACAAAATTTTATAGTTTGTAGTACTCCATAAATGCTGAAGAATTTAACTCTTTGACTCTGTACTGCATTGATTTGATTGTCTCTTTGTGCAGTCATTTAAGCATTTCAGAGTGCAATATGAGGTAAAAAGAAAACAGATTGAACTTGCAACCCAGTCATTAAGGAAAGATGGTAAATTATCACTTGATCAAGCTATGGTGAAGCAGGCATGGGACAGAGTTTCTTCCAGGGTAAGTTGAAAATTATTATGGTATATATTTTTTATTAAATGAAGGATGAGAATTTAACATTGTTTAAATATATCTTTACTATTGATTTTATTAGGTATTAGGGACCTAAAAGTGAACCAAATTTCTTTGGTTCTACTGTATTATTTTACATTTGTTTTGAGAACATTTACTGTACTACCATCTTTAATATTGCTCAAAGATAGAATATGGACTTTGCAATAGTAATAATATTAGTATTTGTGATACTGATTTTGTAAAATTGAATGAAAACTCCCAAGTAAGTTGTATTTTTGTCCCAAAGAAATCGTTATTCAATCATTATAACTAGTATATATTCATTGTATATATGTGTATTTTTTATGTCATATATTAACAGAGGATCTGTGTAGAACTATTCTGGAGTTCTCACATAATTTTCAATATGTTTTCACTCCCATAACTGAGATTGCCAATAAGACACAGTATTTTACTGCCATATTCTCAACTCCACAGTCCTTTGAGACTCATTTGCACCTTACATATATAAAATATATTCAAAATAGAGATAAAAATATTTTATGCAGGAACATGAATTAAATTACATTGACGGTCAAAGGTCTTGCATCCCTTACTGTGCCTATTAACTGATGAAATTCTGGATCTATAGCTAGTTAATTGTTCCAGTTATTTGTGGTCATTATGTCATTCAATTGCCATCCTGAAAGGGAAATGCATGAGCCTATAAATCCTTATAGAGATTTTGATGCCTATGAGAATGCTATAATTTTCAAACTCATGTGGAGTAGTGGATCTAGATTTACGTCTTAAACACATTTTGTTATGTGGGGTTTTGGTTGTATAGTATAAAGTCTGATTTTTATCAATGTACTTGTTTGTATAATTTAGAAAGGAAGGAATTTCAATCCTTTTGCTTTTATTTCCTAGCTGCTTGAATGGCACATACACCTTGATAAATCACTTCCTGCACCTTTGGGTACCATAGGTGCTTGGCTCTATAGAGCAGAGGCTGCTCTGAGGGAAGAAGTAACTGTTCAGCAAACTCATGAGGAAACAGCAAATACAATACACAGGAAGCTTGAACAGCATAAGGTAGATGTACATGCATTCATCCTGTGCATTATACTTCATTGTTTCAACAGCTGAAAATGATCCACAGTATGCAAAGATTATTATTCCTGGTTTATGTGTGTTGTGTCATCCTAGTGGTGGCTAAAGCTAGATGTCTTGTTGTGTTGACTTGAACTGTGATATCTCTGTATCTTACAAGTGATATTCAGAATTGATTTTGAATGTTCCTGCTTCTTTTATCTGACAGATATCAGTTATTAATATTTTAATTTCTATGTTACATTCCATAATACCAAAGTTAGGTGCTTTGTTCAACCAATAAGAACTTATTAGATAAACAGGAAAGATGGAGCAAATGTAATAACTGTGTTGATATCACTGCAGGCAATATGCATGTAAGGAAGAAAATTAGAATAAAGTATTTTCATAGGGCTGTGATGACAGATAGCATGATAGCCATCTGTGATGGCAGGTAGCTTGCTGTGGTAACAGGAAGCTTTTCCAGATGAATTTAGATAATTGCACTGTTATTCTTTGATGAGTCCAAGTCCTCATTTAAAATCAAAACTGTGAGCTTTGTCTATGCATTTCAGTAACATGTATAAGAAAAATATATTAGGGAAAAAATATGTTGGTGAGATGACCAAAAGAAACTGAACTAGTAAATGAAAGGGAAAAGATGATGTAGAGAAAGGCAGTACATGAGGCAGAAAAGCTCTCTTATGTTGCTTTTTTTTCTCTATCTCTGCTGTTTTAAAACTTGATTGTAGATTTGTTATTTTTTGTATGTAGGATATGGATGGGGTTCTTGTCTCATAAAGTAATGTCCTATAGTGACAAGCTGAGAAGTTTAATGGTCATGTGATTACTTGGAACAATTGCAGCTCTTCTAACTTCAGTAGTAGCTAATAAAATATAACAAAACCAATATTAAAATCTGTGAGGAAGATATGAATATGAATTTTTTTTCAGGGTCTAGTCTCTTATGTTAAATTTCACTGGCTTTCCTGTTAACATAGAATGTTTCAGGATTAATAAGATTTGACATTTGTAAAAATAATGTCAAACACTCCAGTCCTTATAGTGTGAACACTGTAAACCTCCTTTTGATACACTCATAAGAAGGACGAAAGAGTGTGTTCTAAACTGTGTTTTATTTGCATCAGAAATGCTGTGGTGAGGAATTTCTGTGCCAACAAATAAACTTTGATTTAGATTAATCTGTGCCAGGGGAGTTTTCCCATGGGAGTGCGATGGGAAAAGCTTCAAGAGAGGCATGTGTAATTGTATCTGTTCCTGGAGTTTATTTTGTTACTCAAGTTTGAATTGATGAATCCTAATGTGCTACTGGGTAGTACCAGAAATGCATTTGTGTATTTTTTTTTTTTTTCAGTTCTCCTTTCCTTATTTCCTTGGGATTTGTTTGTTTGTTACAATTTTGTTCAGTTGACATCATTGCTTTCTTTTTATCTTTGCTTCATTTGACAATAGTGAACTTTACAGCCTATGGCTATTTTGAACTTAGTACAAAATGTACCAGCTTATTTGGACAAACCTTGTGGAATCAGGCAAGCACTTAAGTTTATGTTAGTTGATATTGCAACCAATATCCATAAATTAAGGATAATGACTGTGCTTGCTGAGGATCAGTTTGCAAAGCTGGATTTCATTTTTATGAGAACACTGTATATAACTTTTCATGGGCTTACAGTTGATGAAACTACTGGGGTTTACTTTGACTCACCAGTGCCTGTTAGGGGCATCCTTTTTTGTATGGTAAGGTCTCGGATGCAGCTGAGATATTTGTTCCAAGTCTTCCCTTTATGTGAGACTGTTAGTCACAGGAGTTTCCACCATGATACAGTCAGCACATCACTTGCATATGAGAAATAGTTCATTTTTCTTCACAATAAGGTGTTGGCTGAAGTAGAAAACAATGAAAATGCAGACAGGTTAATGGGAATAGTGGGATTATTCGGTAAACTAAGCCACTTAATTACCATGGATTCCTCCTGTGCAAACACTGAGTGTTGGCTGGGGAGAAGCCCTTCCTTGGCAGAGAGGAATAAATACCGGTTTATGATCAACACCAAAGCCTGCATTTTGTTCTCTCAGGTGAGAAAGGGGGAACCTTTGTCTGATCTCCTTTGCTAGCAGGCTTCTTTGTACCAGCACTTTGTACCAGCAACTGTCTGTATGCAGTAAAACGCCCACCATTCTGTGTTCTCTCAGCTGCTCACTGGGGACTTGCCGTGTTATTGTTAACAGTATCTCTTCAAAGACTGCTGCCAGTCATTCATTTAAATATGTAATCTCCAGGAAGCCGTTTGAAACGGTGTTGCTTAGTTACAGTTGAAGTGTGCTCTGCTGTAAGGCTTTCGCTGGTACAATTCATATCGCAGGAATACAGGTCGGGTACCACGTTCTGCATTCGTCCGTGCAATATTGAGGGAGATACCCTGAAATCTTTTGATGGTGAGAGAGTGAGAAGTTTACTAAATATTGAATATATACTTATGTAAGGAGCTAGAGATCTTCTGCCTACATATAGAGGAGTAGATTAATTGCTGAAAATGTTAATCTTTACTCACTAAAGGTTAGTATCTGTTAGAAAGATGTAAAGTGTAAATTTAGCAAGATTGTGCTGTTGTGATGTGAACATATTGGCAGACTGCTTTGCAGGGATTATTTAATACAGTTGAGAGTTCTTGTTTTGTTAAACCTTTGCAGTGCATCCTTGGTTTTAAGATCTTCCATAATTGTTCAACATAGCTGTAACAGAGCTTCACATAAAGGGGTTCCCTGTGCAAATGTTCAAGTTGATGTAAATGCTTTTGTGGTATGCATAACCTTGCATGAACATATGAGAGCATGATCAAATAGTTAACTACATTGAGTCATCAGTACAGGCTTAAAATTGTGCTTATTAGTTAGATAGCCTACTGTGTGTCTTTTCTCTCTTTCCTCTCCTCTACCCCCCATTCTCTCAAGCTCTCTTTTTTTTTTTTTTTAAATTGAATCAGGATCTGCTGAAAAACATAGATGGCCACAAAAAAGCATTCCATGAGATCCACAGAACCAAGTCAGTTAATGGTGTGCCTGTTCCACCTGACCAGTTAGAGGATATGGCAGACAGGTAAGGCTTTCAATCTGAAATAAAAAGCTTCTGTGCATGAAGGGGAGCCTGATTGCTTTTTAATGTGTTGATGCAAAAATCACTGTCTAGTTCTGTTTCTCAGTGGCAAACTGAAATGGATGGAAAAACCTTCTAGAATATGCATAAAAATATGCTGAAAAATCTGATGCTTTAATGACTAATGAGAGTCAAAACTGCTATGGATTTTGGATGGGAATTGATCTTGTTATTTCTTGTTCCTGGAAGAAACGTTATATAACAGCAGCCAGGATGCATGGGGGGGGGGAAGATAAAAAGAAAAGAAAAATTACTTTGCAAAACTTAGTGACAGATATAAACTGATGATTTTTATTAATAAAGAGGAATGTAATTAATTTATTGTTCAAGAGCAGTCATCAGAATATCATCATACATAATTAAATGTTTGTAGACTCTGAATAAGGTGAAAGATTAAAAAAATAATAAAACTCTAACTAAAGCTTTCAGTCTCTCCTGCAAAAATGAATATTACTGTATTCTGTGATTCGTTTTATAGGTTTAATTTTGTTGTCTCCTCATCTGAGCTCCATCTGTTGAAGATGGAGTTTCTGGAACTGAAATACCGTCTGCTGTCACTCTTAGTCCTTGCAGAATCAAAGTTAAAATCATGGATTATCAAATATGGAAGAAGAGAGTCGGTGGAACTGCTTCTTCAAAATTATATTGTAAGTTGGAGTTGTTCTTATTTTTTTAATTATTTTTTTTTTAAATATTCCTATTCTAGTTTTCTAGAAATGTATTAAAGAAGACAAACAGAAATAAGATTTGCCAACCATCAACATTATGACTGCATTCCTATGGAATATGTTTTCAGAGATGAATCTATCTTCCCCATGGAGAAACTTTAGTCAAACAGCTAAAAATTAAAATTAATCTCCTTTGAGAGTTAGAGGGTTTTGGCATGCACTCCCACACAGTATTTTTTTTAAGTCTTCCAAATGAATGAAAAAAAGGATGTTATTCTATCTCTGTGTACTTGTTCAATGTATTATACCATTAGGGGGTAATTTTATTATTTTAAAGAATGATTTTTTTTTTCTCCTACTCAACATTAGTATAGTAGACCCATTACTTTATTTCTGTTCTGGAAAAAGATTGCTCTAGCTCTGCATCAGCCATATACCGTGTTAAGAAACAGAAACTATTGACTTACAAGTGCTAATAGGTATGTTCTCTCTCAGTCTTATGCTGCTGTATCTTTAATAATTCACATGTGTAATGCCAAGTGGTAGGTGGAAAGATATTACTCCTGCATTTCTACATTAGGGCTTAAGGGAGTCTTTCAAAAGCAGGGCTGGTCTAAATACTCTTTTTTTTTTCCCCTTCTGTCTAATCCACATGATGAAAATTGCGCAGGAAAATTAAGTCTGGAGAGAACTTCCACAGTTATAGAACCATTCAGAGCCAGGTTGATGTGTAGAGCAAATTATGGGTGCCCTCACTGCTTTGGAAGGAAACTTCAAACTCAGTGAAGTTCCCCTGCAAAGTGAGAATTTCTTTGTTTATACTTTAGCAGTGAGGGACAAATAAAAATTGAGGAGTTCATTAACCCTTTTATTTTAGGCAATCTTTGTAAAATTCAGATAATTATTTGAAATAACTTAGTCTGCTAGAGTGATGTGCAATACCTAGGAGTTTTTTCTGTAAGATTGTCAAAAAAATGAACATCAAGTTAGTAATTTGTATATTAATTTGCAATTTCCTCAATTATTCTTGTGATTCAGACCACTAATGCTGAGGTGGTCATTAGGGAAAGAAAATGCTTCCTTGCATCATTTCTGAAACCACATAACATCAAAATGAGGAAGTCAGGACAGAAAGATAAATAGATCTCATTTTTGAACTTGATGGCTTTGATTTCCAAGTTCTTCAAGGTGTCCAGTGATGGAAAAAAAAATTACTTGCTTTGGCTTGTCTGGGACCAATTTTCTAGGACTAAGAGCCAAGTGGTACTCTTTCAATATATTAGAAGTCTTATGTAGGAAAGCTGTAGTCAGTACCTTATAGTCAGTGACTGCATTAGTAGGAGATAAAAATACAAGTTTGTTTGTCTGCCAAAACAGACTGAGGAATGTCAGCATTCTAGGAACATGCGTAATTAGGATCTGAGTAGAGCATATGCCTGGAAAATATTTATGCACTCTAGCTTAAAAATAAAAGTGGTGCTTGTTACTTTATCTTTTCTTCTTTTCACGCATATGTCATATACCAGAAGTAAAGGTCAGCACAGATAGTATACCATCAGCCTGAAGAATATACTGTACCAAAGTCTCAGCTGTAATGGAGATACTAGGTACAGGTATCCATGGATTTTAACCCACAGAACTGTGTTTTGGCATTGCTGTATTAGCACTTTTTTAGCGTCATATGCTATACTGATTAAGAAAGCTTCTTATTTTCTTCAGGGAGTCTTGTCAGATGTGAGATGATATTAATCAGTAAAATATCTATATTTCATTTTTGAAAATATTTCCAATGGCCCTTGAGATCAGTGTATGTTAGTCATTTTTACTCTCTCACATGAAGTCTTGGAGGTTTTGATTCAGATTAAAATGTTTTAATGGGTTTGGCAAAAGTGAAAGCCAGGAATTTGTTATGGAATACAAAAGCATATGTTTTTTTGCAAATAGCACATTTTACTTCAACAGGAAAGCAGAGAAAAATTCTGACCATTCTTGACTTCTAATTTCCTTGGCTATAAACACATTTCTAAATTACATAGCAGATAACTCTGGTAATTTGACATAGCAACTGTCAAAGGTTTTAAAATAGAAGACTTTTAGGTATATACTGGCTGCCAGATTATCTTTTTAAACTTTTTATGTTATATAATGTGGGTCGATGAACACACAAAATCTAATTCTCCTCTTCAAAATACATTGAACTTTTAACTTCGTTTGAAATCTGATTTTGCCAGTCATATTGGTCTATTTTTGTATATTCTGGCATTCCAAAGCTTGTATAGACTTATATATATACAAAGCTTATATATGTGGGATGTATGTTCCTTAATTTTGTAATCGGCAGCTGAGGAGGCTTGGGATGTAGCAGAAATTACAAAACCATTCCAAATCCTGCTTCCTCTCCCTTTTTTAATGGTAATGAAAGATATAATATGCTTACATAATACAGAACTGTAGTTATATGTTGTACTTAGGAAGTAACGTTTCTGAAAAACGTATATAAAACGTATATAAAAGAAAAAAGTATCTTTTGCTATAAGGGATAAAGAGGCATAAATGTCAGAGGCATAACTTTTTGACCAAAATATTTCCAGATAATTTATTCATCACACTGTAACACATTATAGAGCTAAACCATCACTCACAAAGGAAAAGCACTGTATCACACTTTGGAAAAGCAGCATCTCTTTGTGCAGTGTTTCCATGATCTTATTTTTGCCAATTGCAAAGGAGGTTAAAAGAAAGCCTGAAGGATAAACCAAGTGTTATTTATCTCTTGAAGTGTAACTTGTCTTTCTGCAAAGGCTTAATACAGGATTTGATTTTTGTGGTGAATGATATGAAGGAAATTTTCTCTTTTATTTAAATTGTTCCACTTTGATTTCAATGTAAAACAGTTTCATTAAATAACTTCTAAGTTAGTTATTCCGTTTATGCACATTCTAATTATCAGTTTCAGCAAGTCAGCAATTAGTAGACTGAGAAAAGTTTAAATGACATTTCCATGTGAAAAGAAAATAAATCTGTATTTACAACAATACACTCTGTTGTACCATTAATTTGAGAAGGTGAAATTTATATACTGTTTTTTAGATGTTATTTTATAATGATGAAAATATGAAAGAAGGAATAATGAAGTTAAAAGTTGTCATCATTATCCTGATGTAATTTAATGGAAATTATCTTTATTCTTAATAGCTATCTTTATTTTGTCTATTATAATTTCTTTCTTTTCAGGCTGTTATTGAAAATAGTAAGTTCTTTGAGCAGTATGAAGTTACTTACCAGATCTTGAAAAGAGCAGCTGAAATGTATGCCAAAGCAAATGGCTCAGGTAAATGTTCTTTCATCAATGAGACATCATTTTAATGTCTTTAGACATAAGTTTCCTTTAAAACAGTCTCCTAATATTTGTTTCTTCCATGCAGCAGGGCTTCTCACCAACAGCAGCTGGATTTCACCAGAGACTACAGCCTCTGGTAGCAATTTCGCATATTCTCTAGCATGTCACCTGGTCCATAGCAGACTGCCCTCCTGCTGTTAGATTTCCTCCTGCAGAATTCTAAATCTCCAGAGGAAGGTGCAGACTTCCTCATGAGAGAATTTTATCATTCATGCTAACTTTTGCATTATTTCAGTATTGTTGATTCAGGCCAAAAGTGTGCCAGAAACAAAATTAGGAGTAGGGATCGTCATGCTCTGGTGCCTGGAAATGCTCTCTGGCTTGGTTTCATTCACTAGAAAAACACAAATATGGAGCTGGTCCCTGTATCCTTGCAGTTGCAAAATTAACCTTTGATTGATGGTTCTTCATTAACTCTGAAAACCAGTAAGAGGAACTCAAATAATAGTTGAAGTATGGATATACATGAGAAAAATGTGTAGCTGATTCAACAGCTGCCTCCTGTCATTCCTGAGCACTGCTGAGTTCAGTGAGAATTTGGAGGCAGTATTTGACCTAGATAATAACAGACATGAGTTCACTTTAATCTCTGCTGACAGAAATGTCTGTGGAGGATTGCTGCAGCTGCTGAAGAGGAGAGCACATAGATACCTTTGTTTATTGTCAAATTTAAGTTGATAGTGACACCCAAATTTTACAGAAGTAAACCATTTTTTGCAAGGCATTCTTACAAAGAATAGAAGTCATGGATTTGGTCAATGCTATTGATAAAATCCAACAATAAATTGCTTTCTAAGGGACAGGTATGTATGAATTCAGCAGTAGAAGTACAAATTAGGGAACATCTTACCTAAAAACTTTAAAATATCTATATTCTGTGTATTTTATAAAGTCTCAGGATTTTCTTGGTCCTCTTTTTCTCCATTTCTTGATTCTGAATGAGGACACACTTGTTACTTTATTGCCATGTGGAAAAAACTAAAAATTAAAAGGCAAAAATTAGCAGCAGTTTAGTTTCAAAGTCAATGGAAGAAAGATCAGAATTTCCTTCCATACTTTTCAATGCAGGCATAGTATGTTTTTATATTATACATCTCTCAT
This sequence comes from Formicarius rufipectus, assembly GCA_013399695.1. Taxonomy (NCBI): domain Eukaryota; kingdom Metazoa; phylum Chordata; class Aves; order Passeriformes; family Formicariidae; genus Formicarius; species Formicarius rufipectus. The sequence continues at coordinate 428,098 of VXAU01002419.1, read as the reverse complement.
TTTCTGCTTTTTTCAGGCAAGTTTATATCTTGATTTATTTTATTGCAAATTTGAAATGCACAGCACACAGAATATGTAGTGTGTCTGTTTTAATTTAGTGTTCATTTTATGTAGTTTCCTCAGTCTTTAATTCACAGGTTTAGCAGTCATGATTTTGCACTAAGATTGAGCTGTGAAGTGAACATATGTATATAAAAGCTTACTGAAACAGAATTTTCAGTAAATTATAACTCCCTGATGAGAATGGATAAGCATAACAAAGTTAGGGTTAACAGAAATAATAATGAACAAAAATAATCAATGTCTTTCCTGTCTCTCAGTGGAAGAAGTTGAGAATGTGATGAAATTCATGAGCGATACCACAGCTCAGTGGAGGAATCTCTCAGTAGAGGTGAGAAGTGTAAGAAGCATGTTGGAAGAAGTAATTGCTAATTGGGACAGATACAGCAGCACTGTGGCAGGTCTACAAGCTTGGCTTGAAGATGCTGAAAAAATGCTGAATCAGCCTGAACATTCTAAAAAGGTATGCACTAATAGCATATGTATCTGGTTATTTTGTAAATTATGAAATGTGGGATATGTTTTTACAGTTGCTTAACTTGTTTAGTGAAATGTCACACAGGAGGGAGAGATTTTTTTCAGAATTTCCATACTGTTTTCATCATAGGTATTTCAGGATTTGCTTTTATAGCATCTACAGGCATATATGTATATACACACAATGAAGGAAAGCATCATCTCTTATAATAGGGTTAGAATCATTTTTGACATGAGTATAGGGCAGCAGTATTTCTCAGAGACAGGAATGTTATATGAGTCACTTAGAGGCAAATACAGCTCTTAACACCAAAGTGCATAGTCGTGGACTACTTATAAAGGCACTTAAAGAAAATTAATTTTTCCACTGATTTTTCTACCATGTAGATGACAGATTTCAGTATTCATTGCCTTATAATAATATTAACATATATTGTTTTGTTTGATAGGTAAGTAATGAGTTAATTTCCCTGACATTTTAGAAATCTTTTAGACAAATCATTTTGGGGATCTGCAGTTATAAATATTTTTTTTTCCCTGTAGCGTACTTAAGCCCTAAGATTTAAGTTTGTGAACCTTTAGTAATGACCTTGATTGACTTGAATAGTCCTGCATTTAATAGGTGCTAAATTTGCACCCAATCCCAAAGTAGCAGCTGTACAGCTCTTAACACAAAAGTAGGGGTTTCATGGGTTATAAGTCAACAAACTGACATAAAGTGAGGAACCAACATTTAATGTTGTATGAAAGAACAGTATAGTTTTTGTTAAAAGTTTGTTAGTTTAAACTGTTGTACAATAATGGAATACACTTTTAAAATAAAAATAAACATGTGAAAAAGAATAGTCTGTTATAATAGAAACTGATTGGGAAAGATGATTTCAGGTGCTCAAGATAGTCTTAAATAGTGGTGTAGGTTTTATGTAAGTGATTGGACTTTGTTCAAAATTAAATACTCTTAAATCCATGAATATGAATAAGATCAAAACATTCTTCTCTGATCAGATCTATAACTTCATTGTTAAAGACTTTTTAGAGCAGAAATTTGAACATACCTATAGAGTGTATACTTGCTTCTGATTTCTAACATATCCAACAAGTAATTCTTACCATTCTCATTAAAAAACAAACAAACAAACAAACAAAACAGAACAAACAAACAAAACCAAATGAAAAAAAAAACACAAAAAAGGAAAAAAGAAAAAAAACACATAAAAAAAATCAACAAAAAACCACAAAAAAAACACAAAAAACCCAAACAAACAAAAAACCAACCAAACAAACAAAAAACGACAACAAAAACAAAAAACAAAACCAAAAACAAACAAAAAACCCAAAACAAAACCAAGAACAAACAAACAAAAAAACACCTTGTTGAAAACCTTAGACATGAAAGCAATATTCTTCCCAAAAGGCTAATTTATTTTTTAAATTACATTGGCTCAAAACTGTTAAAGGTTATTGCGTGGTACTATAATCTGCCTGTAGACTGAGATCAATATTTTAGAAGTTACTTGTACTTTTTGATGTTGAATCTAGCTCTCCACAGCAATAATGTTCACTTTGATAGTTCTGATTTAGCTGTTTTCCTAGTTGATTATTAAAACCAAAACATTGGTTTGTAGTCTTACAGCCATCAGGAAGAGCAACTGAAATACCAGGTGAAATAGCATGACTGTTGTTTGGAATATGGCATTAAGCATTTAAAAAAATTTGTTCTGTAAACCCACAAATATATCAGTAATATGATACAGAGTTTCTCATTTGCAAACCCACTATATGCTATCCTAGGCAAAGGCCATAGCCCGTTACCATGTTGTCATGCTCTCTTCTTTTCATTACCTTTGTATCATTTCAAGACCAGCACACACCACTGTTCTTTTTGGAAAAGAAAGTGGCTTGCGGGCATTCTCATTGGCCTCTGTTTTCAGAAATCTTACTGTTAACCTGTACCACAGATCTTGCACAAAAAAGACCAGTATGCACTTGCATTTTCAAACTGCAGCTTCTACTTCTAAATAACTCCTTTGTTTATTTGCAGTACTTCTTAATCCCTGCACTCTCCCACAATTTTCTTACACATCTGTATACCAAAGGTTTCAAAGAGCTTCTAGATCTCCTGGGGATTTCCTTAAAAAGAGCTGCATTGTTTTAATTGAGAATGAGATGTGCTTCACAGTACCTACCAAACTTGTTTAAATTTTACACGTGCTTTAGGTTGGCTTCTGAAATGCAGAGTCCCCAGAAGGGTCTGAGAAGGGTAGTGGTTTGTGGGAATAAGTGTGTGGGAGCAAGGATGTGAGTAGTTTACTCCATGTGATTTTTCCTTCTGGACCTCTAGTAAGCCTGACCATTGAAGGACTGACTGGTTTCGATAGACTCAGTTAATTTTGTATGTGCTTATAGAGGGTTGCCCTTGCACAAAGCAAGGGATTTGCTCCACTGCAAGTGGAAGATTCAAACTGCAGATACAATTTACTGAGATGATTAAATTTACTCAGTGGTACATCAGTGCAGAGTGCCCATATGTGACTAAGCTTCACGAATTGAAAACACTATATGCTGTTTTCAGATGCAACTGAAAAGAAATAGTGAAATGGATGTATACTAGTCAATTCTCTCTTCAAGGCATTTGACCAGTATACACCTTTTTGACCTTTTAAGTTGCATTTGAAGTGTTTTTACATGTGTATGGGTTCTGACAAGTGTGAAGTATAAAGCTTCAGAACTGTCACTCTGAAACTTGGAATGCCTGACAATATGGTTGGATAGAACTTTTTCCAATCCTTTTGAAGAGAGAAAGGGAAGGGAGGGAGCTGGTCTTTGTCTTGTCTACAAATTTATGTTCATGTATCTGCCTACAAGATATATACTATTAGGCTGTCTACTTAGGCTGTGTCATGGTGACAGGGGGGAGAAAATCAGTGAGAACCATTCCTTTCACCTCTGCACTCACCTGCTCTGAGATAGGAGGAAGCACTGATAAAGAATCAGTCTTAACAGGTCTTCTGGGATGCCAGTCCCTGGAAAGTTGCATGTAGTTCACAGAAAGGGAAGGACCCCCCCTGTCACCCAGATATGGCTCAGGTTACTATCAGCCCATGTTGTTTCAAGGCAAGACAGAAACTAGATGAGCTTTAACAGTGTTTTTAGTTAAGGAGCTTTCTCTTAAGGAGGTGTCCTATTTGTTTAACTGAAGCTACTCACCTGAGTAAAATGAGCTGTAAGTAAACTGGCAGTAATTTTCAGTTCCACAGGTTATGTTCACAAACATTGAAATTCTATCATAGTATATTTGATGTGAAGAGCTTCAGAGGATAATTGTTCAAATAGCTTTTATCAAGCCATGAGTTGGTGATTAAATTTTAGTTTTGTGATTAATGGTAAAGATTAATTGAATTGATTCTGGAAAGCTGTTTTCGTTTTCTTCTTCAGGATTTCTTCCGGCACTTACCTCAGTGGATCCAGCAGCACACAGCCATGAATGATGCTGGTAATTTTCTGATTGAAACATGTGATGAGACCATTTCCAGAGATCTTAAACAGCAGCTTCTGTTACTAAATGGAAGATGGAGAGAACTGTTTATGCAAGTTAAACAGGTAAGTGATTTTGCCCTCTAGTTTTAAATACTTTGTCACTTCCATGAAAACAAGACAGATTGTTCCAGTAGCAAGAATGTAGGATGACCTACTAAAGTACCTAGTTGTTCATCATTACTTAAATTAGAAACTGCCAGTAGTTAATTTTATTGGGGCTCTTCCTTTATCTTTTAGGTTATACAGATATTTATTTTTGGACATTTTCAACTAGTATAAGCTGTAGTTTTTTTTGCTGTGGTCACTTGTCTTGACACAGAGAATGTTATTTACACATACCCTCTACTGTTTCGCAAACAAAATGATTTGGTTTCAGTAGCTCTGCTTATAAAAGCTCTGTAAAGACAAAGAGTGAAAATTGTGAAAATTCTTATTTTAACTACTCTTTGATGAAAGCTGTGTTCAATTATTGTACTGCAAACGTAAGCAGATAGTGCAAGTTAATTAACAAAATGTTTTCCCCAAATAGGTCAGATTTTACTTCTATCCTACCTTCAATGAGGCACTGATAGTAAATGAAAAAAAAACTACCCTTTGTCTCATTAAAGAGATTCTGCTGTTAGGAAAAGAACTGTTGTTTCTTTTTTTGCTTTTTAAAAAGCAAAGAGATGTGAGCTTAATTACACAGAAGTATTTCACACCTCATAAACACATTAGAAAATACCTTTGCTTAGTCAATATAGATCTCATGATATTGTCCCCTTCCAGTGCTTTTAAATTACAGTTGTCTATTTGAAGGTACTGGATCTGTTTTCTTTACTGGCATGACTATTTCTTATTTAGTCAAATTAAAAGGAAAAACAAATAATGATTGCCTCTCTTTTATTGTAAGTTTTCCAGACTGTTGACTAGAATGTTCTCAGGCTTTATTTGCTGATGATATTTAGGGTGATTCACATATGTAAATGCCTCTTTTCCTACTTATGCAGCTTCTTTGCTGGTTATGTGTTTTTTTGGGTTTTTTTTGTGTTAGTTGTTTTTGTTTGTTTGTTTGTTTGTGGGGTTTTTGTGGGGTTTTTTTGTTTGGTTTGTTGTTGTTGTTGTTTGGTTTTTTGTTGGTTTTGGTTTTTTTTTTGTTTGGTTTTGGTTTCTTTGTTTGTTTGTTTGGTTTTTTCTCACTGGCTTTTCACCATTTCTGTCATACAGCTCTTTCCACTTTCTAAGTCCTATGTTTCCCCTGTTCCAGCCAGCATTTTTTTATTGAAAATTTTCTTATCCTTGAGTTTTTTTAGGCTTTTCATGTTCTATTGTCTTTGTTGAATTTTCAAAATTGATCTTGTAGGTAATGAGAAATTAATTGAATTGTTGATTCTAGGTTAGAAAGAAATGAGAGTCTGGCATGTCCCAAATGATCCAAACATTAAAAAAAAGGCTGACTTCTGGTATGCATGCTGTTCTTTGTAGTATCATCACTATCAAAATTAATGCAGTTGATTAATGTCTAAATAATTTAGAAGATTAGTTTCCATTACATTGTATTTCATTGAATAAAATTTTTCCAGCAAACAATTGCACTGAAAACATGCTAATTCTCTTAAGTAGTTTCTTAATTGCCAGATACCTCATTTGAGGTGGTTATCTTTTTTACTATTTCTTTTTGCTTTACATTTTTGTAGTATGCTCGAGCAGATGAACTAGATAAAATGAGGAAAGAGTATGTGGATGGTGTTGCCCATTTGACAGCTTTTATTGATGGAAGCAATAGGAAATTTTCAACACCTGTAGAAATGTCCTTCCTTGATGTCAAGATGTTTTTACAAGACTTAGAAGTAAGTGTCTTATTTTCTTTCTTTCTCCTTCATAAGAGAGAAACTTGTACCTATTAAGCTCTGGTAGCACAAAATTATTATACATTTCCATTGCTATTCTTTTTTTTATTTTTTTTAACAGTGGTACTTTTTGGGTTTTGGTTTTGTTTTTAATGATTTTGGCTATAGCTAATATAAATCACTGTATTCTATGAGTGATATTTTAGAGTAAGTTTCCAAAGCACTGTCCCACTAGATATTTCTTTCTTTGTAATTTGAAATGATATTCAGATGAGTTGGCTGATAACCTTGGGCTCAGTTTTTTTGCACTTGAAACATGACCCATTCTTCACTAAAATCAGTGATGAAAATAATTGATTGAATATAAATCTCTTAGCATTTTTGTATCTCCCATGAATGTATAAATGCATAAGTGTTGCTGAAATACTTTTTGAAACACTTGTTTCAGAATACTAAGCAGAAGTTGCCTGCAATGGAAGCTCAGTACAAAGCAGTTACAAGAACAGTGCAACTTGTTACAAAAGAAGTTTCCCAAGAGGAAGCGAAAGAAATGCTGGGAACTTTGACACGAATCAAAGAGCAGCTGAGCAAGGTTGGAGAATGCTTTCTCTATTACACATTATTGATTGTTGAACTAAAAATATTAAGCTCTTGTATATAAATGTTTACATATGTGCATTTGAACAAATATGTTGTTGTAACAATAGATTGATTCAGGCTGGAGAACATTTTATTTCTCTTAGATGCTAAGATTCCTATTCTTAAATTTAATATTCTTTTAAGAAATGCAGGATCAGGATTGATCAATCTTTAAAAAGACTAGGTATCAACTATTATAATAAACCTATATGCAAAGAAAGTTATTATTTATTGAATGTTACAACTTTTTCAATATATATATATATTTAATTTTTTATATATATTTTTTTTTAATGGCCAAAAGGTTAAGGAGTATTCATGTGCCCTGCTGTATGAGTGCCAGCGTCTGCTGTCTCCACTGGAAGAACTGGAGAAACAAATCACACATTTCTATGAGTCACTTGAAAAAGTCAATGAAATAATTTCTATCCTGGATCCTGAAGCACAACCCACAACTGTTCTTAAACAAAAAGCCCAAGTAAGTTTCGAAAACATCTTAAAAAGATCTCCTGACTGAGTATTTGCAATTACCTTTCTAGGAATTTGGATTGCAACTCAGTAAGGTGAGCAAATGCTTCTTCTTATTCAGGCAACAAATACAGCCTCCACCTCAAATCAGCTAGGCATCAACGTACAAAGATTGAAACATGTGTTTACTTCTAGTGCCCTTGGTTTCAATCCAAGAAGTAAATATAAGACTTTTTTTTTTTTTTTTTTTAATCTACTGGAAATTGGACTGAAGTATCAGCAATCCATTGGATATTTTGTTAAGAAGATTAGATTACATGATAAGTGTGTGTTGTATGTAGCCTAGAAAGTCTCCTAAAGTTGAAGTACACATTTCAGTACAGTTAGATTTGACAGGTAATATAAATAAATGAATTTTTTATGGGAAGCTCAAGTATTTCAAAGTCCTTTAGAGGCCCTTGGAAAACAATGGAATGAAGAGATTTTATTTCATGTGTATGTGTGTATATATGTAAACATTAGTTCAAGCCAATAATGACTCTGGAGATTGGTCCAAAAATTCAACAAGAAGGGTCTTCTCTTCCAGTGACTTCAAGCTTTCATTGCATTTCAGTAAAAGTGATCTAGTGAGCTAGAATCATGCCAGGCCATTTATTTTCCCAAGTAAATCATCTTCTGTTTGTGAACACCAGGTGAGTCATGTGTCCAAACTGCAGGTTAAGGAGCAGGTGCTAAGAGTGCTCCTTTCATCTGTTTTCAAAAGTTAACCTGTTCAAGAAAGTCACAATAAAAAGACATGTTGCTTCTGCAGTTATTTTCCAAGGAAGCCAAGGAAGCCAAGGAACCCAAATCATTTATAAGGAGACTGCTGTTTTCTGCCTGATCAGACCATAAACCAAGATTTGTGCTAAGGAGGAGAGTGTACCTTCAACAGCAGAATGATTTCATCACTGCAGGACTTTTAAACCTTCTTTTTTCTTCAGCCTATGCTACTTTATGCATGTTATCTTTTTTCCTCTCTTCTTTTTAAGTCATTCCTTAATGTGATTTGTAATGAAATCTGAACTCCAAAAACTGATATGAAAGATTAATTTTTTGAAAGGTAAAGTTCTCAGCCTGCTACTAAGTGCTGTCATTCTTTTATCTATTGATTTTACTGCTACCTACTTACTACTGTACAATAAATATAGAAATCCCATAACATGAAATCACAGAATAACATATTGACCAACATTCTCTAAAACTATCTGAAGGACTTGGA
>VXAU01002419.1:227225-419773 GCA_013399695.1 Formicarius rufipectus | reverse complement strand
TTTTTTTTTTTTTTTTCATAACTAGCTAGAGCTCTATTTGGGTCCAGGATATACAAGGAGAAAGTTGTATTGTCTGTGTTATTCCATACAATGTCTAGTGTCGTCTGTTTCTTCTGGTTCTTTAACCTCATCCCTTTTGTTCTTGTTGTCAAACACATCTTGTTATTTGGCCAAAGTTTTCTCTCCTTTGTTCCTAGCCAGAGTGGATATATGTTTTTTTCTTTCAGGATTTGGTAGCTTATCAAGAAAGCTGCAAGAAAGATTTGTCCCTGATTGAGAGAAACAGTCAGAGTATCCTACAGAGTGTGGCTTCAAGTGAAGTGTTACAGCATTTCCATCAGTCAACATTTCAGAAGAAAGTTACACAAGTTCAGATTACTTTTCAGGTAATAATGTCATACCTTGGTGCATATTTTTGAAAGTATATTTATATGCAGTTGATCCATCATACTGACTCATCCGCATCATCTACCATCCTGGATAACGCTTCTCTCTGGTGCCAAGTTATTAATTAAGGATTTGTCTGTATTAGGTAATAAGTGGACAGAGGACTGACAGTCATGTTCTCCATGCAGTTATTCAGAGGTGACCCTGCCAGAGTGGAACCTGGGATTTAAGAGAACTTTCATATGTCTCAGGCTTCTTTGGAGTGAGAAACCTGAAATCCTGCTGTTAAGGCTGTAATGATTTTTGTGTCTCCTGACTTTGTTATCTTCGCTAATTATTTTCTCTTATATTCCCATAATCCCATTTCATATAAAGCGTGGAATATGGAAAATTTTGCATGTGCTACTATTGCTGGGCTTAGTATTTCCTTAGAAAGTGTTGTGGATTGTGAATGTGGAAAGTTGCAAATACATTGCATTTGTTAACATGAAGATGTGTGCTTTGGGTTATACTCCCCCTTACCTGTGGAGCTCTGTGTTGTTATTGTCAGTTATTACTGGTATTTTCAGGGCTATTCAGCCCCTGTCTAGCCCCACTTTAATATGAAAACCATTACACATGATGTGATTTTGGGAGTTATCCTGTGCAGAAGTAGGAGTTGTGATCCTTATGTGTAGCTTCCAACTCAGTATATTCTATGATTTTATGATTATCTTGGAGTCAGATCTCCAGATACTGAGTTCTATTATATTTGGCATCAAGCAATTATTGTTCGGTATAGAGCTATGTAAAATGAATTTTAAACTACAGAGAATCACCTATCAGTAAAGAGCACTCTCTGAGATGTGGATTACAAAATTTTTATTGTATTTTGTCGGTTGTACCTATACCTTTGTTATAAATCAAAGTGGAGTTTGATTTATAACATAGAAATAATTTAGAAATCATTATTTAAATTTGGCTTACAGTAACAAAAGCAGATACTGTTTTAACATGATGAATTACTGGGTTCAACATTAATTATTCTGTTCTTATAAAGTTGAATGATGATTTCTCTCTTCTTGTGTTAGAAAGTAAACCTAATAAAATATGGTATAACCATACAAAAGTGACACCTAGAGTTAAAATGTTGGAAACTGGCAGTTTCTCATGTAAAGAATACATTCCTTTATAATTCTAATATTATGCATTTATCAGGAAACTTAAAAATATTTAGTCAGATGTTTACATTGAGAATGACAGATTTGATTAGCTCACTGGAAAAACTCATTACTGTTGTTCAGCTGGGGTTTGAAATCAATGAGGGTGGTGAAGTATATCTACAGTAAACAGTGTTGCAATGACCTTGCAGCAGTTAAACTGCTGAACTGTTCAGTTCTCCTGGTAAGTTTTGTTACTTCCTGATGGAGTTGTAACTACTGAATTCAATTCCCTGGGACAGACTAAAAAGAATAATGGAAGAACTGTGACTAAGATTATAAAGCAAGATTTCAGCAACTAAACCAAAAAAATTTGCTGTCTTTCTTATAAGCAGCTTTCTTCCTGGTGAATTATCTAACCTACTTGTGTGATAATCATAGAAACTTCTTCCAGGTCAGAAGACCTGTAGCATGGAACTGCCTGGATTCGTGGGTTGAACCACCTTGCTGTCGTGTCATGTTAGGAGGAGGTAGTTTGATACTAGGGAAAAATGGAAGTTGCAAGCTTTTGGCCATACCACGTTCTTCAAATTTGAAAGCAAGCTTTAGGAAAGAAACATACTAATCAAATGACAGAGGCATTCTGAAAGTATCAGAGATGTCTATATTAGATATCTACTAATTTATTTTTTAAAAAATGAAGGATGACATTAGCCCAAGCCTTAATATAAGTATTAAAAATTGTGAAAATGGGAGCATGAGAGGGAAAAAAAAGAAGCATGGTGAAAAGCATATATTTAAGAAAGTGACACAAATTAAATGCATGTTTTATAAGATCATAGTGAAAGAGAGCAAATAAAAATCAGTGTGAAAGTGCCAGCTCATTTTCTTTGCTTGTAACTCAGAATATGGTCAGGAAAGCTGGTGAGTGGAGGAAAAACATAGAAGCAAATAGCCGTTTGATGAAGAAATTTGAGGAGTCTAGAGCAGAGCTGGAGAAAGTAATACAGATTGCCAATTGTTGCTTAAAAGAAAAAGGAAATCCTGAAGAACTTCTCAGGAAACATAGCGTGAGTAAATTCTCTGACCTTCCTCCTGGAAATCTTTGAGTGCATGATGTACAAGTGAAAAACCAACTTAATTATGAAATTGATGTGGATTTCTTGCACGTGTAGAAGTTATACAGATCTGGTCAAACTAATGCTATGATTGAAAAACAAAAAGAAAAAATTATCACCTCTCTTACTGATGGATGTAAGCAACCAGAAGATGAACAGTAAAGACCTATAAAAATTAGGGCGGATTTTGTCAGTAGAATCATTGAGAGTTAGAACATTATATTTTGCCAGTCTCATGGATTCACTGCTCTCTTTATTTCAGATGAATATCTCTATCTGTATTATAACCATTACTTATGCATGTGGCTTTAAAATGTATTCCTATTAAAATACTATCTCCATGTACTGGCTGAGAATAAATTAATTTGCAGGGCTTTAAATGACTAGAAATAGTTATTTCCTTACCTCAAACTTCAATTCTTCAATGCAACAGAAGTAACCTTGAAACTCACAGTGGGTGTTAGGGAGCTTTGGCAGGTTACCATATCAATAAACAGCTTCATCTTCTCACCTTCTCACTTTCTGCCTCAACTTCAGGAATTCTTTAACCAGTTGGATCAGAGAGTCCTAAATGCCTTTCTGAAAGCTTGTGATGAACTTACTGACATCCTCCCAGAACAAGAGCAACACAGTCTGCAGGAAGCTGTGAGAAAACTCCATAGGCAGTGGAAGGTTAGTGAATGATATCTCTGGAAATTGTAAATCTTAGTTTCAGAAAGTTTTTGCATGACCTAGATACTGAAAAAAATTAAGTAAGTTGATTATTTTGCTTCCTGTACAATTGGAAAAAAATCTCTTTTACAACCTTAGATACATCTACACCTGCAAATAGCCTCCTGAAAAAGACACGTTAAGTTGTTGAGTGAAGTCAAGAAAATGTGAGATATTAATTATAGAAGCTTAATTTTCCACCCATATACAGCCATAGTGATACCTGTTTTAAGAACATTTCTTGAGAATAAGTGCCAGCTTTTGTTTATGCTAATGATGGATGATTGCAATTATTGTCCCAAATAACTGTATTCCCAAATCTGTAAGAGATCAGGCAGTCAGTTTAAATTGTGTCTTCTGCCAAAAACTCTTAACAACTGAACAAATTTTACTTATAAGCTATGGAATTTTTTGTCTGCTGCAGCATGTTGCTGGTCAAAGCTGGAGTGATGAGTGACTGGTCTCTCACTAGCAGGCAAACAGAAACCTCTGGAAGCAGCTGTGATTATTATTTTATACAGGAAGTATTTGATATATCTTGCAAAGAATGAAGATGTCTCTGTAGTGTGCATTTTGGTCCCAACTTAAGACCTTATAATATATCTAAGGCACATTGGTAAAAAAGTAAATACAGAGAAATCCCTACCTGTTCATGCGCATATATGCCTTATTTTCTATATTATTAATTTTTAGATAATTTATTTGTGGTAACTTCACCCTGAAGTAGTGATAATTTCACCCTGAAGTAATGGGAGTCGTGTTTTCTTTCTGTGCCTTTTTATTTCCCCTGTGGTTGTGTAGGATCTTCAAACAGAAGCCCCGTATCATTTGATCCACTTGAAGATTGAAGTACAGAAAAGCAAGTTTCTGGTCACAGTGGAAGAGTGCAAAGCTGAACTAGCTCGACAGAACAAGGTGTTGTCAAGAGAAGGCAATGAGAGAATGATCAAGGAACACATGGTATGAATTATACGCCACCATGGGGGCATTTCTAGAAATACATTTCAATATCAATATTTAACAGGAATTCTGACTAACATTTAAGCCACTAAACACTTTGTGCCCATCTTAGATCAAATCAATGTTTGTGGTTTTTAACAAAAAAATTTATTTGAGCTTAGTAGTCTATAGAAAAAGTTAATAGATATGTTTGTGATTTCTACCAGTTTGTATTTTTATTGAATTTTCTGCTTTGTTTCCCATCAGTTGTTCTTCGGTGATAAGGGCTCTTACCACCTGTGTGAGAAAAGGCTACAACGAATTGAAGAACTGTGCCAAAAACTGCCAGTTTCTGATCCAGTGAGGGGTACCTTGGAAAGCAGCCATCGAATTCTGAAGGACCTCAAATCCCAGATAGACAGCACATACATAAAGCTCACAGAGCACTCGGACACCTGGAAGGGCTATAAGAGCAGGTGTCAGCTCAGTTGCTAGCTGGGTCGCGTAGAGCCTTATGCATGGTCTCTCCTCTATGTGTTGTCATAGATAAATACCACTCTAAGAGTGATCTTCTGATAGCTTCCAGTAGAAAACTGTAATTTATGTAGTAATTCCACAAATTATAGTGGGATGGCTTTGAGTGGATTTTATAAATCTTTGCTTATATTTAAGGGGTTACTGTTTGGTGGTGGCAATTTTTGTCCTTTTTTTGTGTTTCACATTATGGGATCTTTTATTTCAGATTTTCTGAATTGGCAAATTGGATTTCATCAACAGAAAGAGAGCTAAAGAAAATAAAGGAAAGTGTTAATGATACAGCCAAATACACGCAATGTAAAGCATCTGTCGGGGTGAGTCCTTGGCTTATGTTCTCACAAAGCTGTGGTCATCGCTGCTGGGAGTCGGGATAAAATCATGTTCTGAAGCTGTGCCGTTGTTTTACTATGGGAACAATAGTAAAACAATGTGCCGTTGTTTTACATAGGAACTCTACTGATTTCTGATATTCTTAAAAACATTTCCAAGAGAAAGTTGCACATGCAGCAAAGTGTGGCAGAAGTTCCTAGTTTTAATAATTTAGAGAATGGCAGGTCGCTTTCCCTGTCTATTTATAACATGAAAAATGGAGGTCAGATTGAATAAATATTTGCCCCTCAACCTGTCCCATGTACAGTTAAATGTACTATGCAAAGAAAAGCGGGAATTTATGGAGTGCAGGATTTTAACAATCTTATATTTAATTTAAGGAAATCTTCTATAATAAAAACCATCTCTAAAAGAGTATAAAACAGGAGAGGAAAAGGTAATCTACCATTCACTTTTGCTTTGGTGACTGGTAACAGAAGTGAAGATTGAGTGAGTTAGTTAAATTAGTTTTAGGCAGTAATTTATTGTGTCATTTGAGACCCGGCTTGACCCTTTTTTGTTTAATTTCATAGTAGGAGCAAAAACAGGAATGTCACTTACTGTAAGTGTTTGTCTGAAACTCATGAGCAGATTATGCATTGGAATAGTAATGGTAAGCAGGCATTGGAATGGTCTGCCTAGAGAGGTGGTGGATTCATCGTCCCTGAGGGTTTTTAAGATGAGGCTGGGTGTGGCACTTAGTGCCATGATCTGGTAATCACAGTGGTGTTGGATCAAGGGTTGGGCTTGATGATCTTGGAGGTCTCCTTCAATCCAGTTTGATTCTATGGTTCTATGAGGCTAACTGTACAGAGAAACATTACTAGGATTACCACGATAAAACTGATAGACCTTAAAGGGTACTGCTGCTCCAAAAAGTCCGATTTACTCACACAGTTTCAGTGCTGGCAATGTCTCATCAGCACTGCCATGAAGATATAAACAAACTACTGGCTGAAAAGTGGAGGAGAAAAAGCTACTTAAATAGGGAAAAAAAAAAAAAAGGCACAAAACTTTAGATCACACGAAATTGTATATTTGAGAAAGTCAGCAATTAAGATTTAAATTATAACAAAGAAATATGGTTAATACATGGAAAAAAATATGTGGTATCTGCCATTTACCTATCTGTTGCAAGAAAAAATGTTAATTTGTGAGGGAAAAATGCTCCACACTACTTACTAAAGTACAGTCTAATTAGTAGTGAAGTCCATGGAAGACATGCACAAGTTTAGCTGTTGTCTGGAACAGAATCTGATAGGGTATGGAAACAGAATACTACATTTCTAGTGTTAAAAACAAAGTAATGCATTGACTCAAATACCCTTTGAATTGATAGCATGAATGCCAATTATTAATATGCTTTGTTTATTTGAAGAAAATCTGGTTTTATTTTTTCTGTAGGAAATTAGGAAGCATATTCACAAACATGGAGAAAATCACAGCTGGCTGAAATCTAGACTTGCTGTTTTGACTGCAGTATGTCCTGAGTTGGAGGCCAAAGAGACAGAGGATGAGCTTTGTAAACTTTCCAGTGACTTCAAGGGACTCCTAGATTTGCTGACTGAGGTACAATATGAGGGGCACAAGGATTCTCCATTTACAGTGTCCCATGAAGTGACATCAATCACAGCTTCACAACCATAAGTTCCCTGCTGTGCTTTTAATTAAGCTGCAAACATTCAGGAAGGAAAAATTAATTTGTACTCCACGGGTAGCAAAGCATTGAGAGTAGCAGGCAAAATATACTGACATTATTATAGCAGATCTTTTCCCTTTGCAGAATTGGAAAATATTATTGTAAATGTTTCTCAAATCAAAATGTCTTTTTTTTTTTTTTTTTAAATCAGCTTATAGTAAACATTGGCCAAACCATGAGGCACATCAGCTGGTGAATATAGAGTTTTACTTCAATCTTATTCTATTTTTCTTTTATGCTAAAATAATGCACTAGTTTGAGGTAGTTTCTAGTCATTAAGGATGTGTATCATGCCCTGAATTTGCAAAAAAAGGCTACAGTTCTCTGAGGCTTGAATGATAATGAGATACTGTAACTGTGAAAATCATGGAAAATTTCCAACTCTTAACAAGCAAAACCTCTCAGAATCACTGAACCCTAGAGTTCTTTGGGTTCTCATGGAACTTACTGACCCATAGTTTATGCAGTTAAAAGAAAGATCAGGTGAAACTTAGAGCAACTTGCACTTAGAAGGTGGAATAGACCCACAAAGAGTTCAGTCAGAGAAGGAGTTCAGGCTTCAAATTCTTTTCTTAATGTCAGTCCTTGTGGAGGTCTTTTTGGCATTCCAAATGTATAAAAGTTCCATGTATGTACTGAAACTTTTCTAAACTTCGATGGTATGAAAATTGTGTTTGAAAAGTTGGTGCAAGCAATGCTTAGATTTCCAAATGACTGCAAAATAATTTAAGATACTATGATACTATCCTTTTTTTGTTTATTTGTTTGTTTTTTGTTTGTTTGTTTTTGTTGTTGTTGTTGTTTGCTTTGGTTTTTGGGGTGTTAAATTATTTTTACTTTTTGTTTTCACTAAAAATCAAAACTACAGAGGAGTGCAAGTTAATGAAGGTAAAAAAGAAACTAAGAGGTAGAAGCTCTACTTACTTTGAATCTAAAAGCATAACCTAAATGGCACTCTATACTATAGTTGAAAGACTGCTGATTCTTAAGAGTCTGAATACTATTTCTAAAACTTGTTAATCAGGTGGATGATACTGTTTAGGCAAGGACTGATCCTGGGTGTTTTCAGAGTTCAGCAATGTTTTGGAGAGCAAGGACTAAACATTTGTGTAAGAGAGTGAATGTCTTGAATATGAAGACTCTCCAAAGTGAATACGGAAAGGAGCAGAGAGGAGGGGAGGGAATGGGAGAGGAGAGGGGAAAGGGAAAAGGAAACTATGCAGAATACTTTATGATTAAAACCTTAAAACATGGGAACTGTATGAGAAACAGAGCCTGTACTGAGAATCAGCAACAAGTAGTTAGGTGAATCATACAAAGGAAAAACTTTCAGATATATTGTATTGACATACCTTTTTCTTGATTAAATTCTGCAAGCTGAGACTGGATATTGCACCATGTGCACATTGTGGTCCATAAAATTAGGATAATAGGGTATTTTAAAGTATTATGCAGTTCATCAAAACATTGGTCAAGACAGTCCAAATGGTAGCCAGATTTTTTTTAAGTTGAGTAGAGCGGTTGTTTCTAAATTTGAGTCAGCTTGCAAGGATAAGAAGAGTGTGTATTTTCTAAGGGATCACCAGTAAGTGGCTGTCAAGGATGTAATAGGGAGTATGTCTAAACAAGACAAACGTCTTCTTTCAGTGTAAAGTTAAAGGTACCAGCAATGCTGGAGATAAAAAGGGTTTGAATTTAAACAATTGACTGTATTTTTTTAAAAAACTATTTCAAATATGAATGTACTCTTAAAATATAGATGTGCCTTTCAACATGAAATACTCAAAGTTATCTGTAATTGTAGATTGAAAATACTTTAGGCGCTGTTGGAGACTGTGTCCAGTACAAAGAGGAAGTTAAAAGTGCAATTGAAGAGTTAATCAGCAGCTCTAAAGAAGTCCAAGCAGAGGCTGAAAGAATCCTGGATACAGAAAGCTTATTACAAGCTCAGCAACTACTACTACATCATCAGGTAGGACAATTACTCAAGTCTATAACAATTTTTTTTTTAAAGGAAGAATTTATGTAATTACAATTTATTTTGTCATGTCTAGTAGCATAACTCTTTATATTTAAACTTGTAAGAGTTATAAAGGAAATATCCGTCTTTGTATGTTGATTTTATTTAATGAAAAAGGTTTTCAGTATTTTTTAAATGTTAATGCCCAAAGATGAGCTTGTTTTTCAACTTTTATTTCACATGCTTTTGGGGGGCACAAAACACCTGAAAAACAAGCTTCATTTGCTTTAAATTTTGAGTACATGTACTCTGCAAATATTTGCATTTCAGATTCAGTTATGGGAAATTGGTTACAGTTCTGGCTCTGGAAATTTTTATACTTCAGCATTTTGATGTGGCCCCAGCTCTAAATGCTGAAGGGAAGATGTAGCTTTAGCCTCATCTGCTTCTCTGGATAGCTACTGTTGTGACAGATGAGCCTCCA
Source organism: Formicarius rufipectus (assembly GCA_013399695.1). NCBI lineage: Eukaryota > Metazoa > Chordata > Aves > Passeriformes > Formicariidae > Formicarius > Formicarius rufipectus. The sequence continues at coordinate 410,430 of VXAU01002419.1, read as the reverse complement.
TTCTGTAGAAGAGGAGGCTTTTTACACACTGATAATAGATCAAAACATCTATAGTATTCATCAATGGTATGGCTTGCATACAACAAGAATCATGGCATTTTAGGCCAAATATGAGAAATAATCTTTGAGACCTGCTCAAAACTAGTAAGAATAGGAATAACTTACTGCCAGGGTTTGGGCATTATTAAAGTGTTTTATATTAACATCTGTTTGTGGAAGGTCAGACGTGGTTTACTCTCTCACCAAACACTACTAAGTCTTACCAATGTCTTTTCTAAGCTCTCTGGTGTTTGTAAGCACTATTGCATGTGGTAAGGCTTGTGTTCATTCTTTCAGTACTCTGCATTCCTTAACCATCTTAGGATAGGTAGTAGAAATAGTTAACTTCTCATTCAGTTCTCTTTCTTGTGATATGGGGTCTGTTAATGTAGAAAGAGACTTTGACACAGACTCAAAAGTACACAGTGCAGAACTGAGCAGGGAGCTGTGAGTTTACCTAGCAAGGCTGGGGTAGGTCAAATGTGTTAGAAAGGAGATGTCTGATCATTCCTGTTTGATGAATCCTTTTAGCAAAGGACGAGGAGACTCCGTGCAAAAAGGCAAGATGTGCAAAAGCAGATTTCCCAAGCCAAACGGCTGCAGATCCAAGGTGGATTGCCCAGCACAGTGCGAGAGGATTTGCAAAAATTGGAGGGAACATTGGAGAACATGCAGCAGACTATGGAGAAACGTGAAGAGCAACTGCAGGTGGGTTGTCTGCACACAGAAATAAAACTTCATTCCTCCTTCTTCTTTTTTTTTTTCTTTTTAACTTAGTAAAAACTGATTTCTTTTTTTAACGTAAAATACCTGAGCTCACTGTCTTACAATCTGACTCTTGGTCCTTGGGGTTTTCATAATCAGTATCTATATGAAAACTTTGTGAAGCTGCTATATACCTCTTAATTAATAAAGAAATAGCAGTCTTTTTTGGAAGTGTTTTAAAGTCCCAACTACTGAGTCATTAAAGTTATTTTAAATAATTTATATGTGAATTAATTTTTAGATGGGATATCTCTACTGGTTACTAAAGATGACATTGCCCTTAACTGAGAGTCCTTAGGCTGGATATTAGCTTAGTAACATATGATGTTGTGCAAGTGTAATCCTCACAACTGCTGTGTGAAATACATGCTGTCATCCTGAATTTAAAGGAGGGAGGAAAAACTCAGAGAGAAATTAAATGGATTGCTTCATCTTCTATAACTAATCACTGACTGAACTGGGATTAGAATTTATACCTTCTTGCATTCATGTGTGATTTGCCCTTCACATTTCTCTAAGCAGAATGGTAATCTGGCTGTCCACAGTTCCATGCAAGTGTTTAAAGTCCTCAAAACTATTCCCCATGGTAAAACACAAGATGAGAAACATTATAAATAGAGCTCAAATTACTTCTTAATGTAAGCATTTATTATTGAAATCCATTTTTTTCCTCTAAGGATTCCCATAAATAAGGTCTGAAGATCTACTTTATAATAAAGAAAATGTTTTTTAAGCTGTCATAATTCTTGTGACAGGTAATTAAATGCTCTGTGTTAATCAAAGTTCTGCATTATCAGAAATGAGCAAATAGGTTCTTATATGTGATTTTCCTGTAAGTAGGGATTTTCTTCTACTATAATTTATTTCATTAAAGAACTTGAAAATCCTTTTAGATATTTGTGACTACCTGTCACCATAAGCATAAGTTTCTTTATGTATTACTTCAGACATCTTATAGGACATTCAAATATAAATTTAAATATTGCTGGCACCTTAGAGACCAGTGCTTTTTTAGCACAGCACAGTATGAATCAGTGAAAACTCAAGGGAAAACTTTTATTTGGTTTAGTACAGTTTCATCTGTTGAGTAGATGTTTTTTCAGGAAAAGTGGTTTTATTTTATGTTAGGACTTTCTCTTTTTTCCTTCTTGAGTAACTTACATTGAAAAGTTTGTTCTCTCCCCTTTGATCTCTTTGTCTTTGTGTTCTTTTTTGGATTTGTTTGTTTGTTTTTTAGGTCACAATAAATAAATGGGAGCAGTTTGAAAGAGACAAAGAAACGGTAGTAAAGTATCTCAATCAAGCAAGCTCCGTACTTGAACGTATCTTAAACTTTAGCAGTTTAGAGAGCCTCTCCTCAGAACTGGATCAGACAAAGGTATTCACTGTGTGAAATACAGGAACTGAGATATCCTTCTGCTTTGCTTCTTGACATGTAGTGAGTGTATTGCATACAGCCTTTGCGTGGTTTCCCATTATTCCACTGCAAAACGCATATACAGATGAGAGACTGCATAAAGTGCTTAGAGGTAAAAAGTTATTTTATGAAAAAAAAAGTCATAAAGAATTACTCAAAGTCTGCATCTGAAGCATGTGTATGAAAATTAAAATGATTTTGAGGACTTCGCTTTTTGTGCTCATTAATCATCCATGCTAGTAAACCAGTGTTGAACATTATGAACATTATCAACATCAAACATGTCAACATTAATAGGGTAAACTTTGGCAAAGTTATGTGGAATGTAGCAACTAACATTGTTTTTGCCCTGAGAAGAAAAAGGAGAGATTCTACACCATAACATGTCACTTTGCCATTAGTAATATAAAATTATCCCAGCCTATATACAGAAGTAATAATAGTGATTGTTTTGCATAAGTGCTGTGCTTTTCACACTGCTATTAACCTTTGATGAATCCAGTAATAAATTATACATATCATGGTTATGCTCCACATCCATTGTTCTGCTGTTTAGGCTTAATGTTTGTGACAGAAAATAGTTGCTAAACAAAGTGAAAATACAAAATATGAGATACCACTGTGTAAGTGGTAGGATCTAAAAATTAAATTAAAATTCATATTATCTTCCACAGTTAAAATTTAAATTTCTTGAAGAGCTATAGAATAAATTTTGATTTGTTAAGAACTTTTGCATGTATAACTTCCCCTGATAAATAGCTTAAAATTAATTAAGCTAGTTTGCTCAAATTAACTTTTCTTAAATGCAACATGAAAATAACTTTCTTCAGATATTGTTTTTATGTATTTACACATTCCAAATATACATATAGGACACAGATACGTTTTTTCCAACCACAAATGTTGAGGAAAAAATACTTTCTGTATAAATACATTAAACTGTTTGTAGTTGTATTAATATGTTTTGCGTCCTTACAGGAACTTTCTAAACAGACTGAAGCAATGGCAGTGCAGGCTGAGAATCTGGTGAAGAATTCTTCTGAGATACAGCTTGGTTCGAAGAACAAGCAGTCTCTTCAGCATCAGGCAAAGTCAATTCAAGAACAAGTGAAAAAAGTGGAAGTTACTCTTGAAGAAGAGTATGTTCTTAACAAGTCCTAGTATTTATTCTTCACTATAAGATTGTATCAGATTTATAGAATACCTTGTCAGCATTTCATGTGGTCTCATCAGCACCGTCATTTCCAGTTTGCCCTGGCATAAAAACCAAGTTATAGTACCAAATACGTTAAAAGAGTGTGTACAAATAAAATATTTTCTAAATAATATATAGTTTATAGACGTTAGTTATATTTAGCCTGTCACTTATCTGTAAGTCCCAGTGTTGTAAAGAAGGGATAATTGAGCTCATTCTTGAGGTTCTGGACTCTTTCAGAAAGAAAAAACTCAGTACAAGTATGAGAGCAGCATGTTTACCCTATTTGTCTATTTGCGACACACGGTTTCTCCATAGGAGTGTCAAGAAGTGCCTTCATCTTAGCTGAATGCCCCATTATATTTCCTAGGCAATATCAAAAGGTGCTTCTGCTGCTGCAAAAAATCAAAGGCATTGTTTGCCAAATTTTGTTGAAAAATTAGAAGTTCAAACTCCAAGAAAAGCTTGTTATTTGTAGCTTTTTGTACTCATAAAAGTTTCATCCCTTCTCTCAAACAAGCAACTCAGTTATTGAACTTGTTACTCTACTTCAGCTCTTGCTATTTTCCTTTTATCCATAGATACATACATTTATATGTATGTATGAAATAATTATTTTTCCGTAAGGTAAATCTGATACACAAGTTGTAGCTATATGTCCCAATTCTGTCTTGTCTTACTGAAATTACTCTGTAGAATAATTTGTTGTGTAAGCAGGTATCACCACCTCTATTGGAATATGAGCAAAGGGCAATGTCCAACTTACTGGGATTTTTTTGTCCCATATTGACAATTGTCAAGCAAATCTGATTTTAATTTTTAGTGCCATTTGTTTCCAAATGTGGAAGAATAGTTATAAGCCAGAATAACTAGCCTTTGCAGCCAATAGTTACCTGATTTTTTATATAATGTTTCCACCAATATGAAATGTTACAGTGATTTGTAGTCAAATTCTGCTGTCTCTTACTGAATACTTTATACATCATTTTCTCCACTATTAGTGATAAAACTAGTGTGATTTTTCAATGTAAGAAAGTCACCCTTTCAACAATGAATATTCACTTTTTAAATAATGTCACCTATTTTTAAATTAAAGTCATCATACCCTTTCATTGTAGATATGAAATAGGTTTTAGTTGAATGTGTGCATTATACAGAATGTCTCTGGTAATGTGACAGATATAAAAAAAACTAAATCCCTTCTGTAAAACATGCAAATTTATACAACTCTCTATAGTGAATTTAGAGAACATACAATAAGTGTGTAAGGGTTTTGTAATGTTTTAACTTGCATCACTAGTAAAAATCTTGGCTGAGTAATTTAAAGTGAAGGTATTCGAAATGCATAAAGTACATACTGTGCTAAGGAACAGAAAAAGGAGTTAAAAGTTTGAGCAGTTCCCCACCGGTTTTCCAGGAAGAGTATGCACAGTTGTGCAGTGTATTTGGTATTATATTCTTTGTAGTCTACAGCTTTCCTAAAACTATGAGAAAGCAGATACAAAAGCAAAGGGTTTTCAGCAGTTGTGCCACTCATTTGTTCCCTTGATTCTGATTGCCAATTGTATTTTCTTGGACTGGATTTGAGTGAAATATTTTTGCACATTGATTTCCTACAAATAACTTGAATTTTCATACACTCTTATCAGTAAATGACTGTTGACACTCCTCTATTTTTTTTTTCATTTTGAAAATAAATAAGAAAAAAATAAAAAGACTAATTTTTATGGTTTTAGACTACATCTCATCTTAAAGCTTCCTCTGTCTTTAATAAGGGGGGGAAAGATGTTAAAAGCTTTTTAACATGGAATGGTTTTTAAGGTTATATTTTAAAGGAACATGTATTTTGAAATTTTGTAATACTCAAACTTTTATGATGAAATTTTAATATTTTCAGTGAAATAGAAGATGTGTGTTTTGCAAGCTGTGTGCAGGGACTAACTTAGTACTGGTTTCTTGACAATGACTTGAAAGGAGCAGAAACTTGTATACTGAAGTTAATGCTGTTAGGCCATATAGACTTAGACTTCTTACTTGTGATAAAAAAAAAAGGTGCTTTGTTTGCTATCCAAGACATAAAAGAATCAGTCATAATCTGTCTCTGCTTAAGGTACCTATAATGTATGTTTGAAAGAATATAAAGAATATAAACCTATTAACTTTGAGGGAGTTGAGTCACATCTGTTGTTCGTTCTTTGGCTTGATATGAAATCGCTGCCACAGAAAACACAAAATTCCTGTAACATGGAAGATTGCTGTTACAGAAAAACAAGATTAGTAAATCGGTCAAACACTGATGACTATGCATACATCCACATTACACTTTTTAATAATTCTGGTCTAGGGACGAAATTTTTAACATCTCTGCACTCAGTTATCTAAATATTTAGATTTCTGATATAATCATCATTCCATATGGTTTCATGGAAACCCTCTTGATGTTCCTTTTGCCTTCTCTTCCTGCAATGATGAGATTCTTGTACAGCCGATGAATAAAGCTGTACTTTCTTTTATCTGTCAGTGTCCCCTGTACGACTAGGATAACTTTGATTATTGGTGCACAGACTAAGAGAGAACCCATTTTGAATTTAGATGCACACCTTGGTTCTCTAGACCCAGGAGTTTTTCAAAGACCCTCCTGTAGATTGAATAAGTTTGATTTTTATTTTATCAAGGATATGGGCAGCTTCATTATATTAAACTGTTTATTCTCTCTAATTGATTTGGTTAATTTTAGTATTAAAAGCATGGAAATGGTGAAAAACAAGTGGGATCATTTTGGCAATAATTATGAAGCTCTGTCCATCTGGATAGCTGAACAAGAAAAAGAACTGGAAACTCTGGAAACATCATCATCTCCTTTGGACATACAGATCAGCCAAATCAAGGTGATTAGTTCTTGTTATGTTTAGCATTGAAAGCCCATTTATCTGTCATTTTGTTAGAGGCCAATGGGAGAAGAGACATTTTACATATTTCAAAACTACCATGATGAATGATGGCCTATTTTATACATGAATACCAAGCCATAAGGTTTTACATAAACTAAAGGAAAATTATTACAAAATTATTACAGGCTGCCTTCTCCTTTAGTGTTTAGTTTACATATATGAAGCCTTGGTGTGTATGCTTAAAAGTATAATTTATACCCTTATTTTTTGAGTAATCTCAACCGGTGTGCAGAATAGCTACAAAATTACGAGGTTTGGGGTTTTTTTAAAAACATACATCAGCTAGTGGCTATAGAACTTGATTTTAATTTTACAAGCTAAAGTTACAACGATTTATGTATCTTTTATGCTGAAATAATAAAGAAACTATTGGTCTTGTAACTTGAAAACCGACATATACTTTATTGCTATTATATTTGCAGTTTAAATTCGGTGTACATTTCTGTAGATATAGATCAATATGAGTTTAGTTTTGTATTGCTGAAGTGTATATTGTCTCCAAGCGGTGCATATTGTCTCCATGCAGTGCATTTCAAGGGCTGACTTTGTATCCTCCCTATTATTTAAAATATACCTTGTCTGAAACAGCATGTTTCTAAGGGTACAGGGTTTGTCAGTACTCAGTGCAAATTGCCATTTTATTCTGTGACCTACTTGCTCTTCAGAAGGTGCACAGGTGTGCAGCTGCTTGCAGAACAGCTTGACACTAAGAATTTCCAAAGGGACCATAAGGCACTTGTGTCATGTGACAGAAACTGTTTATCAACAGATTTTCTCCTTCTTAATTTGTTCATAACTTTACATACACAAAATGAATAAAATTTCTTGAGTTCATCATTCAGAATAAAACAACGCTTGAGTTCTTGCCTCATACTGCAGCAACTCAGAATCAATTTCTTTGTGAAATAATGTGTATGCACTTACTTCCAGTGGCATACATTAACATGATTTCTTGCTTTTCAGTAATTAGTTGGCAGGATTCCAATGTTTAAGACAGAAAATAAGTGCATCAAATTATACTAATACTACATTACAGTGTGTCAGTTCTTGTGTGCCTTAATGGAGCCTACTTAATGGACCCTACTTAATGGAGCCCTACTAGCCTATTCCAACCAACTTCCCAGAAAGCCCATTCCTTACTATAGATGCAGATAAGCAGTGATTTTTACACTGCATTGAAATTTTCTTACACATTTAAACCCTGTGACAGAAAGGAAATGGTCAGCAGATGCTGTTTGTAAGCATCTGCGTGAACAGACATAAAGAAGAGAAAATCCTCCAGATAAGGCATAGGGGACATCATTGAACCTCAGGTGAACAGATGAGCTTTATGAGTGATATGTAAAACAAGTCATCTAACCTCCAATGCAGATACAGAGCTGGAGGCCTACATCAGCAGCATTGCTTTGTGCCTGATTTTGGAGAGTTTGTTGTGTTTTGTTGGAAGTTTCCTGTTGAGTTACTCTGTGTGACAACACTAATCACCATACTCAGTTCATCATTTCTAGTACAAAATATTAGTAAGGAGTACTGCCACATATGGCAAATGAATAAAAAACCCATGGTCAGCTGAATGTAATTTACCTACATGGTACTGTGTAATACTCTGCATTTGGTGACACTGCAAAGCCGCAATGACTTCAGCAGAGCCAGATTTTCACCTACACATTTCTCTGAAATTCCTGATAGAACAAAATGACACTTATCACAAGTAGTTACCATTGGTGGCAGACTCAGTGAGAGTTTGAAGGCCTCAATTATCCACCTTCTTTTACGTAACTGAGTGAATTTAACAGAATAGCGTAGGAGTGAGAAAGCACTGCCTGATTTATATCTGCTGCATTGTTAGATAATTTCAGCTTCAGGGCTGCAAATCTGGTATGTTTCCTCAGCATCATATTCTCATGCAAAAAAGATATTTTATAATCCAAATTAATTCATAATATATTGCATAAAGAGACACTAATTTCTTAGAGCACCACATTTTTTTCTGACAATCACCGTGCTAATTTTTGAGTGAACGTTACACTAAGCCACTTCTGAGCTCTCTAATGGCAAGAAAGATACCATGTTTTTATCACAATTATAGCAGAAGTTGGGCACTTTCTTTGGGCACTTTCTATGCTTTGTGCATTTTTAAAGAAAATTTTTAGTTGATTCCATATACATATATATCCTAACATTTTATATTTGAGAATGCTGTTGCATATTTCAATGTCAAAGAGCGCTCTTGGCTCTTTCAGATCTCTCCCAGTCAGTGCTTTTCATTGCTTTTGAGAAGAACTCCATGGACATAATACATAAGAAGTTGTTTTTAAAAGCAAAACAAAAAGGAACAAAACCCCCAAAAAACTGTTGTAAAAACTTGTTTCCAAGTTCATTGGTGCTTACTGAATAAATAGACACTGAATGTTAAAGTCTTTGTTTCTTGTGTGTTGTAGCTACCAGGTTTGTAATAATCTGTAATAAAAACAAGTGCAAAAGAATAGGAGCCAATTGCTGTCATGAAGCTGTTAAAATGTAAAACCAGTGTGAATTTGTCTTTATGCATTTACTAATTGATGTACAAGACAGCTGAAAGTAAAAGACCATTAGCACTCTTGTTTCATGGTTTCCTATTTACACTGTAATGTGGTTCTTTATTTAATACTGTGCTTAAGGGTGCACTCACACCACCTTGTCAGCTAATTAAATTTATCCTTTATTATACCTTAATATTTTAAATCAGAAAATGAAAACACTTTCTATTGTTTTTCTAATCATAGAGTGTTTTATTTTGTTAGTACTTGAAAACTTATAAAACATAGGTAACCAAGTGTTAGGCTTCAGCTCCGTAAATGAATTTTTCAGTTATCCTATGACATTTTTTCATCTTCTATTTATTTTGAATACTAAAGGGAATTGTGTATTCCTTTTCTGTGAAGTTAAGAGATGCTAAAATATGAACTACCATGTCTACTTAGGAAAATATGCACCTCAGCCAATTCTAATTGCTCTTCTTATACACTGTTTTTAGGGCAAGTTTTATTTTAAATGTATTCCAATGCTAGTTTCAAGAAGAAAAAGGTTATTTACAGGTCATATTAAAGAGTTCTGTAACTAGTTATTTCAAGTGGTCAATGAACTCTCATGCAATTTTTTGATACAGGATATTATTACCTCAGGTCAAAAAAGGAATTGGAGAATATTATTAATATAAATATAATTAAAAACCTATTGTGCTTCTTTTTACCATTATGTTTTAGGTAATTAATAAAGAAATAGATGGTAAAATAACTGGAATCTCAAAACTAGAAGAGGAAGCAGAGTCTTTTTCCCAGTTTGTTACCTCTGGAGAACATGCACATATTAAAGCCAGACTGGCTCAAGTCAAAAGGTACTGGGAAGAGCTAAGAGAGCATGCGCAGAGACTGGAAGGAACAATCACAGGGAATGCATCAGCACAGCAGAAATATGAAGAAAGTCTTAAAAAGGTAGAGAATGTAAAATTTAATGGATTGTTTGTAGCAATTTATAGAATTACTCTGTATTTTTTCCTAAATTTAGTATAAAATATGTATTATAATAAGATGGACTAAAATAAGATTTGTAAGGTAATTTCAAGACCTAGATACATAAATGTGTGCTTTGAATTATTTAAAATACAGCTTCATAAAGAATCTAAAATATGTGCACTCCAAAAACTATGCTTTCAGAAAACTTTAGCGATTGTCCTGAGTGTTGGACTGTTGAACCACATCCATACTTCTTATAAACACTCTAACTTCAATCTTGAGTTGATAGGAGGTTGTAAGGAAAATCATTTAAATATTATTTTTGTGCCAGTCAGGAGGACCTGAGCACAGTTAGCATATTTTAACTTCAAAAGACACTCAACACTACAAAGGCTTAGGATATAATAGTCTCTTAGCACTAAACATTTAAAAGAAGTTATTTAAAGAATCATTTATGTAATTCCTGCTGGTTTTAGACTCTGCCTTTTTTTCATAGGTGCAGCAGGCGGTGTCTGAATTTGAAGCTAAGCTGGCTGAGCCTCTCACATCCTGCTCTTCAGCAGCAGGAACATACACAGCCCTGCAGGATTGCACGGTGAGCATGTGGCCAGCTATTCCTCTCACTGACTCCTGGGAAACAGTATCACACTGACCTCTTTACAGAAATGCCAGTAACCTCCAGACTAGGGGCTGCCTGATGCCACATAGCCCAGAGTGGAGGCAGAAGGAGACAGGGGCTGCCTGCCTGATTTAGGGAATGTTTAAGTACTTCCCCGGCTATTTCTTGTCATCATTTCAGACAGGCTTGGAGAGATTCTTCCCCAGTCTAGAGAGAAGAAAGCCTAAAATCATGACTTAATCCTTCAGGTTATTGTTTTTAACTTCATGCATCTAAACCAGTATGATATATAGGAGATAAGAATCAAATCTGTTAGACACTTCTCTTCTAAGACTTTCATGGAACTTCGATCTTGGTATAGCTAATTCTATGATTAAAAAAATGTATCCTTGGAAGTAGTTTTTCTTGGACAATGTGGGGACTGGTCAGAGTTTCAATTGACAGACTTTTTTCTGTGGTGCCAGAAGCCATAAGTGTTTGGACATTTGGTTCAGTCCCTTATGAAAGGAAAAAAATAATCTATTCGTGTTCAAAATGCAAATAATCCCAAAACTCTGAGATTTTGCTGTAGTATTTTTGTCTATAAGTTCTGATGTGTTCTTCCCACAGTGATAATTTCTTTCTAAGAAATTATAAAAACTTTTAGTCAGATTGTTCTTGCAGTAAAATGCATATATTTCTTCTGAACTTCATGATAACTACTTGCAAAGACTATGCAGGGGAGACCTGACCTGTCTGCTTAAAAAAAAAAAAAAAAAAAACAAAACAAAAAACAACAACAACAAAAAAAACAAACCACAAAATTTGGTAGTTCTTGAGGAACAATATTCTGCATGTGGAGAATTTATTCAGAAAGCATTTGTAATTACCATTGTTATTGGCTTTTAAACATTATGAATATGCTGAGTACCCTCTTGCAAAGTCTTGTTCTGCCTAGGTGATCATGATTAATTGCCTTAATGTGAAATTATCCTGTATAATTGTTCCTGTATTATTCACATGTCCTCCTATATAAGATTTCTTGTCATTATAACCATGGCTGTTGTTGATACTGTTGCTCACCTGTGAATTGTAACATTAGTGGTCTTAAACCTATTTAATTTTGCTCTTTTAAAACTCACCGTGCTACATTTCAAACATTTCCATATGGACATGTTTCCCAGCTTTCTAGAAATGGCAACACCTGTTCTATAAAAGGTGCCATTTCTATAGAAAGGACCTTTAGCTGATGCCAACAGAAGTTTCCAGTTATTGCTCCCTACTTCTCCCATGTCATGACATAGGCTGCGAGTCTGGCAACTCACATGTTGGAGTAAGGTTTTGTGTCTACTGTGTATAAATTAGAGCTACTCCTAGACAGTTAGGAAATTTGGAGCTTTTTTCTGGATGTAGACCTTCGTCCTATATGGATGATGCTGTGTTGCATGCCCATTCAGAAGATTTGACTTTTGTTTCCGAGTCTTTTTCTTTAGCACTGTTCTTAGGAAAGTCATCCCCACTACAGGCTAGTTCATTGGTGTGCTTGCAACACATGTATCTAGGATAGACCTGAGCAATATGTAAGCTAGGCAGTGACTTCATGAGCTGGTGGATGTAGCATTGTTTCAAACTTATGAGTAGAAGTACAGAATTTTTCCCACTGTTGTTTCCATAACTGTTATTTATCTGTGTGACTTCTGTTTCTTTTACATGTTGATCAGGACCTTTGTCATACTGTGGAAAAACTGAGCAGCACTCTGGCTTCTCTCTCAGCCAGTGTACGAAAGCTGGCCGACAAAGAAAAAGCTGCTCAGGAGGTCACAGCATTACAGCAGAAATATGAAAAAGTACTAGAAAATGCTAAAGAGAAACAGACTTCATTAGAATCTCTTCTGGCTCAGTGGCAGAAGTGAGTAAACTCTCACATCTCTTATGACGGACCCAGAGTCCTTGCTGTGGTCAGAGTGTGGCACTGAGGGGATGATTTAATAACTCTACGCTGTGATTTTGTTAGGCAGGAGAAGGAGCTGCCTGCCTTCCTGGCCTGGCTGGAGGGATGTGAAGCTACAGCCAGGCCTTCAGAGCGCTTTGTTTCTGCTGATAGAATTAAGCTGGAAGGTGAACTGCAGTCACTGCAGGTATGTTTCAATTGAAATATTGTCCCCCTACATTTCCTGGCGTATTTATGTGCCTTTTAAAGGACAGACTTGCTCAATTATAGTGTGACAAGTCACTTGATTTTGGGCTTTGGAAATGTTCTAGAAAGTTACATTATCACTGTCATTGGTTATTTCTCAAAGATGAGAATCACAGGAAGAATTTTATTTCTAACTATGACATGCCAGCTCAAGAAAAAAGAAAAATGCCCCAGATATATCCTATTACCTGTCAGTGAAGGACAAGGGTCTGTTTGCCAGAGGATCTTTTCTCTGGAGAAGTTTCTTTGTTAGACAATATTGCTTTTCTTTTTCTTGGGTGTGAGAAAAGTTGCTCAGATGAAAAAATACCCAAAAGTCTTGAAATCATAAAGAAAGACTGATTTATTTTTTTTTACCACAAGATTTTCATCCTATTCTAAATTATGCCTTCCATTGGAATTTTTGCCATTTGTTTTAGATTAATGTGAAGCAGTTGGCCAAATGTAGCATCTTTTTTACCTTCCTTGAGGCCAAGTAGTCCATAATTTCAGTTTGAAATATTACTGAAGAAAAGGAAAACTATTTTGGGATTTGTTTGTTGTTGTTGTTGTTGTTTGGGCCAATTTGCAACATTTCCTCACAGTTTTATTGCTGCACACAAAATATTTTGCAACACGTGATCTTGACTTTACCCACTGTCATCATAGAGTAAAGCTGTATGGGAGAGTCACACTTTGTCCTAAAGGTGAAAAGAACAACTTTCATAAATCCCTACTGAGTTACTGTTGCAGATTTATCTGTCCGAGAGGTGTTGAGTACCTGCTTGTCCTAGTAGATATCATCTCCTCTAAGAATTTGACTGTGCTCCCTCACTTGTTTCAAAAGTTCGGTACTGGAAATGCATAACTGTTTTTATTATTTTAGTTATTTTGCATAATGCATCAAAGTTTTACAATCCATTGTTTTCCCAGGATTTGAGAGCAGATATTGAGTCCCATGCTTCAGTCTATGAGAGCCTATTACAGTTAAATGAGTCGCTATTTCCAACAGCTTCAGAAAAGTGTGTGAAAACAATAAAAGAAAAATTTGAAGAGCTGGATGAGAGGTGGAAAGAATTACCACAAACTGTTGATGAAAGGTTAGTGCTTCAAAGTGTTTTTCACATGTAAAGTAAACAATATCCAGATGAGGAATCCAAAAATACATTTTTTACATATTACCATTAGGAAAATAAAGGTTTAAGATCAATACTGATTTCTGAGCTCCCAGGACTGGAGGGTGCAGAATCCCACACATTTATGATGCTGGTTTTTTTGGTGGAAAATTTCTGTTTGAAGGAGTGTAGGAAATGAAGATAATGTTGCCTTTCCTCAGTTATAATTTCCCAAGTAACTTCCAAAATCTCTAATACCTACTCTTCATTCTTTTCAGTCATGTGCTTTATGTTGTTCAAAGTCACATTATTTTCTTTTTAAACTCATTTTAAGCTTTCATTTGCCATGAATGCTCAATTGTTAGGCTTCTGGCTCATGATAAACTCAGGAAAACTTCCTCCTCTTTTTGAAACTGGATGTTATCGTACATTTAGATTTCAATTATTTCATGATGAACATATGTATTTTGCTATTTGTAATGTAGCCTAAATAATAGATCCTAACCAATGACATAATCTACTATTATCAATACGATTCCTTTACAATATAATGATCTACATATTGAAAATTAGGTAGAGAAATTTCTAAGGAAATTAGAAGGTAAATAACACAATCCTTTTAAGGTCAAGGTCTTGAAATAGTTATGCTTAATACTCCTCTAGACACAGTCTTCCTTTTTAATTCTTTTCCTTTGAGCAGACTTAACCATCACTTATTTCAGTGGTGGTTGAGCATGCAGTTCCTCACCCTCTGCCCAAATTCATGGGACTCTCACCTTATAGTCAGTGTTGCAGATGATAGGGCAAACAGAATTACTATGTCTTAAAATTAAAGTTTAGCTTCCATCAGTACTCTTTTTGATGGGACTATGAAGAAAAGTTGAAGAATATAGCTTGATTGCTTGGGGCACTTCTAACAGTTAAAATAAATAAAACAGTAGAAAGAGGGAAGAGCCAAATTTGCTTTTAAATGTTTTGTTATTCCCCAGTTAAGAAGTCAATGCAGGAGTCATCACATTTGAAAAATAAATTTACATTTCCTTGTTTCCTTACATCTGGAATTGACTTGAATGCTGACGAGTTGGCTGTGGTTTTGAGTGTGGGTAGTGATTAACTTACATTGAGTGCTTTCATATTTACATCTGACATTCTGTAGGATCAACTTTCTTCAGTCTCTTGTTGCTGAGCATGGGCAGTTTGATGAGCTCCTGCTCAGGTTTTCAAACTGGATTAAGCAATTTCTTGCTGAACTACAAGCCACTTCAGAGATAAACACAGCTGATCAACAACTAGCTGCATCTCACAATAAGGTAAATTTTTGAATGTAAATGTTGAAGACCGGGAAATTGTATAGTGCATTCAGCTAAATATTCATTTGAAATTAGCATGTAATTTATTTGTTTGAAAAACAATGTGCTGTTGCAGTCACATACAGATTTCTGTTATTTGACATATTTAAAGCAAAATCTTAACACTGAACTATTCCTACCAAAAACCCATCAGTAGTACTTGTCTCACTCATAAGTTTAGTACTAAGATGTTCCCTGAGCTTTTGGTTGGAAGAAGAAACTGAGCCCTATTTTCTTTCTTTCTTTCCCATAGAACCACGCAATGGAAGTTGAAAGTAAGAAACAGCAGTTACAAGGTCTGAAGGAACATGGAGATAAATTGTGTTCTTTCAGCAGCCCAGAGGACCAGCAGACATTGCAGGGAAAGACTGAAGATTGCTTTCAGATATTCCAGGAGGCAAGTCAAATAACTACACAAAGGCAAGAAGCTCTGGAACAGTTGCGAGTATTCCTGGAGCTCCATAGTTCCGCATCAGGAGTTCTCCACCAGCTGAAGCAGACAGTGGAGAAAACAGGAAATATAGATAAAGCCAAATCTGAATTGCTGGAGAAGGAACTCAGCAGTGTTATTCAAGATCTTAACAAGCTGGAATCTGTTGCCATAAGTTTGGATGGTTCCCTTACTAAGGCTCAATATCATCTAAAGCACAGCATTTCTGGGCAGAGGACCACCTGCAGGGCTCTGGTGGATAATCTGTGTGTGGAACTGGAGGCAGTGCAAAACCTGCTGGGAACCAAACAAAGTGAGGCGGAAGCTCTTGGAGCCTTGCAAAGATCCTTCATGGAACATAAAGAACAGTTACTGAAGAGTATGGAAGATATTGAGGAAAAGGCTGACAAGGAGGGCCTGAAGGAGACAACAATACAAGCCCTCCAGCAGAGGTAAAAACATTGGCACTTCCACACCTTCTTGCAGTCTCTAGACCTTTCAAGGTGCATTGGAGGCATGCATGTGTTTTCTGCATGGGTACTCTATTTCTTGCCAAGCATATGTATCTACTTAATAAAAATTTGTAAGGAAGTGAGCTATGTGGAGGGAGGGAGAACAAACACTTTGCAAGTCCTGCTAATCTTTTATATTGAAAGAACAGTCATAAAAGAGTGTATCTCGAAAATATATCAAGTATTAATCTAAATATCTGAGTATATTTCCAAGTAATGGTGTGACATGAAGGTACATGTATCTCTATGCGATTGTACAGTTGTATAAGTATCAGGAAAATCACATTCTGAGCCAAGGTGTAGCAGAAAAAACTCAGATAACACTTTGTTTTCTGAAGATATTTTAGGAAACATTAGAAAATGGAAAGTTTTTGCACAGTAACTCTAACAACTGTTTCGTTCTTTCTTTACCCTTCTTTTGCTTGTTAAAAAAAAAAAAAAAAATCGTCAAGATGAATAAATTTAAAACCTGCTTTTTAACTTGCAGATTGAGGATTTTTAACCAGTTAGATGAAGAAATGAATTCTTACCAGCATGAACTCCAATGGCTCGTGGACAAAGCAAAACAAATAGCCCAAAAAGATATCACACTTGCTCCTGAGACTGACAAAGACATAAATCACTTAGAATCTCTGTGGAAGGATACCAAGAAAGTTATACATGAAAAGTAAGTAAATCTTTAGCTTAAGATGAGAAAAGAGAGAATGGGGGCAGACACACGGTTATTACATGTCATATCTTCTTGCTTTATTAGGCACAATAAGAAACAAGACTTGTAGGTAAAAACAGAGTGTAAGCAAGAATATTCATACCAGTTGTACTCGAACTCATACTATTAATAAAACCCCAAATAGGTCCTCAGTCCAGTACTTACAGAGATACATTTCATTACATACATGTTATTGCTTACTGTTCTGAAAGATAAAAAAATCTCCACTGAGATTTTACTGTCACCCTAGCTGGCACATATTCTTCTTCTCAATTAGAATGACAAGTAAGTTGAATGCAATGTTTTAGTCCCAAACCACACATCTGACAATTGGAGGACAAAATAGGCAGACTTATCTTGTGTTCCTTTAGTCTTTATTTTGGCTGCTTTTTAACAAAAAACTCTTATGTTAAACAAGTTTTTAAAAAGTGAGCATCATTTTAGTGAGGTTTCCAATCAAAAAGGTGCTGAACATAGGAACTGATAAACTTGAATTTTAGTTTCAGTCCTTTTTTGCTGAAGTCAGTTGCTTTGATATATATGAGATGGTGATTCACATACTGTCTATTCAGTATTGATCATAGTGGTTTGTAAAACCAAAGTAGTAGTAGTTCCTTGGCTGCCCAAATCATGTTTAGGACTGCATCATGGTTTTCCCATGGTGAATTACTATGCCATGTTTTCTATCTCACAAACATGATAACAAGGCCTAACACAGCCTTTTCCCATTACAGAAAGGAGCAGTCCTGCATTCTTATCGATCTGATGAAGGAATATCAGAACTTGAAGTCAACAGTAATGAAAGTCATAGACAGTGCTAACAGTGCTTCTGTGATCAAATCCATTTGGAAGGATCATGAAGATGTCAGGCGAACATTATCAAAGGTGATTACATATATTTTCCTTTGAGGTATTAAATGATCTTTGAATTAGATGGGAATTATTTTTGTGTGAAAAGTGCCCTTGAGCCTTGTTTAAATTTTGTTTAATTTACTGTCAAGTCTTGTCACACTGACATTTGTCTGGGTTTAAATTTTACTGATTCTGGTGAGGAAAGAATGTAGTTCTTTCAGCATTTTGGTGAATGTATTTTCATTGTTGCTATTCATAATTTTAACACACATGATTGCAAAATATTAATTTAAATAGAAAGCATAGGTGGAAAATAATGGAAAGCTTTTTATATTAAATATGTTGAGTATGGAAGAATAGTTCTAGTCAACATACTTTAATGTTTTACCATATTGGGTAATATTTAAAATAGGCAAAATGCCACAAAAGAACATTAATTACATAAATTTCAGGTGTGTGTAATTTTTATGTTTGTCTCTTTCCCTAAGAGGACTTACTCCATGGGGTACAATGTTGATACTGCCCATTAAGTAGAGATAAGGAATTTGGATCCCTACACTCCATTCATTTCACTAGATCATATTTCAAAAATTCTAAATTCTGATGTCCAACAGCCTGTCAGGATAAACAGTTCTGAGTTAAATTCTTTCTGTTCTTTTGGATGGAAATTTTATTTGGAAGCCTATTGAGCTCGTTATTAAAAATCTTTCAACCAGATCTGTGCATTCTAAACTGTGCATATTTATGGCCTATTTCGAATAGATATCTGAAATGGAACAGAAAGCCAGAAGAGAGCTCACCAGTCTAACAGAAAAATTCCTGTAACTTCCACATGATTCCTCTCCTTTTAGACTTGGAGTATGGAGAGTTCTCTGCTACAACAGTGGCCCAAAGGAGTTGGAGTGCAATAAATATTTCTTGTCACTGACGGTGTTGTAAAGATTTCCCTATGCCTAGGATTGCAAACTTAGTAGTCCTGAAGATTTCATCTAATTCCTTGCTGTACACATCTATAGTTATGTGTTCCAGAATATCTAATTGTGACATATTTTATAATTCCAAATTTTATTCTAAATATTTAAATTTTATTTATTAAATGTTATACCCTCTGTTTACCCGGCTGTAATTCCTGAAGTCATTGGTCAATGATGAAGACTTTATCAATAAAAACAATCAAACTATATGATTATGCTCATGATAAAACCATGTCAGTTGCTCTGTATTTTGTGGAACAGTTAAATGGTTTGCTGAATGAGAATTATAAAATTCATAACACGGGGCTGGGGCTCGGTACCTGTAGAACTGGATTTTTCTTTCTTTCTTCATGACTTCTTTAAACAACCAAATATTTATTTCCACAGCATGAAGCTGCCAAGACTGATCTGAATGATAAACAAAAAGACCTGGATACTTTCACTAATAAAGGGAAACATTTGTTAGCAGAATTGAAAAGAGTGCATAACTGTGACTCCAGTGTGGTAAAAACAGATATGAACTCTGTGGTGGACAAATGGCTAGATGTAAGAGCCTGATGTTTATATGTTTAATATAGTTTCTATGTTTGGCTAATGTTACAATATTCATATTTTCTTGGGATCTTAAAGTGCAATTGTTTAGCAAAACTTACTTTGAAGTATATCTCAAAAGTTAAATCAGAGGGATTTGACATCCACTGTACACGCAAACTTGTGACAACAATTTGATAGATTTTAAATGATGTCTTATAACTATAGATGAAAGTTACTAGTATAAATAAGTGCACAGTTCTGAGTATAAATTTGAATTGGATTCACACCTAATGTACACCAGCATTACTTTATTAAAGTAAATTGGACTAAATAAATTAGGCAGTAAATTACATGAAGCTACATAATAACAGATACAAATATGTTGAGAAAGAAATTATTATAGCAGAGAAACATAGTATAATTGTTAGTCATAGAATCACAGATTGGTTTGAGTTGGAAGGGACCTTAGAGATCATCTAGTTCCAACTCCTCTGCCATGGGCAGGGACATCTTCCACTGGACTGGGTTGCTTAAAGCCCCATGAAGCCTGACCTTGAACACTTCCAGGGATGGGGCATCTACAACTCATCTGGACAACCTGTTCAGTATCTCGCCACACTCACAGTAAAGGATTTCTTCCTAATATTTTACATTTTCTTATTTATACAGCTTTATTAGCAGATTTCCATGCTACATATAAAAGATAAATGTAGGGTTATTTTAAAGATAAAGTTTATTTGAACATGAAACTCTTGCCTAGTAAAAAATATACAAATATTTAGAAATAGTAATGTATGGGGTTTCTTCATTTTATGATCTGAATAAATAAATTGAAATTAAAATACAAAATTTAGAACTCAGTCGAAGAAAAATGTTTCACCTAGGCTTACTAGTTATTTTTGATTCACTTTTCTTATAACTGGCTGCAAAATAATGAGATCTAAACTTCATTTATGAATGGTATTGATACATTCTTCTCTCCTAAAAGGTGTCTGAAAGAATTGAAGATAACATCGACTGTCTGAGTATAAGCGTGTCCCTATGGGATGACATCCTGAAATCTGGAGATGAATTAGATGGATGGTGTAATAAGTTTATTTCTCAGCTGAATGAAGGCATCAACAACTTCAGTAACAGTCAGAGAATGGAGGTCCTCCTGAAAGACTTTCAGGTTCTTATCCATAAATCAGTGATAAAATTGTTCTAGACCAAAATCTCAGTGTCAAGGACATAGATAAGACTTTGCTGTTGTAGACCACTGTGTTCTGTGTGTAAGCAGTGCTACCACAGACTCAATAGCTAGCTATTCCAGTCCTTTTTTGAAGGTGTTTGCTTCTGACAGAAACAAGAACAGCATATCTTACTAAGTCTAAACTCTATCGTTGTTTTTTGTTCTAGCAGTTATATTTGGTTCTAGACTGAACTCTCTGTTTCAGTGGAAACTAGTGGAAATTTTAGACAACTTCAGCTGAAGTTAAGCAAAAAGTAACAATTTCTAAAATTTATATAAGAAAGTAGATTTTCCACACAATGAAAAAGATATGCTGAAAGACATATTTTAATGTCAGGTTCTAACAATTTCCGTCAGATGAGGACTTTCTTTTCTGGATAGTGTTAAACTGCTTTAGAAATCTAGATGGTGTTCTGCTTTATTTGAAATAAATTGTGTCCTTAAGAAGATGCACAGTGAATATATTCAAGTAGTATGATAAAATATAAAATGTTGATAAATCAGTGTTTTGCTTTGGACAAGCTTTATATAATGCCTTTATAATTATATAATAATCAGACCACTTAAATTCATCTCTATTAAAACCGATTGAGAGTCAAAGCAGACAATATCCAAGCAACAGGTATACCCTATTTGCAGGAGGCCAAAATAGCAGAAGATGTGAGCACCGTGTGTGTGTACTGTGCACTGTGTGTACATTGCAGTCACAGAATGCATGGTACCTAATACTTTTTTGGCACCTTGTTTTGCAAAGACGAGCAGGAGCAGTTCAGTGACAGAAGGGTCCTCCCTCTCAGCAATCAGAAATATATGAGCATGGACAGAAACGATCAGTGTACCTTTTATATGGCCCAATTCACTAGTCACTTTTGTGATTAGTCACCTAATATTATATCCTCCCTAGCACAAAATACCTCTGGAGTATCCTTCTGAGGCCACAAGAACTTCCACCATTCAGGGCAGATGTTAAATGCTGCAATTTAGTTCTGAAATCCATTATCCAGTCTTTTAATTGGAGTGATTTGCTTGATTTTTTTAGAAAAACAAATTTGGATAATAGACTAGACACACAAATTGCATGCCTGATACTTCAGAACTACAAATTACTATTTTCTCTTTTGCTATTGCAACAAAAATCAGTGACCCTATGTAATATACTCTTCATGCCATTAAGTGGAATCCAACAACCCAGAAGATTTTTCCAGTCAAATAAAGAACGAAATTCCCATCTTTATTTTGCCAGTTTTAAGAAATTAAAGCTATTGGGGAATTTTAAATGCTAATAATGTGCATGTTTCTTTTAAAGAAGAGGAAAATTTCTCTGAACTGAGTCTACTGAAGGAAAAGAGATGGGAGATTTTTAGAGCAGAAAACTAATAGAAAAACAGTATTTCCCCTCTGGTTGCTAAACTTTATTTCCATTTTCTTTTATTTTTGAAGTTGATGGAGCATCCTTCTGAAAGTCTAAAAGCTTCTTGTATTTTGGTGTAAAACTATGACCACATCTCTTTTACAGTCTGAAGTCAAGGATAAAGAACTGAAGTTGGAGCAACTTATTTCCAAAATTTCAGAACTCAGAGAACTGACCCATAGTGAAGAGCCTTCTGCAGATCTCCAGGTAATATAAAGATACTGGTAATTGCAGGTAGTACTCAAGTAAATAGGATGACATTCCTCCTGAAATTCCTATCTCTCCTGCACTGGCTTTTTCTTTCAAGGTGACAAATACAGCATTATTTATATGCAGCATAACTATTGTTTCTTCATATTTCTTTAGGTAACTTTGGGGGTTTTTGTATAAAAATATGTAATAAAGTAATGGAACATTAGAGTTTTAGAAGTATTTTTTTAACATTTCAAAATAGAAGAAATAGTTTATAATGTATAAAAATGTATACATATGAGACAGATGACATTCTCTACACTGCACACACAGCATTAAGCCACGGCATATGTGAACACATACACAGTTTGCCTGCTTGAAGGAATTGTAATGCAGTAAACTGTGTTCATTTGTTTTGTTAACCCAAAAGTATTCTTTAGTGGACTGGAATTAATATCCTGAAATAGCTCTTGAAAGTGCAGGGTAAAAGTAGCAAACATGAAGATGAGCTGTTGAACTTTTGGCTAGGTACTTTCTTTTTATATTCTAGGGAAGTCACAAAACCAAAGTATGTTCAATTTCCAACATTTGAAATGGTATTTGAAATTGTTAACTTTTAATTCAGAAATTTTAAAAGATAAACTGACTTCTGCAATTTCCATGGGCAGGAAAATATCTTGATACATACCAGATTTTAATGGAACATAATATAACACTCAAGCCTTGTCCACATTTTGCTGTGACTGTACACATAAGCCTAAATTGCCAATTAGATATGGGTCAAGAACCCTATAGTATAAAGATGTGCACGTAATGTGGAACTGTTTATCATCTCGCAGGTTGCTTCCTTTACATGAGAAGTTCAGGTTTAATCATATGTTTCATAATAAATATCTGTCCACTTAGAGAGTGAAACAGAGAGCAAATTATTTTGCAGAATACTTATGTTAACCAACACACACCTATTTTCAACTACTAGATAGGATAAATTTTAAAAAAACCCAAACATACCTACAATAAGTGTAGTTGATATATAAATGCAATGAAAATAAAGCCTCAAAAACATGAATAAATACTCCCTAAATAAACACAAATACCCAAATTATTTGTCAACATTCAAAAGCTAATTAAGCAAACCACAGTATGATCAGCTCATATACTAAGAACATAAATAATCCCTCAACAGAAGGTTCAGTAACTGCTCATTTAGGAGGCTTGGGAGTCCTGGTGGATGACAAATTGACTGTGAGCTGGCAGTGTGCCCTTGCATCCCAGAGGGCCAGTGGTATCCCTTCATTTTGAAGAATGTGTCCTGCAGGTGATCCTTCCCCTCCACTTGGAGTTCTGTGTCCAGTTCTGGGTTCCTCAGTACACAAAAGACAAGGAGCTACTGGAGAGCAGAGTAGAGGTGGTCCAGCAGAGGGCCACAAAGATTATTTGGTGTCTGGAGCATCTCTCTTATGAGGAGAAACTGTGGGAGCTGGGTCTGTTTAGTCTAAAGAGGAGAAGACTGAGAGGGGATCTTGTCAGTGCGAATAAATATCTCAAAGGCAGGTGCCAAGCGGATGGTGCCAGACTCTTTTCAGTGGTGTCCAGCAACAGGACAAGGAGTAATGGCCATAAACAAAAACAAAAGTTCCACCTCAGCATGAGGAAGAATTTCTTTACACTGAGTGTGTCAGAGCACTGGAACAGGCTGGGCAGGGAGGTCATGGAGTCTCCCTCTGTGGATGCGTTTGAAACCCACCTGGAGAAGTCCCTGTGTCACCTGTTCTAGGTGACCTTGCCTTGGCAGAGGGCTTGAACTAGATCTCCAGGGGTCCCTTCTATGATTTTGTGATTCTGATTTGTGTATAGTATCTTTTTATGGTTGGTTTGATTTATTTTTATTAGTAATACGTGCACAGCTAACATCTACTATAATTTCACATGTTGCTGTCTTTGAAAAGGTTAATGGACAATAGTATAACTTACTTTTGTACTGTCGTCAATTTTCACCTGTTTTACACTGAGATACTTTAAGCCTCTGAGCTTTTAAGGTTCACCAATTGATGTTTTTTTAATAGAGTTAGTTGAATTTGCATCATGTTCTGTATATATGGCAAATTAGTAAAGGAAAAAGGTAGATAAAAGGTAGATAAAAAGAAGTAGATAATAACTTCCAACAGTTTGCAGTCTGGCTTTTTATAAGTCAGTATCCCTTCTTTGGTTTACTGTATATCTAAGACTGAATTCTAAATGGTTGACATTTTTTGTTTAAGTCAATATCTCTAGTTGCAACTGTAAAGAGAGAAAAAATATCATTGTGTACCTTCCAATTTGCCAATAAGCATTTAGCATAATAAATGCTTTATTATTAAGTGCCTAAATACCTAACACTTTGATTTCAGTTTATAGAATCAGATTTGAGGCAGAAGTTGGAACATGCCAAAGAAATGTCAGAGACGGCAAAAGAGACACTGAAAGATTTCAATACTCAGAAGATGGAGTTACAGAAGAGGATTGGTCAGATGACAGACTGGTTAATACAAGTGGAAGAGACACTGTTAAACTGTGCATGTAAACTGGATCCTGAAGTTCTAAATAAAGTGAAGGTAAGTGATGAAGATTTATGTTTTGTCTTACACAGTGAACTTTTTGGGTTTTGATCAAAGTTTTTGATAAGCATTATACTTAATTTTTATTTAATTAAAAATACATTATCTCCTGCACAACTGCAAGAATACTGGCAAATGATACATTCTTCGTTGTGTCAGGAACTGGTTTTGTTACGTTGAAATCTTCAGTCATTTTTCCAGGATGTTTGCAAGTCCATTGACTCCTTTGCAATATAAGTTATGAACTTATAACTCTGGACCAAACTCAATTTTAAAACAAATTTCTACCACAGACGTCCTTCTTAGTCTTCATATACACAAGTTCTTTTGTCTACAACCCAGTGCTCTCCTGATTGCATACAATTATGCACATCATAACAAGAAAAATCACATGGGGATTTTTCAGAGTGAGGACATATTAATGTTTATATACTAGCCAATTCACATTTAATTTTCAGAAAATTGTTCCTCTCTAGTCAGATGTAAAGTCCCTCTCATTCAGAAATCTCACCAAATATCAGTGTCATATTGTGTCTCACATGTACTTTCAGATGTTGCTCTAAATAGCTGTTGCTATTCAATATGCCTTGAATTTTTTTATTTTTTTTTTCTAATAGAGTAATAAATAACAGGGAACAGTGTTTTTCACTTTTTGATGATGGCTGTTTAATTTCAAGGATTCGTCTCACTTGGAAAATTCAGGAAGCATGATCCAGTACCTCTTCCCATCATTGTGTCTGGGATTTAGGGGAAAGAACATATGGGAGGAGTAGGAATACTTGAGAAAAAGAGGATTCTTCTTTTTCTCTACAAATACCGTATTTATGTTGTAACCTTATTTTTTCAGGAAACACAAAAGGACCTTCAGCTTCAGCAAAGCAGCATTGACTCAACACGTGAGCACCTCAACAGCCTGTGTCGCAAATACCATTCTGTAGAGTTGGAAACTCTTGGTGGCACTGTCACCTCATTAATAAAGAAATATGAAGCTGTGAATCTGGTCTGTTCCAGAACACAGGCCACACTGCAAGAGTCCTTGGAAAAACATTTTCTCTGTGAGTCTTCAGGCTTGTTAATATGAGCCATTAGCCCATGGCTGTGAATCATTCTGGAGTTTGCCAGTCTCCAATGATTTCACTTGCAATTTCAACTTTATTTTTGTATAGAGCCTTTCAAAAAGTCCTGTTACCAAATGTTCATTTGGTAACTGCTATGAAATAAAGCATTTTATATAAGCAGAATGCATCTTTAGCCATTGCATATATAGTGTAGTATGCACTTAACAACCACATAATACACATGAAAAGGCACCTTTCCTCACTCTTACTCTTCACTTCTATCATATAAATACACTTTGCGTACTTGCCATAAAGAAATATAACCAAATGGAGGTGTATATAGTGTAAAAGTGTCCACTTGAAGTATTTTCTGGCCTCATTGGATAGTCAGTAAAGAAGAATAAGTAATTTTTAATCTTATTTATTAAGATATTAGTCTAGATTTTACCTAGCATAAAAATGGGACATATAGACTGAAAACCCCCATCTTTTTCTATTGACTGCAAAGGGCAATGTAGTGTGACTGTTCAAATTTAGATAGTTACAGTGGAAACTTCTAAGATTTTGTGAAATTAGTCTCACTCCCCAAAGTCATTGAAGACAATGAGGCTTATCCTGTTAGCTTTTACACATTGTTCTTAAAGGATTAAAATTGTTGCTTAAAACAGCTGTATAGTATTGTGTTTTAAAAAAATATTCTCTATTTTTTTATTAAATAAGATTCTATGCAAGAATTCCAGGAATGGTTTTCTGGTGTGAAGGCGGCAGTAAAAGAATCATCTGACAGGTCTGGGGACAGCAAAGCCATAGAAGCAAAGCTACATAACTTGCAGGTATAGTGAACAAATCAAAAAAAACCCTCCAAAATCAGAAATTAGCAATTTAGTATAGATAACCAATTATATCTCTAAAATAATGAGTAGACATATATTTATTGGGTTTGTTTTTAAGTTAGTGTAAGAATGGTTCAAGACAGCAATATATAGAGGGAATACAGTGAAAACTATGTTCCGTGTTCTGAGGGATCAGAATTTAATATCTGGAAGGTTTATGTGTAACTAAACTATTCTTGTTTCTGATTTTTAATATTTTCCCTTTTTAAATTCCTTCTCTTCTTTTTTTTTTCCTGTTTTTCCTTACACTATTACTTAATCAACAGTCCAGATTAATACTGATATGTCAAAGCTTGTGTATATACTTTTGATGAGACCGAACACAAATAGTAGATACCTAGTGTAAACAGTACAAATTCCTGAAATGTGTGACAGCTTCAGGACATGATTATCCATAGAAAACCATGACTACCTTGGGATCAAATAAGAAAATTGAATACTGTGTATCATAGCACCACTTAAGATTTTATTTGATTTCTCTGCTTAGAATTTTTTCCATAGCTAGACGTGGTTCTCATCTTATTGGGGAACTCTGACCGCTTCTCATGGAAATATTGCTTATCTTCAGTTATCAAATCTTGCATGTTTAAACTAACTTTTTTTATTACACAGGGTGTGCTGGATTCTGTTAGTGAGGGACAGAAAAAATTAGATGTTGCTTGCAAGGAAGGAGAAAGTTTGTATGGTTGTTTACCCAAACCAGTTGTGAGCCGTATTCAAGAGCAAATAGCAAAGTCTAAGCAGAACTTGCAGGAATTCTTCAAACAGTGTCAGAATGACAAGAAAGCCTTGGAAGCTTGTGCTTCACACCTGGGAAGGTGAGTAATACAAATGTGATACAAATGTGAGTATCACAAATGGACTGCATGAATTTGTCTGGCTGCAGAACTGCAGGGCCAAATATGAAATGACTTCCAGTTGCACTAGTCCTGTTAGCATTTTTCTTTGGAAATATTTAAGAGAAACTGAAGTTCTGTGATAAAAGTGAAGCAACAGGTCTTGCTCCAAGGGCACTGATTTGGTTAAAGAATGGAAAGGCAGGATCATTTATGCAGTTTTGTGTAGCTTATGCAGCCCCAAATCAGCAGTTAGGATTACAGTAATTTAAATGCCATTTCCTGGAATGAAAAGGTGTGATGAGTGTTCAAGTTCTGCCTAGGGGTTTGAAGATAGTATGCTTTTTACACGGCATATGCCTCTTCTGTACCATTCCAGAGGGACATTTTTACTGAGCTAATAAGAAAACACTCTTTAATTACTGCTTAGGGCTGGAATTGTGGGAGTTCAAATATTTTCAAATGTAACTAGTTTCAAAACTGTTGCTAATTGAAAACAAAGCTAGTGTGGCAGTCATGGGTAAAACAGCCAGATGGCAGGATGTGCCTTCATGTAAGGAAGATGTTTTCAACTTAGGGCCAGAACTTGCTTTGCTGACTTTTGAGCACTCAAGATTCCAGTTCTCATCTGTTGGAGAAATTGAAAACTCAATGCTTCAGATGTTCTGAGTGTCAATGCTGGCCAAAAGCCCACTTTTACCCATTTTTCATTTTTAGACAGAATCATTATAAGGATTTTGAAAAAACTTTCTTTTGGTCTGCTTTTATTGAATCTAGTAATAAATAAAAGTACTGTCACTTTAAATTTTGAAGGCTTCTATTCTCCCATGATTTTGCTGGACATTTTTAGAGAGTTGCTGAATATTTTTAGATTAGTAGTCACTGTGGAATTATGTTTTTGTGCAACTCTTATTCTCAAAGCATGAAATTGATACTCAGTCTTGTGGATATTAACTTCTTACTAACTTTACTCCATCTGAGAGGTATTTTTAAGGGGCTACGTATCTGTTTCATAGCTTTGAAGATCAGTACAAGAAACTTGGCCTCTGGATGCATGACATGGAAGAAAGAATAAGCACGGAAGCATTAGGAGAGAGCAAACAGCTTATTTCTGAGAAGAAAAAGGAGGTGCAAAAAGTGGAAAAGTTCTTGGAGGAACTACTGAATGCAAGGTATATTGAAAATACATTTTCTAAAATACTCTCACTTTTTCTTCTACTAAAACAACAGTAAAACTAAACTGTTGGGGTAAAGTGTTTTTGTGAAAGATAGAGAAAATTGTTGGAAAATACTCTGTGAGTAGAGGCTGAATTCAGATACTTCCAGTTTTAAGGAAATTCAACCAACTAGTATAGATACATTTCTTACTAAGAAGAGCTTATAATACTTCATTAATAAATGGAAACTAAAAAAAAATTAAAAAATATTGCTTTTACAAGCAATAGTGAATATTGTGCTTATCTTTATATCCATTTTAAAATTTTCTTTCTTTCTGTCCTGCAGCACTCAGATCCAACCAGGTTAGCAGAATCCCTTTCCCATACACCTGGCTTTATAAAAGAGCTCAAAGAGCACCCACATTGGCTGTGAAATCTTTGTAAAATTTGGACTTAGGCAATATACAATGAAGCAATTGCTGGTTTTAGTACACAGTGGTTTCTTCAAATTTTTTTTCTATTATTAGGTTGGTGAAGGTAGTACAGAAATAGTCTGTTGTTGAAGCCTCACAGCATGCTAAAAACAAACACCCAGTCACTCTCTATCCCCTTGAGACTGATGCAAGACATTTTGGTCTGATGTAAATTCCCTGTAATCACCGGATATCAGGAAGGGTGATCAAGTAGATTGAGATTAACTGATCCTGTATAAACCCAGTTTTAATCCCTTTTACTGACCCTTGTACTGAACTCCAGAGTCAGTGTCTAATCCCAAATGAATGACCTGACCTTTTCTACTTGTCAAAGACTATGAAATTTTTAGAAGCTTCAGCAGATACAAAAAGGTAGCAGTTCATATAGAACTGGAAAGTTTGACAGCTGAAAAGAAAATTATATTTTAATTTGAATGGGCAACACAAAGATTTCAGTGCAATCTCTCTGAGCACCAAAATCTGCAAGAAATGGCACTGCACACACAAAAAGTTATTAAGAAGTGCACGCTGCTTATATTTGCTTTCAGTTGCTCCTAGATATTTTTTTCTGTTAACTATGAACTCTATCTCTGGTGGAGTAGGTGATTATGATAGCAACCTTCATAATTTCTGAGAGTTGCTATAATAATTTATGCTTTATGAAACTGATTACAATTGTCATTATTTTTTCCAGGGAATCTTTTGATCAGCTGTCCCAAATGGCACAGACTTTAAATGAAGAAGGCCATGGTGCAGGGAGGGAAGTGCGTCTGGCTTCTCAGCATCTCACCAAGTATCAAAACATGGCCAAAAGTATCAAGGAGAAGCTGCGAACGTGTCAGCTTGCACTCCAAGAGCATCTCACTTTGGAGGAGGCATCAGAGAGTATGTGGTCATGGGTGAAAGAGGTTCAAGATAAACTGGCATCATCACAGAGCACTCTTGGTAGCAAAGCCACACTGGAGAAACGACTGACACAAATTCAGGTAAAGAAGGATCCAACTAGAGATTACACATCAAGATTAATGCTGGGTGTGAGACACAGAAGTGGAAAAGGTGTTTAATGGAGTTTAATGGTGCCAGGTATTACATTTCATAAGGAATAATAAAGTATGTAAAAAATATATATTCAGGTCCCAAAAATTTTTCTGGTACACAGGAAACCTTGGAATAATTAACAGAAAGGCTGTGGTGTGCCTTAACACAGGAGATCTTCATGAAGAGGTTAGATAAACATCTGTTAGTAAAGTTCATCAGTGTAGGAGATCCTGCCATGATCTTTCTTGACATTCTAGCCATGCTGTTCTGTGGTATTTTGCTGTGTTTGACCTCCTTATTATCTACTGCAATGTGAACAAAGTTTTAGGATAACCAATGCACTAGAAACACCTGTATAGCTGTGGAAAAAACTACTGGCTTGTTTGCACACAGTAAGGTACAAGCACTTAGAAGAAGAGGTGACATACTGGGTATGACTGTCAAGGATAAATGAGCTCAGAGAAAATGGTGTCCACTGTCGAAGGAATAACAGCTTTCATCTCTCATCAGGTCACATTTGATATTTTGACTTCTTTTGCCTCACAGGAGATCCTCTTACTCAAAGGTGACGGTGAAGTTAAGCTGAACATGGCCATTGGCAAAGGAGAACAAGCACTTAGAAGCAGCAATGAGGAAGGACAAAAAGTGATACAATCTGAGCTACAGACACTTAAGGATGTATGGAATGACATCATCAATAACTCAATAAACTGGCAGAGGTAAGACTCCCTGGAAAACACAGGACAGATCTTTCCATATTTGCTTACAGAGAGTAATACCTTACTGTGCCTAGAATTACATTAATTCATTGCTGGTATGTGAGGGGAAATTTGCATTATCAGAGAGAATCAAAATTACCTGGAAAAAAAATGCATCCTTCTATAAAAAACAAGCTGAGTTGACTGAACTAGATTAATCAAATTTCATATGAGATGGTACTTTACAATAATTTAAAAATGAATAGTAATTATACGAAGTTATATAGAGAAAAATCTAGAAAGGGTTTTCTGTGTATACTTGGGCAGGACCAAGAACAGGTAGCAGATATTTACCTACCTCTTCCATACAAAACTCTAGGAAGGTTTCTCAACTCTGTTTTTCATTATGGTTTTGTGGTTTGTTTTTTTTTTTTTTTTAATTAAAAAATCCTAATAATCCAACTCCAAATAATATTTCTTGCATATTATGCTGATCTTGTCTTAACCTCAGTGGAAATGGAAAGTTTTTCTTATTGTGTGAAGCTGCGTTATCTGAAGATAGATATTTCTAGATAGAGAGATTTTTCTCTGTCTCTCTGTATTAGTACTTTCTGAACCCGTTTCATCCTTGTTTCTTATTCAGTACATTGAAGACTATGATGTTTGTCTACATTTGTCTTAAAATATAATAATCGAAAGAAGGCTGACCTCTTACTGTATTTGACACCTTATTAATTCCACTTAATGTATCAGTGTTTTCCATTCCCTTCATGTAACATTCTTCTTAACCTACTCCAGAATGAGATTTTCCTTTCTTCTCAATAGTATAATTTTGATGAATTTTTTTTTTTACTTCTTTATCCTCTACTATCTCCAAATCCTTTCCACAGTACTAAGCCTAGGCAGTTGTACCCAATTTTGTATTTGTAGATCTATCTGATTTCTCTTTCCTAGGTAAAGCATTATTTTCACCATAAAAGTTCATATTTTTAAAATTTCTTTTAAGAACACCTGATGTTTAAATCCTGTCATCCAAGCTAGCTGCAGATACTGTCTTAGTCTGTCATATGCAGGCTTTACAAGCACCCCCTATTATCCCAGGCATTACTGGATAGAAATGGGTCCTTGGTGAACTTCTGCATCATCCTGCTTCCTTAGTTCTCTATTGAAAACTAAGAACTCATAAAGGTCATGAAACTGTGTTTTAGATAATCTGAGTTCTAGGATGTCTGGGTCCTAAATATCAATAGTGGGAGCCATGATATGCCTAAATTGGATTTTTGCAATTAAAAGTGGTGCCACATTCTTAGTTACATCAGAACTGTAACAGAATTGCAAGTAGAAAATTATAATAGGCAGTCTTCAATATGTCACTTAAATTTCCACCAATTTTTGTCATAAAATACTATTTAGATTATGTTAGACCATTTCATTTTGAGTGAAATCCTTACCACACTTTTGTCTGTCATTAAATCCAGTGGAATGAGAATTACATTCCTTAACACGAATCCTGGAGAAATATGGTGATCTACAAGGAGGAGCAATATATAACAGAAGAGAATATTTCTTATAAATTGTAAATGGTACTATAGATAATTGATTTCTTCTTTTGAAACTTAGATGAATATCTCCTAATTGATAATAATTTCATTGGCTGCTGCATATTTTATTAATCAGATCATAAAGAACTCCAGTAATGCTCAATATTTTACTTTGCTGAACAGATACCGAAATGTGCTTTTAATTAGCCGAGACAGACAGATGTAATCTGTAATAGGGAAGCGGTTGTGTTAGGTTGTACATAGTAGCCCAAAACCCATGGGAATTCTAGAATAACCTGGATGTAAATTTATATAGAAAACTAAACCTTGATGAAGAAAAGAAACATTCTAAACATATTAGGCATGGCTACAGATGGTGTAACGATTAAGGTATAAGCAGGTTCTTTGGTTTTTTCCAAACTGTTCAAAATTTCTTATCTGCACTTTGTATGTTTCTTTTCATATAAGCTGCCTAGATTCAGTCATTACCCAGTGGAATGACTATCTGGAAAGGAAAAACCAGCTGGAACAGTGGTTAGAGAAATTGGATCACAAAGTGGAACAGCCTTTAGAACCACAGATTGGGCTGAAGGAGAAGTTTGCTCAGCTGGACCACTTCCAGGCTATTGTTTCTGAGATAGACGATCACTCTGGTGATTTACAGCAACTCATTGACAAAGCTGTGGAACTATATGAAAAAACAGGGGATGATTCTTTTGGAGAAGCAGCTCAAGAAGAGCTGAAAACACAGTTTAATGACATATCAACTGTAGCCAAGGTAAGATAAAGATCTCCATTTGAAGTAAATAACATTTAGACATTGGTATATACAGCTAAAATTTCGATTTTTGTAAATTTGTGAAGAATTGACTGTTTCAATCATCTTGCCTCTGTTATTGTTGAATCTAATAAAAAATTGCATATAGTTTACTAAAATTCAGTAGAATGCAAAAACTATTGAGAATTTAAATTTGTAAGGTTATGATTTTTGAAAAGTGAAGGCCATATATTTTATTCCTAGTTTAATATATACAACAGTATTTTGATATTCTTGCAGATCTATTTTCCTCTAATTCTTTTTCATTAATTCCTAGCACTTTTTTTTTCTTTACCTAGAAGGGGAAGAATAAAATCTCTCCCTGAGCAGAAAACATACTGTCAGAAAGAGAAATCCTGTTGTCAGAAAGATATATGCCTATATTTTGTGGTGTTTCAAGCCACTAAACACTGCATATGATATGCAGGTATTCTGTTTCGTTCCTAAGAAAAGACACGTGAGCACACTGAGACCTTTTGCCAACCAGATCTGGACAGTAAAACAGTTTGTCTCCACTCTCCCCTTCTACTGATACTATATATTGGTGTGAGCAATGTGAACAGGGATGTACGGTTTCATTTCCTGGGGTTCTTTTGCATCCCTAGAAAGCCTATTTGGTTTGCAGACAGGTGCATCTGGACATTTTCTACCCTGCTGCTCCATAAGATGCATTAAGATGTAAAATGTTTGACAATGTAGTTTATGTTATCTTTGTTTAGCTAGTAACTATCCATTGTCTGTCTGGTCTGACACATTCTGAGAGACTTTTTTCAGAGGCAACAGTAAGACCAATTGATCTAATTTATTTTTTTAAAAGCATTTGTGGAATGTTGAGTTAGCCAAAGTTATAAATAACTGAGTTTAATTTGTAAGTGATTTAGTCTAAAACTGATTTCTAGACTTTAATCTAGGTTGGTGTATCCACACAGTAGTAAAAAGCTATTTGATTAACTCACTTCACTTTTGGTTAATTCTGATAAACATCCATTAGGGTTATCTCACAAGAATACAGCAACGAATCTACTGTCAGAACAAAGGTAAATCTAGACCACTGTACTTTTTCATCTTTTTATGGTAAGGTAAACTGACCCACTTTAAGCTTACATTAAAAAGCTAAGATGCAGCCAAGAAGTAGTTGAATGTCTGTGTAGAGGAAAGCATGCTCCAGGACTGCAAGGTAGATGGCTGGGAATGGCCACCACTCCTGATCAGGTGGTCAAAATGGGACTTGTCACCATAAGAATCTTTTGCACTTCTGAACAGTAGAACTCCTTTTCAGTGTTCCTATGGGTCATCTCTGTGACTCTGCTCAGCATTTGTAGGTATTTGGTGCTTCTAAGTAAGAGCGGTATTTCCGGTAGCAGTGCTGCTCTCTGGGTTATCTGCAGGACCCTCTCCAGAGTGTATTGGGAAAAGCATGCCAGAGTTGCACATTTGCAGCACTGATATCTATTAAATAATGCACTAGACTATGTTAAAGTACATTTTTGTGTACATTTTCAGAAGGCTTGCCCAAGCCAGCTGAACCAGACCTTGTGCAGTGTAGCACTGTATTCTGCTGCTACAAGCTGTGCTTTATCCAGTATGCACACTAGAGAGTCAAACCAACACTGCATGCCTAAAGCCAGAATATTATTTAAGTATTTCAATGGTATTTTCTTTTTTTTTTTTTTTCCCTTCATCTGAATGATAGGAGAAAATGAGGAAAGTGGAAGATATTGTGAAGGATCATTTGCTCTACCTTGATGCTGTGCATGAATTCACAGACTGGCTCCATTCTGCAAAGGAAGAGCTTCACCGCTGGTCAGATGCATCTGGAGATACACCAACTATACAGAAAAAGCTGGCCAAAATCAACGTAAGATATGTTAGCTTTCTTCTGTGATTCATACCCTGTGCTCTAAAATAACCCAGAGTCAAACAGTTGTGGGATCTTAGAGATCTGGAAGCAAGCTTTGCAGGCTATGCTTTGTTTTCTACTCCCTTTCCATATTAACAGATGGAGTAAAAGTATAATCAGACTTAAGTTAGTCACTACACACATGGAAACAATTTGCTAGAGAGGAAGCCCAGTGGCATCACAGAGGAATGTGGCTTAGCTGATTAATGAATGCTCTTCTGTTCTCATCCCCAAATATGCTTTCTCCATGAGCAGAATTGGCTGAATCAAAGTCAGAAACAGCTTCTGCTTTGCATGAAATGGAGACATGTAAAGCAGGACAAGGATCGTTCTCCCCAGATACAGTAGAAAAATGTATGGGTTACGTCTCTGTGTACTCTCCTTGAGTGCCTAAGCAATTTGCATATTCCGGAATGCAGCGTTAAAACAGACGCACGTTTTCCTCCTGCCTGGTGTTTACTTTCAGATACTTAAACTAGCAACATTTTACTCAACTCCTAAACATGAGAGACCGGGCCATTGAACTTGAATGTTATTTGAAGATTCAGGATCCCGAGATCAAATTACAGATTTGTTCTACACTCTTGGGTAGTTTTCAGGCTCCTTTGTGCTCAATCTTCTGATATATACGGGAAAGGAAGGAGGTAGCAGTGTCTAGCTCATAAGGCTAACAAGAAAAGAAATAACATCACTCTTGCATGTGGTGTTTGGGATGGTATTTATATTCCACAGTTTCTTAAGCTGAAAGCTCCCAAAATTCCCTTGAATGAGATGTGTGAGATTGAAATAAGACGCTGTAGAAAGAATTCAGCTCTGGGGAAGAAGGAAAAAAGAAAAAAAAACAAAACAAAACAAAACAAAACAAAACAAAACAAAAAAAAAAAAAAAAAAAAAAAAAAAAAAAAAAAAAAAAAAAAAAAAAAAACCAAAAAAACCCATGTGCAAGCAGTTTTGGCCCATCACAGGTCACGGGCAGGCTGTAAACTGGAGTTAGTGTTTTTAAGACTTCTGTGAGCGGCTACACACCAGCCTTTCTTACGCAAAAAATCACAACAAAGTCGTTCTGTTCCGCATCTCAACCCAAACCGGTATTTTTGCTATCAAAATCACGTTCTTTCTTTCCCTTCAACGCTTGCGACAGTTTCGGAGCCGTTTAATCCCTGCAAGGCCCGCACGCCGCTGCCCGGGTTTCATTCTCCCCGTCCCGCGGTGGCGATTCCCAAACCCGCGACTCGGGGCGCGACGGGACGGGATGGGACGCGTCCCTCGGGCGGGCCCCCCGGTGGCGGCCCCCGGCGATGGCAGCCCCCGAGTTTCCATGGCAATGTCTCCCTGCAGGAGCTGGTGGAGTCCCGGCAGGCGGGAGCGGGCCGGCTGTGCCGAGTGGAGGCGCTGGCCCCCGCCGCGAAGCGCGGCACCACGGCCGGCGGCTGCCAGCTGCTGGCGGCCGAGATGCAGGCGCTGCAGGCGGACTGGCGGCAGTGGGAGGAGAGCGCCCGCCGTAGCCAGGGAGGCCTCCGGGACGTGCTCAGCCAGATGGCCCTGTCGGAGAGGGAGTTCGAGGCGCAGGCCGGGCGGCTGGAGGAGGCTGTGCAGCGGCTCGGCGGGCAGCTGGCCGCCTGGTCGCAGGGGCTGGCCCCCGCCGACAGCCGGCACACCGACGCCGAAGTAGTGGAGAGCTGGCGCAAGGAGAAAGTAAGGACACTTCTCTTTTCCTAAGCAGCTTCGCGGGTGTAAATGTATGGTCAGTGTGGGCAGGAACGTTCCGCCAAGCGGGTCTATCAAGTAGAAAGGTAGAGAGGTGTACTCGGGAAAGATTTTTCTGTGCAACACCAACTATCCAAACTCCTTTTATAACTCATAACAGTGTTTGCAGAAGGCGTTCCCCCCCACCTTTGGCTTCTGCAGTACAAGGCTTAGCAAATGCTACCTGGATTTTAGATGTTAAAACCAGGGCTCGCCCCTGTGAGAAAGCCAAGTTGCTGGCACACGGACTCTAAGCGGCGCTTCCAAGCTGCTCGGTGTTTCAAGCTTGAGTAGCGCTTGAGGGCGGAAATGTAAAGCATTGCCTAAAAGCCAAGTAAGCAATTGGAGCCGTTTCTGACTTGAAATTTGTCAGGAGTGTCTTGAGCTTATACCGTGCTTTTCTTGTAATATCTTTTATACTGTGCACTTTGAGATCTCGCTCAATATTTAAAGAGGTTAGCCTGGAAAAGTGTATAATTGCTAATTGCTTTGCTTTGGAATAGAGTGAAATTTAGAGAAACAGAGGTTGTTTCTGAATTGAATTCAGAAATGCTAGAATGCTAGAACTGCTAGAATTGTCTTCTAGCAAAAAAAACCCAAAAAAAACAAAACCAAACAACTCCATGTATATGTCACACAGACTATATAAATATATACATATCTTTGCAACATTTGAATTACGTGTTTGTATGTATCCCAACTACAATGAATCGGAGTGTTGATGAAAGATACAATGTGTTTTCCTTTCAGAGGAGTGTTTCAATAGAAGTTTCAGAGAGGTGCTTGCTTTCTGACCTCTTGACTGAAATCGTATTCAAAAAAAACCCAGAACACCTTCTTTTTGAACTGAGATTATTGATCTGCTTCTCCGGTGTCCATGCCAGATTATTTCTGTGGCTTCCTCTTTCACAGAATTCCTTGCACAGATTTATGAAACTTGCTTGCTTGAGTTCCTGTATGTATCTGTAGGAGTAACAAAGCTGACACCCGGTTGAAACAAATAGTGGTACAAATATGCAAAGTCTTCTGTCTATATTTGTTTTTAAAAAAGAGAGGAAGACATGGGATTGTTGTCAACCCATCAGGCATTTTGTATTTCGTAAATGGAGAAGTACTAATTTCAAAGGATATGGCTTTTATTAGTAATATATGTATGTACTGTAGTTCTGTGTAGCAACACTTTTTTTAGATTACACATTTGAAAAACTTTGGCTAATGAGGAAAATTCAGAGGCATCTCAAGATGTAACTATGCACAGCTCTACTGTGTAATTTTATTTATAGTTAGAGGAAATGTGACAGTAATCCTTCCATTTCTGAACCCCAGGGATAGGCCCTATTGTGAACATAAAATAGCACTGCAGCTTTCTATTTTCATTGTCTCATAGTGATTCTGTTGCCATGTAAGCCAAGGCCATAAATTAAAAATGCATTAACTAATTCTCAGAATTAGCAAGCTCATTCTGTTAGTCTGTTGTTCCCAAGCTCTGTTTCCTTAGGTATGTGCTACATAAGAGCAACAGATTTGGCACTTGAAATTCAGCAAATTGTTTTGGTAATTGTCAGATTCAAAATTTTATCCTGGTGGTTGCAACAGTGATATCAGTGTTTCTGTATGGGAAAATGCCATAGTTAAATTTACCCGTTTTGCAAGCTATTGTTCCTGTTTATTAATAGGTTAAGCCTAAGGCTGTATGTCATCAGAATAACTTTTTAGTAGTTATTGTGGTAGGTTATTTTAAACTGAGAAACTATTGAAAACAGGTGGTTCTAACACTGTGCTAGTCTTAAAACATGCTTTCTTTACCAAAAACTTGTTTGCATTTCATTATGGTGATTCCTGCTCTAGGCAATTTGTGACATCCTGTGCTTTAGTAATATCCATTGTCTTGTTTTTTCTAATGCTTTCAAAAAAATCCTTTAAGTAGTTTAACATAAACTAATATAAGCAAAAAGTAGTTTAATGTTTTTTCCTAAGCATCATTGCTATTACATAATTACTTAACTCAAATGGTACTTTATATGGCATTGAAACAAACTGGCAGAGTGACTGTTTCAAGTGTTTTTTTACTCATGATTGAACAGATTTCTGGTGTATGCATCACTCAGAGAAGATAAAGTCCTTAATATGAGGATGAATAACATTAGAGGAGTTCTTAAAATCTGCTGTAGCAAAATATTTTTTCAAACTCACAATAACATATATAAGTTTTGTATACCTAATACATCTGAAATGTCTCTAGACTTCATTTTACAGGACTTCCCTGTGATCTCTAATTGAAAACAGATTTCAGTAATGTTAATAATCAAACTGTTACTATGGTCTAAAACTCTGTTATTAATAGCCAACACATACTTGTAGCTTTTTTTTTTTTTTCCCCTCAAGATAGCTAGTTTTACTTTTTCTTCCTGGCAGCTCAGGTGCTATGAAGAGGCAATGCATCTTTTATCTCTTTTTACTAGCTAAAAAATGCATTAGATAGATCTTAAGAAATTAATTTCACAGTTCTGCAGACTTTTTCAGGAGAAGGGATATGAAGCAAGCACAAAGTAGCTGCTTGTAGGCAGCAGACTCGTGAGCTTAATCCCTGGTATTTGCCCTTTTGCTGTTCTTGTGAAGTCTGTTAATCAGCTTGCTAGTCTCTTGATAATATTTTTTTTTACTTTTGTTTTGCATAAAACGTATATCTCTGCATATAGATAAACCATATAGCTATTTATTGCAGAGTTAATAGTTTAAAGTGAAAAATCTGCTCTGTAAAGTGGATTGTGATATTTTGTAAACCTTTTAGATATATTTTCATGCATATAATTTTTACTTTTCCAGGTCATTCAGTCTTATGCTGATAGGTTATTACATGTTTATTATGTATATTTTCAAACATCTTTATATATATATATATATATATTCAAAACCGGACATCCTTGTCTCCTCCTTCCAGATCCCTATTAAAATCTGTCTTTGTTTTCAGGATGATCTGTTCCTTAAGCTTATATTGTACTTTTCTTCCAGACTGGTACTTTAGCCAAACTAATCTGTACATGCCAAATGCTCCAGTCTGCCTGCACTGCAGAACCTCTGCTGTCGGTCTTAGAGGAATGTCTGAACCATTTGGTTCCTAGTGTGGCAAGGAGCCAGGTCTGCACGGCTCATTATGCTGGAGTAGCTGGCAGGACGCTTCAGTGGAGATGCTGTGGACATCAACAAGCACTGTTTTTATTGGAGTACTTATTACACCTCTCCTAGTGACGCAAGTGAAGCCAACAAAAGCACTTTTTTTTTGTTGTTCTTGGCTTAGCTGTCTCCAAAGCAAGAGTCTTTCCAGTGCAGCAATGACAAGCAGTAACCCAGTTACCCTCACAGGATTGTGAGCAGCTGTACATTTCACATTATGAAGTCATCTGTGAAAGAGTTGAAGCTGATATAAAGCTTTGGGCACAAATTAACTTTCTGGATACAACTCAAACAGATTTTATTGAATATGCTAATCTCCAGTCAAAAGGCTATTTATATTTACATACATCATTTGCTGTTCCCTAATTATGTGTGCTTTTTTAAAAGTATAAAACTAACAATACTATAGCTTATTTATTAAAACGAAATGCATATTTTAAAATGTGCTTTGAGAACATTTTGAGCTATGAAAGTTGAGGCATACAGGAATTTGGTCTCTAGAAGGTCATAATTTCAGATAAGCTTCTGTAGGTTTAACTGCTAAAATACTCTTGAAAGTAAGCATGCATAGATCATAAATGAATTTGAACTTAAATTCTGATAAATTTTGATTCAAAAGATATACATTTGTTAATATTTACTTACCAATATTTTTCACTTATTTTAACAGGAAACATTGGATGCTCTATTAAAGTCTGAACACATGACAGATGAGATCAAAATTCAGTTAAATGATCTTTGTAGATTTTCCAGGGATTTGAGTACTCATTCTTCAAAAGTTTCAGGATTGATTAAGGAGTATAACAGGTACACATTCATCTTGTTTATATTTAATCCCACTGTGTGTGGCAGGATGTGATCTGTCTTTTAGGGAACCATTAATTAGAATTTTAGAATTAGAGGTATGCAGTAATTAGAATCATTATTTTGATTTTGTTGTCAACAGAAGTTATAAAAAGCCAGGCTATGCCACTAAACTCAGCTGAAAGTAAATGTATATCCATACCTGACCTATCACAGAGGTCGTTGTGAAATACTGTGAGGTAGCAGTGTATCTTATATGTCTGAAGGAGGAACAAGTTGTGCCAGATAGTTAGATCTTTTTCTTGAGTTTGTCCTTCAGTTTTCCCTTCCTTGATTAGTTGATTCCTTGAAACAGAAACTAGCTAGGGAAGTTTTGCTTTGTTTCTTGCTTTCTCTCAGGTCACTCTTTCTGATTTACTTTGGAGTGTGACACCTGCACTTCAGTCACAAGGTTCTAGTTTCTGGCTCCTGTAGCTGCAGAAGAAGGGTGTGATGACTCCCATTGATTCCTTATAATATTGTGGAATTAGCTGAGCCACAAAAGATAGAATTTTAATTACTGTAGTTCTGCAGCCTGTCCCTAGAGAGGGAAAGGGACTTACAGAATCTGTTCTTGCTTAGGTGCACTGAGTCACTCCCTGGAAAGACTCATACCTTTCTTATTATTGGGACAGTTATGTCCCAATTTACATGCTTTACTTCTGAGAACTGAAAGCTTCTAATGGATTTCCTGGTGCTTCAGTTTAGTAAATTTGATAGGAGGAATCCAGGTTAACCTAACCATACTGTTGTATTTCGCAGAACTAAATAATAGCATTGTCACCTATCAGTCTTGCCTTTCTTTCCTCCCTCGCTCTCTTCTTCTTTCCTCATGTGATAAACCCAGCCTCTGCCTGCAAGCTTCAAAAGGATGTCAGAGCAAAGAGCAGATCTTGCAGCAAAGATTTCGGACAGCTTTCAGGGATTTTCAGCAGTGGCTTGTCAGTGCAAAAGTTGCCACTTCCAAATGCTTTGATGTGCCTCAAAATATCAGTGAAGCTTCAGCAAGTCTGCAGAAAATACAGGTAACATTGTAACAGTAAAATACTAGTCCAAGGGAGATCCAATTAATTTCATATACAGTTCAGATTGAACTGTTTGATTAATTACTATTTTCTGTTAATGTTGTTATTGTTAAGACTAAAAGTGAATAATTGCAAGGAAATTTACACTTATGTTTTTTTCTTTGTTACTCTATTTTGTTTAGTTTAATTGTTGGGTTACAG
The DNA here is from genome assembly GCA_013399695.1 of Formicarius rufipectus. NCBI lineage: Eukaryota > Metazoa > Chordata > Aves > Passeriformes > Formicariidae > Formicarius > Formicarius rufipectus. The sequence goes on along the minus strand of VXAU01002419.1, from coordinate 368,489 downwards.
TTTGTAACTAATCATCTCTCATAGTAGTTTTCATTGTCTGTTTCTTCTTTACAATGGGAAAAAAAAAATTAGATGTGTTTTAAGTGGGAGACCACTGTAAAATCAGAACAATATCAGAATCAGGTTTTAGTACCTGGAATTATTTCATGGTTATGTGAGTATTTTTGCTCATATATGAAAGTGAAGCCCTTATGGTGCAAGACCAGAGGGAATTTCCATACAGTACAAGTAGGCACTTAAAAAGCTTATTTTTCACATAAAGCTAAAATAAGCCCAGACATTTCTGTAGAAAGGAATGCCAATTGAAAGTTTATTTTAATAAATCAAGTGAAAGACTTTTATTAATAGAATATAACTACAATTTTAGCTGAAAAGAGCAAAATAAGGATTCTATAATATGACTGTTATACCTTTAGTTAGACAGTGTAACAGAAAAAATTCTTACCTGTTTCTCGGAAGACACCAAAAACCAAAGCACTTCCTTCTTTTGGTAAATTCACTTTCCTTTGCTGAAGTGCTTAAGAGCAAATAATGTTGTATGAATATATCAAATACCGGACTACATCACAATAAAAATATCTTTAGAAGAAATACCGGGGGGAAAGTCCTGGTAATTTTTTAACATTCAATATAAGTGTTTCAGCAAGTCTGAGGGCATTTTCTACAGTGGTAATTTTTTTTTATTTTATTTTTTATAACTGCAACCCCCTCATAGGGTAAGACCTTACCTTGTTCTCCTTCTTCCTGAAAGCTGCTTTAGATGAAATAAACTTTCTTTGGACTGCTTTAGGACTTCTGGAGATGTCTTGGTAACCTATATGAACTTAATGTTTTTTTTTCTTAAAAGTTAATGTTCTGTCTGTTAGCACATTTGACATCATTAAATCCCAAGGCCAGTAAAACTTTGATTTTAATATAGCTAGAACTTAATCCAAGTATTTCAAAACTAACAGACCCATTTGCACTCTCTACTAAGATCTCTAGTGTAATACAGGATCAGAACCTGACCTAGTAGTTTGGTGTCAAGCCTGTTATTCTTGAGCATGGATGTAACCTTATGATTTATGGATATAAAACTATTTGTGTATTGCATAATCATAATAGTAACAGTTTAAAATATTGCTATTTAAGACTGCTAAATCCCTTTGGGTCCTAATTGCTCACAGGTTTTTAATAACAGCAAGTTACAAAAACATTGTCCTAGTAAACGGGAATTTAAAAATGTTTCCTTACACTTCTATGTAATTATTGCATATGCCTTTTTCCATACACTTCTTGCACACCAACATTGTGTCAGATTTCTGTGAAAAAAAAGAGTACCTTCAAACAGGGAAGGTAAATTAAGGATGCAGAGGCATAAGTCACACAGATTGGACAATGCTCAGGGTCTAACCATCAGCCCACACCTCCACATGATTGTGGGAAAGCCAGCATAGCTGGAGCTTGCCCATGGAGCTTTCAGTCCTGTGTGTGCCTCTGAGTGGGCCTCTCTATCACCTCTGCGAAGATACTGGTTCCCTGAAATGAAACTTTGATAATTCTCTGTACCCTGGATATCTAAAGAAGTGTATTACCCAGCTCCATGACCAGCAATTGTCTTATGAAACACAGAACATACAGGTAATCCTACAGTCTTATAGATATGCTATTTACCCACATGGTATTTCTGGATTAAGTAGCTGGTATCTGTAAATACAAACAAAACTGAAATTGAATGTACCAAAAGATGTATTATCATGTTAACAAGCAGAAACAGTAAACTCTTATCTCACCTAATTTTTCTATGTGCTTTCCTTTATTGGGACAGAAGGTTCACCAATTAGTTTCTTTTATTACTTTTTTTAGGAATTCTTATCAGAAAGTGAGAACGGGCAGCAAAAGCTAAACCTGGTAACATCCAAAGGAGAACTGCTGTGCTGTGTTTTACCAAAGGAAAAGGCTAAAGTTATACAGGACAAATCTGCTACCGCTAAAGAAGATTGGAAAAACTTTGTTGCCACCCTCCACCAGAAGAAATCTGTATTGGAGGTATTGAACTAGTGGGGACAGACTGGATCTAAATTTTCTTTGATTCTGTTTCAAAGGGCATAATTTTTGTATATAACTGTAAGATTTTATGATGTGACAGAAGAAAGAATTGTTTTCAAGAAACCCATGATTTATGAGTTATATATATATGAGTTTATAACCCATGAGTTATGCAGTCACATAACTCATATCTCAAATTACCCTTTTTTCAGACTGCCTTAGTTGTATGAGTTATGCTTAGATTGAGCCAAATCTCATAAGATCTGTAAAACTTTCCATTCAGAGGAAATTTTCTTCAGCTCCCCCTTAAATGTGTAGTACTTTGTTGCATCTGTTTTGCTTTTAAAAATGTGCCCTCTGAGACTTTTATTTCAGTGTTTGTGGGATAGGAAGAGGCATAGCTAATGTAATTTGTTTGAAGAGTTATGCATAATTTTTCTTCAATTACGTATCCTTTTTGTGTAGTTGATCTGTGTCTTGTGCATTGGTTATGTCCAATGTACTGGGACTGCTGATAGAATTTTGCATGTCTTCCCAGAATTTAAAGATCCAGATGAAGGACTTTGAAACAACTGCTGAACCTCTGCAGGAGTGGCTGACCACAACTGAGAAGATAGTACAAGGAAGTAGCAGTCGGCTCCATGATCTTCCTTCCAAGAGGAGAGAACAGCAAAGGTTGCAGGTGACTTATAAGTGTTTTTAACACAGCCGGACTTTCCTGTCCCATCCTCCTGGCCTCATCGATTCCTTATACAAGTTTGATCATTCTGGAATCCTGACCTTGAAATAAGATGAGAACTGGTTTCAAGGTTTGCTGTTGATGATCCTGTTCCATCAAGTTTTGCATCTCCACGTTTCTTTGACGTGCTGCTACATTGCTGTAACCGTATGGTGTGCCTTTCTCAGCAAGCTTGCCATATGTCACTTCTATTTTTCATGGTGCCTTCATGCTTCTCTATTTCCTGCTTTCTTGCACCCACTCTTAATATTACCGTGCTTCTGCTTTACAGTCTGTCCTTGAGGAAATAAGCTGCCACGAGCATCAGCTCAACAGGCTAAAAGAGAAAGCTCAGCAGCTGTGGGAAGAGCAAGCTGTCAGCAAAAGCTTTATGCGCAGAGTGTCTCAGTTGTCTTCTCAGTATCTTACTCTAAGCAATCTGACAAAGGTAATGCACCCAGTGTATGTGCTTTTAAGCAATTCCTTTGATGTATGTGGGGAAAAAAAAAAGGCTGAAGTGTGAAACACTGCAGTTGTCTTGCTTGTCTGATCTGTGATATATCTGATCTATTCTGTCTTTCACATTGTCTTTTAGGAGTAGAAAGTAAGGACTGTCAAGAAAATGTGGCTCTGATTTTTTTAATCTTTTTTTTCTTTAAAAGTGTATTGATTAAGAAGTAAACACCACCTGATTATACAGTAATCAGATTTGATTTTGGTTGTTTTAAGCACTGAAGAAATGTTAGTTTTGTAATAAGGGGCACTTGAAAGAGGTATTTTTCGAAATGATAGAGGGGAGATTTTTTATTTTTTTAATTTTTTTAGAAAATACAGAATACAGAAAAGTTATAATTTTATCTCATTTTATAATGATGATTATATGCATTGTAAACATCTTCATCTAAAAATAGTAGACTGGTCTTCTAAAAAAACTTAGCTCTTAGGCTGCTTTTGAAGGTTCAAGGGCAGGCATAGGTCAAATTCTAAAGCATCAGGCCAAGAACCGAGAGTTTAACCTCTTTTTTTGCGTGGTCCTTGACATACTTCACCGCTTCTACCATCTCTGTTGTGTAGAGAGATAAAAAGACTTTCATATTAGAATGGTTACTTTTTGCAAAGTTCACATCGTCAAGGAGGCTTTATGTGGAATTGGGCTGACAGTTGCTACAATAACAAGAATAATTAAGGTCATAGGACTGGAATAACAATTCTATTCAGAAAGTATTTGTATTTGGGGGATTGCTACTTTGTCAATTTCTGCATTTGCAGTGGAAATAATAATTATAAAGCATATCTGTGACTTTATGAAGGTAATTGTATGCACAGCCATCATAAATTTTCATGTCTGCAAAATGAGAAGGTGAAAGATGCATGAGCTACTAACAAAAGGCTTGTGATAACAGAACTTGTAGGAGATGTCAGGATGAGAAGAAGGAGTCCGAGACAGAGGACACTTATGATCCAACCTATGAGAGAAATCATGAAATTCTTTGGATAGCCATGGAAACTTGAGAAAAGTCCTAAGCCTCTTTCACTGACTTGATTTTAGTTCTGTCACAGTGTGAAATACACCCCACTCTGTATTCCTGTTCACCTCAAGCCTTTTAACAATATAACTTGAACATTTGGTTTTGATTTGTATGAGAGTCAGTCAGTGATTTTTCAGAAGAATGTTTATACCAGTGGGAGTCATTGAAGAAAGCAGATCTGTCTTTTCCAAATATGAACAGAGTAATGATGGTGGAGTGGCATAGCTTCACAGGCTTAAATGTATCTCGTGCATTGGCAGATTTCACAAGTTATCTTCCATTGCAATATTGACATGGAGTTCAGATGTGATTTACCAGGTGTTTAAGAAACAGCAAAACCAGAAAACTGAAGCTTTACATTTAGAAAATAATAATAATAAAAAAAAACATTTCTGAATTTTTCATTTTTATTTTATTTGGACAACTGATTTGTGTGTGCATGCAAAATTCCCTCCATAAGTGCACTTGTAATTATCAATGTATGAAGCAAATTTCTAAGTATAGTTTATAAGCCTTGTTCTAAAGTCCATGAGTAGGTATTGGGGAATAAGCAATCCTTTAAATTCTGTTGGTGCTAATTGCTGTGTGAATTGCAGGAGAAAGTTTCCAGAATGGATAGGATCGTAGCAGAGCACCAGCAGTTCTCACATAGTGTCAAGGACCTCCAGGACTGGGTAGCTGATGCAGTTCACATGCTGGATTCCTACAGTCATCCCACTGCAGACAAGAGTGTTCTGGACAGCCGGATGTTAAAACTAGAGGTATGGAAACAAGAGTCCGAAACCTGCTTTTTCAGAACTATAAGAAGAATACAAATGTAGGATACTTAGCTGTTGCATGTTAGTCTAATGACTGTTGTTCAGACACTGATTTTCAATTTACTCAAAAATAAGTCTTTTTGTAGCAGAAAGAGCTTGTTATTAGAACTTCTCTCTGAGAAAGATGTAGGGACCTTTATGACATGGGTAACTGCATATACGAAAATTCTTAAAAGTACTCATAAGTTGTTGCATGGCTTTTGAAGATTAAGTGGAAGGAGTAGGATATTCACTTCTGTTATTTTAATATATATTCCTATATCGTACAGGTGATACAGTTGATTCAGAACACCTTTTCCTGTAATTGCTTTTAAAATGGTGATTACAGTTAAGAAAATAGCATCTATCGATATCACTGTGCAATAACGTTGAAGAACAGTATTTAGACAACAATACTCTCTATATTATTGATGTCTCAGATTTTGAGCCCAAAATCCTCAAAGTCATAAGGATACATCAAAAATCAAGAGATTCTATCATAATACTAGAGTTATGTTTTGCCTTTTGTTCGTTGAGTCTTTTGGGTTCATGCTTTCAGGCTTTTCATGACTTTGCATGGTGTTAGAAGCTATTAGTTTGCAACTGCACAGCTCCAGGAGCTGAAGTCTCTAGGCTGGAAGTCTACCTAGTTTATTTGTTGATGCCTTTATGGTGCAAATAGATCCTAGTTTGGTAGCACTGTGTTTCAGCCCTGAAGAAGGGCTTTGTCATTATGTCTTGTTTTCTCTATGAATGAATCCTCCTGTTTTCCATCTAAATTAAATTTCCTTTGGAATGTCAGCTTTTCCATCCAACAGTACTTTCTCTGATACACTGTAGGTACCTGCACAGATTGCAAGAAAATTTCTCTGTCAACTAAGATTTTTTTAATACCCTGAACCTACTCTTTGAAAGTCACTTTTGCTTTGTGAACCTGTGTGTTCACCAGCTGTGAACCCCACTGTCCCTCTTCCAACTGACTGTACAAGCTGCTATATATCATCAGCTCCTGTTCATTAAAGCCAGTTAGAATATTCATGTCTGGTTAATGATAAAAATAAAATAATATTCACTCACTTTTTAGAACCTGCTAGCAGTGAAACAAGAAAAAGAAGTCCAAATGAAAATCATTCTGACAAGAGGAGAATCTGTTCTGCAAAATACTTCTCTGGAGGGAGTACCAGTGATCGAAGGGGAGTTGCAAAACCTGAAGGATAGCTGGGCTTCTCTTCTGTCTGCTTGTATCCAGTGTAAGAGGTAAAAAGGGCATGAGGTGGAAAATGATGCTTAGTGGCAAAGCCCTGTCAAAACTTTGGAAAAGTAATTCCCAGAATTTTATTGTTACAAGAGTCAAATTGATGTAAAATTACTGCATGTACCAAACAATGAAGATCTAGAGGCTGTGAATGACATATTCATTTGAAGCAGAGAGAGGGGAGAAATCTAAGCTTTGTTAATACTTAGTATAATGTACTCTGAAAAATGGATTCCATGTTCATAATCTTGTTGTATATTTTACTTAGTGTTGCACTTGGTGCCTTGAAATCTTCTCAGAAATGAGAAGATCTTGCCATGGACATAAATGATTGCTCTGTCAAGATCCTGGCTGGTTTTTCACTTGCTAGCGTTTCACAGAACATACTGTTATTACAGTGTCCAATAGTGCTGCTCCTAGTGATAGAATAAAGAAATATAGGGAAAAAAATGAAACCTTTGATGGAGCATCAATAGTTGCAAGTATTTCAAGTTAAAAAAACAAAGGTAATTATACTTTAGAATGCATCAACTTTTGAATGTATGCAAAGGGTCAGGCCATTTTGATTCTACATCTTCTGTTTTCAGTTGCAGTTAATTTACTAAACCTAGAATATGTCAGCTAACTTACAGATCTCCTTGATATTCCAAGTGTGAAAACTTAATTTCTTTTTACTAGCCAAACAGTGCTCCTAGTTACAACCTGTAGGATTTTAACAGATTTCTTAGCTTCTCATAAATATCTTGCTCATAAGTATCGTCTAGAATATCTGGATATGGCTATATCTCATTGCTTAAATAGCATGGGAACCTCCACTATCACAATAAATATGTATTTTTAAATTACAGTCAACTGGAAGGAGCTCTATCCAAATGGACAAGTTACCAGGAAGATGTTCATCAGTTTTCCAGGTGGATGGATAAAGTAGAAGCAAGTATGAATGCTTCTGAAAGGCAATATGCTGAACTGAGGGAAAAAACAGCTGCCCTCAGCAAAGCAAAGGTGTGTTTGACTTACAACAAACCAGCAACAAGTCCATATCACCTTATAGGCAAAAAACCCCCCTGTGTAACTTCAAGATTAATCTGCGGTCTTGTTTTAATGCTGCCCTTTATGTGTTCTCCTTCTATTTTGCAGCTACTCAGTGAAGAGGTGTTGAGTCACAGCAGCCTGTTGGAGACAATTGAAATGAAAGGAAGTGGGATGACTGAGCATTACATTGCTCAGCTTGAACTCCAGGACCTTCAGGAGCGGTATAAGTTCCTCAGAGAAAGAACAAGGGTACATTTGATTTATTTCTTTTTTTATAACACTCCTTGTTTAGCCTCCAACAAGAAAAAAGTTTTTCTATTGATCATTTATTTTACAGTTAAATGAGGAGTAAGAGTTGGGGGACAGCTGTAATTTAATGTAACAGAAAGCTATTACGGCAATTAATAAATCTGTCTTGGGGTACCAATGAGCATCAGAACTTTTCATAAAGGTTCTAGAAGTCTGAAAAAAACATCAAGGAGAATAGTCCAAGTCAAAAGTTTCATTGCCTTCACCACAGATTTAACTTTACTCATTGTGACTGAAAAGTTAAAAAAAAATCTGAACCTGTGATCTTTATAAGTGTATGTTTACAATAAATGTTACCAGTCAATCACATGATTCACAAATGGCTGACAGCTACAGAGGCTTATTATTGAATACAAATCTTAATAGCAAGTAAACTGACTATAAGGACACAAGCATGATAAGTACTACATTTACTGGTAAATGTTGATACTGTATATCTGTTAAAGATTCAGGAGCAGAGAGATAAAGATCAGAGTGGGTTTTGTTCTAAGACATAAAGAAGAAATTATAAAAAACCTAGTGATAGATTTAAAGCTAAACAATTATCTCCAGTTAACTCAAATTCTCTGTGATAATTAAATAATGCCTAATGTATGCTCAGACAGCCAACTTCAGATCAGCAGTGTAGTGAAATTGCATTTTGTTGTCTCAATGATGTCTTTATTGTGTAGAAAGAGCCACAATTCAGTTTTCCAAACACATAAGTGATTCACTGTTTTGTGGTCCTCTCCTTCACAACTGAGAAGAATGCCATGCAAGAACCACAGAAAATGCTGAGTTGGAAGGGACTCACGAGAATCATCCAGTACAATCCTTAGCCCCACAAAGGACTATTCCCAAGAGTCACACCATGTGTCTGAGAGTGTCTTCTTTTATTTTGACCTTGTGTGAATAAAATTGTTCAGGCTTGCCAGAGAGATAAGTCCTGAGAAGTGCTAGTGTTAGCATGAAAATCCTCTAGCCTTTACCTGTTTCTCTGGCACACAGCCATACAAACTGCCTATTGCTCAGCTTGAGCAACAACTTGGGAACAATGAGAAATGAATGGTAGTTCACGGAGGCAAGAGTCCTGTACCTCTTTTGTCATATAACAAGAGGCTTCTTTCTCTTCCTACCTACTATCCCAGATGGCTGATCTTTCCCATTTCCAATTGTGGTGATGGTTTTTTGTGTCAAGACTACATTCAGCCCTTAGGAAAAAAATCAAAATTCAAAGCAAATAGCTGGAAAGTAAGGAATGGTCAAATCCTTTAATAATCCTTTGGCCATGTGGGAAACCTGACAAGATTCCCCAAGGGTTTGTGGTCAAGACTTGTAATTCCCTGCACCCACTGTCAAGAGGCAAGACAACCGTCCTCTTTTCCCCTCCCCTCTTCAGGGTGTGGATAGACCTTGTAAAAGAGGGCCTTCTGATAATACTGCTGTTTTCTTCATTTCTCCCACTAGATAGACTTCTTAGAAATAAAAGGTAAAGCAAACAGTAGGTTCATGGCTGCTGTTTATGAAAGTGTTTATCTTCTTAGGCTGCATCTGAAGGCAGCAGGCTCATATCTTGCTTCCCCATTTCCATAATTTCTTAGAGGATGTGAATTACATGGAGTATGTTTTTCTTGCCCTTAGAAAGACGAGTCTTGTGCTAATATATTACACCTTTTCTTCTGTACCCCAAATACGGTAATGTTTTAGTGCTGGGTTGTGAAATTAGTGTAACTTCCTCACCCACGTACACAGAAGCTTTGTAGTCCAGTTCTTACTGTGCTGTGTAGGAAATGCCTGCAAAGAATGTGTGTAGTCTTCAAACCTTAGGTAGTAGATACTGTAAATAGAAGATTCTTATTCCACTGGGGGGGGGGGAAAGGGGGGCAATTTCTAAGCTCCTATGCTTATTAATCAGAGAATCACAGAATATATTGAACTGAAAAGGACCCACAAGAATCATGAAGTCCAACTCCTGGCCCTGCACAGACCCATCCCCAGGAGTCACACCATGCACCTGGGGGTATCATCCAGATGCTTCTTGAACTCTGTCAGTCTTGGTGCTGTGACCACTTCCCTGGGAAGTCTGTTCCAGTGCCCAACCACCCTCTGACACAACTTCAGGCCATTCTCCTGGGCCCTGTCACTGGTCACCAGAGAGAAGAGATCGGTGTCTGCCACCCCTCTTCCCCTTACTTCAGCAAATTAATTTAAATTGATATAAATAAAAGTTGCTGTTAGAAACAAAGGTATTATTTAAAAGTAACCCCAGATCAAAACTTTAAATCTCAGGAGTCACAAATTTATGTGAAGAATCTTTTAGGATAAGTATCTGTGCCCCTACTTCTGCCCCCTCTTTCCCTGTAATTGATTAAACCATCTTCATAATCTAAGTATTCCTGAATTCATGGAAAGCTCAGCACCAGATACAAACTTTTTCCCATGATGGATGTCTGGGTTTTATGTTTTCTTGGTTTAATGATACTCTAAGATATGTATATTTAAGTGTAAATATTTTAACAAACAGGAGGCAGTAACAAAAGCTGAAGGACTGCTTACATTACATCAAGAATACCAAAAAAATTTGAAGGCTTTTGAAATATGGCTGGAGAAGGAACAAGAAAAACTTGACTGTTTATCACATCTTGATGGTGATACCCAGGAACAGGAGGCAACACTCCGAAATTTACAGGTATGTAATGTGTGACACCCCAAGTGGGGGAAAAAAAAAAAATCCTACTTGTAAAATAGCAGAATAATATGAATTGCCAGACAAAAATTGTATTGAGAACAACTTGCAATCACATTGTATATGAGCACTTTGCTGCTCAAACTGGTTCTAGTAAGGTTAGTGGAAATATTGTTGCTCGTTCACAGAAAGTGTCAGGCCTTGAATGAAATCTCTAGGCCTAATAATGCTTTCTTGAAAGTATTGAATTTGTGTTGGATATTGGTCTATGTCTTCTTTTCCCTGAGTGTCATGAAATATCAGAAGTATTTTGATTGGGTTTTCATTTTTTATTGCTTACAGTGCAGTTGCACCTACTTTCAGACAGTTCCAGTTATGTAGACTAGTTCCCATGGTGAGGTGGGAAGACTGTTACTGAATCCCTTGACACTGAAAGGTGAACCTACAGTACTTTAGCAGTTTCTCAGTTATTATTCTAAGCTGACTTAAAATCCTTTAATACCTGTTGCTGAAGTTTGTACTTGATATATGAAATGTTTCTTACTTTATTCTGGATACTGAGTAGGTCTTTGTATGTTCAAGGACTCTGCATGTATTTCTTCTTATTACAGTTCACTTTACAAAATTTATTTTGAAAATCTGGATATATCTCAAATGCAAACTCAGACAAAATGGAATTGTGTTTTGTGAACACAATTCCCTTGTTATATTTTCTAATCAGACTGAATCCCTTCTTACTTTTAATTAAGTTATAATAAACATTAAAATGCCACACATATCCAGACGAGGGTATCAAAAATGATTTTGGAGTGTTGTCTCAAACATATGTTAACATAAATAGGTTTGTTTATTTTAAAGGATTGAAGCCTCTGTTTTTAAACAGATTCAGTTTTAGAATCAATCTTTTATGTGCTTGTCACATCTGGAAAGTTTTGAATTTAAGGCTATGGTGAATGGATTGCGTGTATCCTGTGCTGGCTCAGACAGCTGATGTTTCAGAACTGATAAGCTTAGCAAGAAGTGAAAGAGTTTAATGCATGCTTTGTCAATAATTTTCTGCGGTTCACGTGTCAAAACCAGTAATACTTGGTTTGCTTTGTAAGTGAGCATGCTGTCACTGGTGTTCTTGGAGATGAGTATCTCTAATATGTGTTTAACTGTAGATAACTGAAGGGAATGCCAAGCTATCTTAAGTAGAACCGAGATGGTTTTTTGCCATATGTGAATGAGAGCTGTTAATGTAGGATATGTAACTGTAACTCTGCCTCTACAGGAGCTGCAGGTCCACTGTGCAGAGGGACAAGCGCTACTGAATGCTGCTGTCCATGCCAGAGAGGAAGTGATTCCCTGCGGCATTCCCCAAATAGAAGACAGAGTCCTGGAATCCCTACGGCAGGATTGGCACGTTTATCAGCATAGGCTTTCTGAAGCAAGAAGCCAATTAAATGCCACTGTGAGCAGACTGAGGTTAATGGAGAAAAAATTTCAGAAGGTTAATGACTGGTTAACAAAGCTGGAGGAGAAAGTTGCTATCAGGACTGGGAGACAGTCTGATAGAACAACAAAGGAGATGCAGCTTCAACAAATGAAGGTAATGAATAGAGTTAACGTATTCCTTAAACAAAATAATTTGTGAAGTTCCCATGTAAATTCCCGCTTGCACTGTGAAAATGAGAGCAAGCTTTGCAATTTATTCTGAGATGGTGCCTAAAATTATGGATCCAAGAGAGCTTTATGCCTTCTGGATCTAGGTTCCTCCCATTTTATTGTAGAGGTGTGGCTGTAGCAATGCTGAAATCTTTCAGGAGGTCTGGAACTCATAAACTCTGTGGTATGTGAAGATGTAACTGAGTACAAAGATTGTCACTGGAGTGAAAAAAAATTAGAATATAATGTAACCAACTGTGTTATGAAGTCTCCACTGTGTTAATGTAGTAATCCTTTAGTCACTGCAAGGAGAAGACATGGTTCTGAATAAACACAGGAAGCAGATTTGAAGAAGTTTAAGGTTGCTCTTTACAGCCACCTTTAAAACTTCAGGTGAATTCTATAACAAGTCCAGGTTGCATTTCTAGTATTATTTTGGAGGGAAGGGCGGAACAAAAAGAAAAAAGTATCAATTCTGTTGTAATGAAATACAGTCCATACAGTATGAAAAAATTTCCATCATATTTGTTACATTAACTGTTGTCAGATTCCATTTTATTTTCCAGTTGTAAATGCATGTTTACAACCATGCATTTTTTTTTCTCCTTTTCAATGATTTCCTGACCTGGTTACAAATAAATTCCTGATATATGACTGATTCAAACATCTTAAACATAAGTTTGATAATTTCTGTGTCCTAGAAGTGGCATGAAGACATTACAGTCTACAAAGATGACGTAGAGGAAGTTGGGGTATTGGCTCAGCAAATACTAGAGGAAAGTCTCACTTCAAGTAGAATGGGAAGTCAGGCTACACAGCTTACATCTCGCTACCAAACTCTTCTTCTTCATGTCTTGGTAAGTAACATCATAGATGTCAATTAAGAAATTCTAATTTGTAATTAGAATTTATCAGAGTTTATTCATCGCTGTAGACTCAATAATATAACATTCACATATATATTCATATATATACACATACATAGATTTCATTGGATTAAATGTATTACTGAACATAATCAGGTTATTGCAGTATAATGCCCTGTTACTATCTTTTTTGATAGTTTCAGTAGAGAAATTCCGAATAAAGTCTGAATGCTAACTGACCTCTAGAGACATGTTTTCAGATTCTCATTGATACACACAAGTATGGGGAAAATTTGAATTGGTAAGGTACAGTGTTCAGGTCACTCTAAGTAGTAACTCATATTACTTTAATCACAAATCACAATTCAAAGTTCAAAATATAAGTGCATTTTCAATGTTTAGAATTAACTTTGTTTTAACATTAATATTTGCCATATGTACACCCTGAGAAGACCCTTGTAAAAATCATCCACTCTTTATGAAGTAACTCAAAACCAACGGGTTTAATCTTTGTATAACAGGTTTTATTAAAAAATATCAATTTATTGTTATCTTTAGCCAATAGGAATTATAAAAATCTGGGTAGTCCTTTTTATCTTCCCTCTACCTTCCATATTTTTTGCAGGAGCAAATAAAGTTTCTGGAAGAAGAAATACGCTGCATGGAAGAGTCAGAATTGTCTTTTAGTGCTTACACAAATTGGTATGGAGCTACTAACAAGAACTTCAGAAATGTGATCACCAAATTTGACATAATTGATAAAACAGTAATGGAGAAAAAAGTGCAGAAACTAGAGGTACAACTTTCTTAAATGCAATTTTTCTGTTCACCAAAAAGAGGCTGTATTTTGACATACCTCTTAAGAGTCACTCAAAATTCTGACTTGCCCAGAGAAGCTGATGGGGTAAAGACCGCATAGTGTAAAACTTTCTGTTCTCATATCATATACACATTTGGTTAAAGTTTGGCTGTGTAGGTTATAAATATTCCTAAATAATATAATCCTATCCTTCTATAAAGCATGCTTGTACATGTTTTGTGTTAGGTTAAAACTTAAATTCCTGTTACAAGTGTATTTTTCTACCAATGTGCACTCTGGCAAGAAGTGCTTCCCATTTCTCCTTGTTGAAACAGCAGTGAAACTCACATTCTATCCCGAAGTTGTAGGTGATCTTTTGTACGTCCTGCAGCTTAAGCTGCTTAAACATAATATACTGTGGGAAAAGTTTCATCTCTTCCTGAATCTGGAGTATGAATCCTCTCCTAAGAGCCCTCAGTTTCTCTGTTTATCTTCACAAGCCCAGTGCAGAACAGAAGTATTTGCTTTATCTGTTTCCTTCTAGCTTACTACACCTTAACTCCATCCAGGCACTTTTGTAACGAGAAGTTCGTTCAATTTCCCTAGCAATTCTTTCTGTGTCCTTAGCAGAATTAAGAAAAATATTGTTAGCCTTTAGATAATTGAACTACAGTGAATTTTTAAAAAGGCAAAAAAGAAGGGCAAGATTTTCCATCCATTTTCTGTTAACCAACCCTTCCTTCACAGCTGCTATTGAGTGATATGGACATAGGCCACGGTTTACTGAAATCAGCCCGCGAGAAGGGGGAGCGAGCTATAAAATACATGGAAGAAAATGAAGTTGGCCAGCTGAGAAAAGAAATTGGTCATCTTGTGGAACAGCTTGAAGAGCTGGCTGGCTCCATCAGGAAGGAGCACATGACTGCAGAGAAGTGTCTTCAGCTGGCAAAGGAGTTCTTGGACAAGTACAAGGCACAGACTCAGTGGGTCACAGAGTACCAAGTCATCTTACATGCTCCAGTGGAGCCAAAGAGTGAACTTTATGAGAAGAAGGCCCAATTGTCCAAATACAAGGTAAAAAGGGGTTATCTCATTGTACTGTTGAATTTATTTTAACCTAGTGATTCTCAGTAAATCCTCTGATCAGATATCTCAGTTTATTTAGTAGACACGAGATGTCTCTGATCTGATTATCCCAATCAGCATCAAAATAAAAACATGCATAATACCTATGTCTGCAAACCAGACTGAGACCCTGGATTTGAAATGTGAGCATCTTAAAAAGGTTTCCACATCTGAAAATTTCTTGTTAAACAGCAATATTCTTCTATGAGTACACATATGAGTAATTGAATTATCTCAACAGAGTCAATTGCTGTTTCAATGAAGACAGAAAACAGGCAGTCTTTCTTCACTGCAGACATTGTCTCTGTTTACACTGACTTAATCAGCTTTCTGTTTAAAGCTGGATGTCCCAGCTGAACTGATATCACAGTCAGCTGCTGTGACCTCCAATGTTTTTAATTAGGATTTGAATGAAATGTTTTGAGGGTTTTTCCAGTCACAAAAATGAGTAGAAAATTTGTCAACAAACCCCATTTCTTCTCCTTATGATGTTTTTGTAAAATACTCCAGGATTAAAGATGTTTCACGAAATGTGTACTGGGTCTGGCTGAGGTAACTCTCTTCACGGCAGATCCATATAGTGCTGCACTTTACATTTGTGGCTAAAAACAATGTTGTAAACAGATTGATGGTTTGGTTATTGCTGAGCAGTACCTACACAGCATCAAGGCTTTGTCTCTGAAGCTGCCCGCTACCTGTTGCTCGCTTCCCTACTCCAAGTCATATGTCATAGCTGTGTGCTTGCTACCCATGTGTTTGAGGAGTTGGGATCTCACTCATTTGGCATTGTTATGACTTGTTTTGTCATTTGACAGATGCTGGCATGTGCTGTGCTGTCTGAGCCAGTGGTACAATGACATAGCAGGTCAGGTTGCATACTCTTGAAAGTACAGTGTTAGGTGCTCCTCTGCACCCCATCTCATCAAGAGGATGACTTTGGTCATAGTTTCTCACCTATTTTCAGTGCTTGCTCCTTTGTATAAATTTTTTCCCTAGCACTTTCCCCTTTGCACATACTAAATCCCTGTGCTTTGCCAGTTCCAGACTGTTAGCCATGCTGCTAGTCACTCACAAAAGGAGCAATTGTTTTTAGATGCGTACAAACTTGTCTGAGGGCACGGCTCAGAAATGTAGTCCTGTGTTGGTAAGCAAAGCTCTTCTCCTCTGTAAAAGATGATACATACAATAATAGAGGGCTGTGCTTCATATCAAAGGGAAGTTAGTAAAATACATCTTCAGTTATCAGTAGATATATTTTAATTCTTACTTGCATTGTAGTCCATACAGCAGACTGTTCTGTCCCATGAGCCTTCAATAAAGTCTGTGGTTGAAAAGGGGGAGGCACTTTTTGACCTGGTGAATGATGTGTCTCTAAAGAGCAACATTCAAGACCTTCAGAGCAGTTACCAGGAACTCTGCAGCAAAACAAAGGTAAAAAACCAGGAAGAAAACTCAGGGTTCTTCCAAGTTGCTATGTTTTTTATTTTTACACCTCTTTATGAAGTTAGTTAGCTATTTCATCCTGTCATGTCTATACGCAGAGCCATCTACCTTTAATTACTTCTAGTGTTTTGTTAGGATTTTTATTAGTTTGTTTGTTTTTCTGGTTTGTTTTGTTTTGTTTTGTTTTTTTGAGAAGGGGTGTTGGGCGGACAGGAGAAACAGGCATTTCTTGAATATGGATAAAACTGCCTAAATATATCTAACAAAAGTAGCTGAAATGAATTTTGAGTGTGACAGATGAAGTCTTTGTAGGACTAAAGGGAAAGATATCAGTGACTAGTCTGTACTATTGTTACTATTTTTAATTGCCTTTAAAAGATTTCTAAACACGTTTCTTTAAAGGACAGATGCCTTTAAATTATACCAGTGTTCCTTGTTTCTGCTTGATCTTGCCCAAACCCTGTTTTATCTAGTTTAGTTGTTTAATAGAAGTCACTGGAGAAAATAAACTTCAAGATGGATATAATTTAATTTGACAAGGGTATTTTTAATTAGAATTGATTCATTAGTACTTATATATGCAGTACTTTGAAAGGCCTAATGCTTCTAAATACGTCCTAAAGTATGATTATTCCTAAAGCTTTTAATAGGTAATACTCCTAACAAGGATAAGCTTTGCAAACCATATTAGTACGTATGTATGACCTAGGCACCTTTAATTGCCAATTTACCCACCAAGAGGAGATGACTTTTTTTTTTAAAGTTGATTTTTAGTTTAAAGACATGCTTCTGATCTGTACCACAAAAGTAATATCTGTTACATTAGATGTAATGTTCATGGCTTAAATGTAGAGAAGGGTATGAAAACTCTTCCTTAAACTCGATATGCATGTTCTTAATTTGGCTACCACAGTCACAGGCAAGATGCATGTACAAAGGCTGTAAGTAGTAGGAACCCAGCCATAATATTTGGTAGGTCAAGTGCAGTCTCTCAAAGAGCATGTAATAACTATAAGTGAACATAGTGTCACGAGTGTTCATTTTCTTAAAGTAAGGAGATCTGCAGTATTTTCCACAGTCGTTAAAGTATGGTATTTCTTCTGGAGTGAAAGTACTGCTCAATACCACAGAGTTTGTTCACAGAAGTAATCCCTTTGATGTCTTCCTTTATTGTCTATTCATGTGAGAATCTGTCACAGGAATATAAATGTAGATGAAAACTCTTATTACACTTTCAAGCTCTTGG
The DNA here is from genome assembly GCA_013399695.1 of Formicarius rufipectus. Classification (NCBI taxonomy): domain Eukaryota; kingdom Metazoa; phylum Chordata; class Aves; order Passeriformes; family Formicariidae; genus Formicarius; species Formicarius rufipectus. The sequence goes on along the minus strand of VXAU01002419.1, from coordinate 351,030 downwards.
TGGTTTTTGGTTTGTTTGGTTGGGGGTTTTTTTAAATTTTTCTGCTCTTGTAATTACCTGAATATGGAATTTCATTGTGGGCCTGCAGGCATATGTTGAAACCCTAGAGGTGAGAGTAAAAGAGCATGAGGACTACCATAGCGATTTGCAAGAAGGGGAAAAATGGTTATTACATATGTCCAGCCGATTGGTCAGCCCTGACCTGGTGGAAAGCAACAATCTTGAAATAATCACTCAGCAACTAGCTAACCACAAGGTAGGTTTGCTGTTGGTAATCTTCCTTTGTCCAGTAAAATAGAATATTTCTTTTTTGCTTCTCTACCTCCACTTTGTCATTCACTTGTTTTATTCCTCTTACTGCTGTGTAAATGTGTCAGTGTCATTAATGCAGTTAGCAAATCAGTCTTGTTGTTAGCATCATTTCTTGCATGAGGCTGCATCACTACAAGAGCTTCGTTGTAATCTGATCTGAATTGTGTCAAATCTTTGCACAGACTTTCCAGGAAAAAATCCCCCCAAAATCAGATTTGGTATTTTTAAGGTATTTTTTACTCTGTCACTTTTATGGTTAAAACAAAATTCAATTTTTTTTTTTCGTCTGCTCGATTGTACATTTTCTCCATTGCTTTTATTCAAGGTATTGTTATGGTTGCTATTAGAGATAATCATTCAATACATTTACAGCCAGTGCTTTCTAGAAGATAAAAGAAAGCAAAATTCAACCCTCCCCACCACTGCCTGAAACTAATAATTCAAGGGCAAATACTGAAATCTTTTAATCCCTTGTGATTACTGTGTTATTCTGTAAAAAACCTAACCTCCTTAGATAAAAATTTCACTCCACCAAAGTCAATCAAAGAACTGTCCACAGTGAAAGAGCTTATGGAATAAGACATGCATGGGCATGAGATTTAATTTTTATTACTAGACACAGGTGGAGGAACCCTGAAAAGCATGCAACAAAGGAAGAGTAAGGGTAGTCTTGGGGCCTGTGCATATAGTGTTTATACATTATGACAGTGCTACTGATGTTTCTGTGGATATCTGTGTGAAGATTTTTGATAATGACTCTACAATGAGCATTAACTCTAATAGTTTCCTATAACAATATATGTAGTCTGAAAACTACTTATTCCAAATTCGGGGAGGGACAAAAAAGTTCTTCATCAAAACATATTTCTTCAAAGTATTTTATCTGTTTCTTAGGCTATCATGGAAGAAATTGCAGGATTTGAAGATCGTTTGAACAACCTTAAGAGTAAAGGTGATTACTTGATCGATCAGTGTTCAGAACATCTTCAAGCAAAATTTAAGCAAAACATACAAAGCCATCTTCAGGGGACAAGGGACAGCTATTCTGCCATATGTAGCACAGCCCAAAGAGTAAGACTTGTTTAAATTTATTCATTTAGTCCATTTAAGAATAAAATTAATTATTATTTCCGAGCAGTTCTCTTGAAGTGCTGTAAAACTCTACTGTTTACTTTGAAATTGAGCCAACAAGTTACTAAAGTAGCACTTCATCATTACCGTGCCACAGTTGAATTCCCTGTGATTCAAATGTTGCCGTGCAGCCAGCAAAACTAGTTGCCTGTCAGTTCTTACCTTAATCTCCCCACATCTCCAGTACCTTCATGCTACACTAGCTTCTGGGCAGCTGCAGCAAAGAAATTAGAATTATTCCTAACTAAAAAACAAATCAAAATAAAAATAAGTGGGACAATGTTGAACAAGAATACAGAAATAAAAGACCATGCTCTTCATTTGCATCTTTATTTTTTCTTTCCAGAGGATGTGCATTAGATATTGTCCATCTTCTTCACATACTAACAAGATGCAGTGAGAGCTTAAGGAGCTTTCAGTCTTCGGTACTTGGTACAGGGGCTAAAATAATCAGAATCTGTTTTATCTGTCATTTTCAAGGTGGGAGGAGAGAGACAATGGTGGTATTTGAAAATGTTATAAACCTACAAAATGTTTGGTTTAGGTGTATCAGACTTTGGAACATGAACTCCAGAAGCATGTTAATCATCAGGATACCCTACAACAGTGCCAGACTTGGCTGTCTACAGTGCAGTCAGAGCTAAAGCCAACTACGTGGACACCTTTCAGCCTGGCAGATGCAATTAAACAGGTAAAAATTCAGCACTTGAAAAATCTAAAAAGTTATCCTTAATAAGGTAAGTTTAGGTGCAAGCTTTAAATTACTAGAAATTTTATATTCTCTAGCCTTCTCAGAAGGCTGTGTAGCATCATCATTCATTCCCAGCTTCACCATAAATACCTGGAGTAAAAAATAACTGTAGGTAGGAAATCAAACAAGGCTTTTGCAGCTCAGTGTAATGCTTAGAAATACATTACCTGAAAAATGTTGGCTAATTAGATAAACCTACTTAGATATTCCACAGAGGTACTGAGGAGAGGGGTTGTGTCTTTCTTGTCGCATTGACCTCCTGTTTTCTATATTCCTATATGAGAGCTGGTTTCACAGCTCTCATATGGACACAGAGTCAATTGTCAGGCAGTTAAAACAATTTTTCAGCCTAAGGGCATAGAACTGCCTCTAGCCCATATTAACCATTAAGACTGCTTTCTTTGCTTCTTGATTACTTTTAGTAACAATGCATTTTACATTGGATTTTTACCTTCTTTTTAAATTAAACCGGTGTGGTGCTAAAAATACGGGAATTCAGAACTGTCTCATCCAACCTCTGGCCTAATAGAGACCTTGAAATACTAGAGATGGCAGACCCACAAGGGCAGGGGAAGCAGTGGGTGACAGTGGGGACCAGCAAGGCAGCACCTTCCCAAGGACATGCAGAACTTCTGCTCAGAGTTTAGGTGAGCAGAGTCCCTCTGATGTCATTCACCAGCTGGTGACTGGCAAGCAAGTCTGTAGGAATGAGGCTAACCCGAGGTGAAACGAAGGAGTCAGGGCAGCAGGGCAAGGCCAGGAGAATCAGCCAGGCACAGATGAACCTATAGTGTAGTTCAGGTGAGTTCCATATGCATTGAGAGACTGAGCTTACATGTAGGTCTTGGGCTTCTGTATGCTTTTCCAGCAATCATGTCCCATCTGGGCTGAGTCAGGGCTGGCCCTAAGCAAAAGACCCACATCCTGAGGAGAGGAAGATAGATGTTGCAGAGAAGGAGGACAGTGACTGTTGAGTCCTTTGGGCATTGAGGGCCCCAATCATCCCTGAGGATTAGGGATCTGTTCTTGTGCTTGTCTGTTCTTAGTGTAAAAAACAGTTTTCCTCATTTAGGAAGAATTCCTTCAGACCTGCTAAAGTCACACATACTACAGCCCCATAAAGCCCCAACCCTTTGCCAGACTTGTGTCAGTTTGCCAGTATGTCTTTTATGGAGGAAGAGGGAAACTGGGCCAAATAAATCAGGAACAGCTGGACAAGTGTAAGCATGGGAGAATAATCACTTCCCACAGCTTGTGCTCAGCATTCTTGCTAATACAGTCATTTGCCACAAGGGCATACTGCTGTTTTGTTCAACTTTTTGCTTCAAGGACCCACCACTGGACCTCTGCACTAGGTGGTGAGTCACCCCTCCTTCCTGTGACTCTTATGTTATGACCCTGCTTGTTAGCTCTCATATAATAATTTTTGAGGGGATAAGTCTTTATAGGGAGAAGAAAGCTCCTACGGGCAATGTGAAAAGACCTCTCAACAGTGTCATGTTGTCTGATCTTGCCAATCACAGATACTGGGGACACAGGAAAGTTTTCAGAAGGTATGGGAAAGTGTATTGTGCCACTGGGCTGAACTCCTCATGATCTGTCAGACACTGGAGAATTTTACAGTTATAAGAGTAGGACACTTTGATAATCCCATAAAGACCTGCTTACCATTCACATTGGGAAAGTCAGTCACCTTCTTGAAACACAGTGTTTCTAACCAAAGAATTGTTTATAAAGAAATGAGTTAGCTAATGTGTATGTCTCTAAGTGCTTTGATAATTGGATGATAATCAAGTTTTTAAGGGCTACTCCTTTCCATAATTATAGCAGCCTACATTTAATTTTATGGAAATAATAAGCTAAAGCAAAACTACATGCATGATGGTAATAAAATATTATTTCTACAGTCTCAGAGTTTATTTGAGGATTGTCTTCCCTCAGGTTAAGCATTTCCGGGCTCTGCAGGAGCAGGCCAATACATACTTGGATCTTTTGTGCTCCATGTGTGATCTGTCAGATGCCACAGTGAAGAGTACAGCATCAGATATTCAACAAACAAAACAAACGGTACAAGATAACCACAACAACCCACTTTTAATCCTATTTAGAGCTTTAACTGCCCTGATCTGTTCCCTTTTAAAAAGGTCGTATTGGGTAACAGTTTAAAGAAATGTCATCTTATTTTCATGTCAAGTAGTTCTTTAGAAATAGTTTTCTGTGTTTGGGGGTTTTTTTGTTTGTTTGGTTTGGTTTTGTTGTTTTTTTTTTTGTTGTGGTTTGTTTCTTTTTTTTTAAAGTTATTAAACCCTCGTGTTGCCATCCTGGTACTAATTCAAAGACACATGACAGAGGTTGCTAAAGGTACTTAGGCAATGTTACAAGATATGGGTCTAAGCCACAGAAATAACATTCTGTGGAAGAAAACCTGATCCAAACCATCTGTTTTCATAAAACACAATCCAGTCTGTTCTTCTCTGTATTCTGTTAAAGCTTAGGCATATTTTATTGTTATTATTTATTCAGCAAGAGACTGATGTTCATATTAGGGTATACTAATGTATTATGAATATATTAATGATCATCATAAAAAATTATGATGGTTCAATTCATGAATCAAAGTGCATCTATCTCAGCATACTAATTTATAGAAGTGTATCTCAGTTTTAAAGTATCTTTATGCTTGGTTTTAAAATAGAACCAGAAATACAAGTTATTGGAAAAGAAACATTATGAGTGATCCTCTTGTTGGAAACATGAAAAATTTAATTTCACTTACGTGGACATGCAATTAAAATTTTAAAACTATTCCTTCCAGGACTAAAAATCCAATACATACAGTAACAGTATTCCATACAAGAGAAGCAAATTGTACAAATCCAGGTAACCCATAAAAATATGATAGCCCAAGTACTGAATGGCTGAAAAGCATTCCAAACATCAGAATAAGATTCTTCTTTGATATATAAAGCAATGAAACATTTTTAGGTAATCACAGATGGTAAAGTGCTGAGATATATTAAGCTGGTTGAGTGTCTAAACCTTAAAGGCACCCAACTCCTGTATTTGGAGCAAAAGAAGCTGTGTCACTATTGGTGTAAGAGGATTGATGGGCTCAGATCCGGTAAGCATTCTTCCTGGCATTTTATAGAAGACATACAAGCAAAATAACTGGGTTAAGCAAATTAAATGGAAGTGTTTAGCTTAAACTTTTACTTGGTCAGTGTAAATGCAAGTAGCGTACAGACTAGCAATATTCTTGGCATACAGGAGACTAAATGATACTGTTAATTTAAGCTCTAACAGAGAACTGAGAACACTGAAATACACACAGTCATAAATATACTTACTTCTCTCAAGGGTGAATGATAATTTTTTTTTGTTCCCCCACAGCTTTCCTTTGATAAGTACAGTTTTTGTGACTTTTAAAGCTTAAGACTCATTTTGTGGATAATATTAGCCCCTTCAGAATCTAGTGTAGAAATTGCTTTAGTACAGTATTGTGCTCTGAGGAAGAATGGAATTCATCCTCCATTCTCCAAAAATAGATGCATTAAAATATTCCTACTCCTTTTAATTTCTTTTCTTCTAGATTGAGCAACAGATAATGCACTCACAGTATTTGTCTCAAGGTTGGGAAGAGATTAAACAATTGAAGGCTGAGCTCTGGATATATTTCCAGGATGCAGATCAACAACTACAGAATTTAAAAAGGAGACGGGCAGAGTTGGAGCTAAACATTGCCCAGAACATGGTGTTCCAGGTTAAGGTAAGGAGGCTGGGTTAAGTACACAAGGTAAGGAAGAAGTTCTTTCTGTGGCTGATATTATTTTATGATTCATATTATGTGCACATATTGCATACACTTGCTAATATGCTCTAAGAAAGTGCTGAAAGGACAAAAGAAAGTGTTTCCTTATTGATATTACTGGGTGATTTAGAAAGCAGAAAAGTACTTTAGTGTTTTTCTGGCTTTGTTTTTTTTTAACAACAGATGATCTTCTGTCTACTGTTTTGATTTGCCTTCGCTTCTAGAGTACTAAATGCTGAATGCAGTGGACGTGAAGATAAGACCTGCAAATTGTGCTTTCTAAGTTCTTTGATTTTTGTATTTCTAAATAGTTTAGAAATATTTCAGAATTATTCCAGGAAACTATTTGGTGTTACTCATCTCTGAGAATAGGCATGACATAAACCTGGCTTAAATAACGAGGCAAATGCCTTTAGATGTTCACTCCTTCATTCCAGAAGAGAAAATTTTTATGACCATTCTGAATGCATCACAATTATCTGTAAAGTAATGAAAACAGGTAATGTCTTTATTAAATTAATAAATACATGGGTTTTGTATTTTTGGTCTAGACTTTACTTCTATTCTTTTTCTGATATGCCAGCAGTTAGGTGCAAAGTAAATGGCATTTTGTCTTCATGTCTGTTCTACTCACAGCAAAGTCATAGTCTTTCAAGATGCCTCAGCACAATCTGGAAGAGGAAGGGATTTGTATTTCTTCACTATTTCAGTCAGGAAATTTGAATTATAATTAAAGGGAGCCACCTGCTGTACTGTCGGATGTGGCACAATGTATATTTTTCCCTATCATTTGCCCTGATAAAGAAAGATGCCCGTGTCCATTTGAAGTAGTCATGAAGAGGAATGAGGCAGAACTGGGCAGTAACATCTCTGCTTCAGCAATCCTACCAGCTTTTGGTGAAAACACATCTTCCCCACAAAGTGCTGGTTTGGGGAATTCTTGTTTAGGGTTACTAGAACTAGAATTTGGGAAAAGATTGTATTTACCTTAGCATGTAAAAGCTGAAAACTATTTGGTTAGTTTTATGTGTCAGTACATTGTATATTGTGCTTTTTGGAATCTCTCTGACTTCTTAGTTTGTAAGAAATGTGTATACAGATGAGCTCCTTTAGTTATTAGCTATAAACTCAAATAACAATCATACCTCTGTAACCCTTGGTTTTGTTTCAATAATGACAGTTACTATTACAGAAGTAAGCAATACGAAGTACTGGTGTGGAGGTTTGCAGATTCATAGACTCGGCTTCTTATTGTTAGTCTCTAATGAAAAAGGAACAGGAAAACAAATAAGCTAGAAACCATACTGGTAATATGAATTATTCTCATGAGACTCAGACTATCTTGCACGTTTTAGTGTATGGTGGGAGCTGTGCTAGTCCAGAAGCCTGGGCAACAGGATGTGACTTTATCATGATTTCAGTTTATCACTGGCACTTGAAAGTTCCTCTGATTTGCTTTCACACCTATAACCAACTTGTCTTCACCTGAGAAGATGGGAAGGAGGGTTAGAAGAGGCAAGGAAACACTTCTTTCAATTTACATTTGCCTGGGCAGATTAGTCCTTACACAATTTATTTATTTCAAAGTTTTTATTTAAATTCCATTTTGAGTGTCTGTCATTTTAACGATTTTTACTTGTGTCTATTTCAGGAATTCAGTCAGAAGTTGCAGTCTAAGCAGTCAGCTCTTACCTCTGTGACTGAGAAGATCAACAAACTAACTCAAGGACAAGAATCACCTGAACACAAGGAAATAGGAGAACTGAACAACCAGTGGCTCGACCTCTGCCTTCAGGCACACAGTTTGCTCATGCAGAGGGAGGAGGATCTGGAGAAGACAAGGGATTACCATGATCGCATCAATGTAGTTGAAGTTTTCTTGGAAAAGCTCACAAAAGAGTGGGACAACCTGGCTAGGTAAAAAAGGAATGGCATACATGAAGCAAATATGCATATATACTGAGCTGTTTACAGAGTGTCGCTGAGTTGGAGCCACTAAAAATACTTTTTTGCATGTTTAATTAAAATCATGCCTCCCTTATTAATTACAAGGCAATTACTTATCTTGAAATAAAGAGAGTTTGAAAAGCCAGTGTTTGTCTTTAAGGCAAGTACTGATTGATCCCATCTCAGGGTATATAGCATTTCCTGGTATTTCAAGACTCTTCACTATTTCATTTGAAGCCTTTCATTTGTGTTTACTGTGTTTCATGTTGGCTTTTCATTGTGATATTGTGTTATATCTATTAGACTTATAGTAAAGATTAGTTACTACTCCTAAATCTTTTTAGATGCTATGTATAGCATGAACACACCAGCTGTGTGTAAAATTGTGAGTCTATTGCTGCTGCTATCACTGTCAAAGAATGAGCTTCGTTTCAACCTCAATACTCATTGTTGTTCTTATACGCAATATAACCAATATGCTCTGTAGTATTCATATAAATTTTTATGGTCAGCCTGATGACTATATTGCAGATGAAAGAGAAAAGAATAAATCTGTTAAACTTTTTAATTAATATTGAAGACTTACACCTTCAAGTGATTCTGAAAACTCTAGGTCTTTATATTTTATTCTTTTCAGTATTTTATAGGCTTATACTTAATCCTGACATCTCTTAAAAGTCTGTCCTGAAATAGGATCTAATAATTCAGTTGTTTCCTGTTCATTTTGCTAACAGATCTGATGCTGAAAGTACAAATGTGCACCTTGAAGCTCTGCAAAAATTGGCAATGGCGCTGCAGGAAAGGAGGTTTGCTCTGGAAGATCTGAAAGATCAGAAACAGAAAATGATAGAACATCTGAATCTTGATGACAGAGAATTAGTAAAGGAGCAATTCAGTCATTTTGAGCAACGCTGGACTCAGCTGGAGGACCTTGTCAAAAGGAAAATTCAAGTTTCTGTTTCAACTTTAGAAGAGCTCAGTTTGGTGCATTCCAAATTTCAGGAACTAATGGAATGGGCAGAGGAGCAGCAACCCAGTATCTCAGAGGCTCTTAAACAGAGCCCTCCTCCAGATTTGGCTCAGAGTCTTCTCATGGATCATCTTACCATTTGCAGTGAGCTTGAAGCCAAACAGCTTGTTCTGAAGATGCTTGTGAAGGATGCTGAGAGGGTGATGACCAACCTAGGGCTCAATGAAAGGCAAGAACTGCAGAAAACAGTTTCTGATGCACAGCACCATGTTGCTTGTCTCAGCGATCTGGTTGGCCAGAGGAGAAAACACTTGAATAAAGCACTGTCTGAAAAGACACAGTTTCTCATGGCAGTCTTCCAGGCTACAAACCAAATTCACCAGCACGAGAAGAAGGTAATGTTTCCAGAACATATTTGTCTGTTGCCAGAAGATGTGAATAAACAGATCAGGACTTGTAAGAATACTCAGGCTAACCTGAAGGCCTATCAAAATGAGGTCACAGGATTGTGGGCTCAAGGAAAGGATTTAATGAAAGAAGCAACAAATCAAGAAAAGAGTGAAGTGTTAGGTAAACTGCAAGAACTACAGAATGTGTATGACACTGTTTTACAAAAGTGTAACCAGAGATTGTTAGAACTGGAGAAAAATATTGTTTCCAGGAAATATTTCAAAGAAGACTTGGATAAAGCTTGCCATTGGCTAAAACAAGCTGATATTGTTACATTCCCAGAAGTCAATGTGATGAATTCTGACACTGAGCTATATGGCCAGTTAGCAAAATATCAACAGATTCTTGAGCAGTGTCCAGAGTATGAAAATCTGTTACTTGCACTGCAAAGAGATGGCCAGGAAGTCCTACCATCACTTAATGAAGTGGATCATTCCTATCTGGATGAAAAACTTAACAGCCTCCCTCAGCAATTCAATATTGTCACTGCTCTGGCAAAAGAAAAATTATATAAGGTTCAGGAAGCAATTTATGCTAGAAAAGAGTATGCCTCTTTGATCAAGTTGACAAGTAAAGCTCTGACTGAGCTTGAAGATCAGTTTATTAACATGGACAAAGCTCCAGCTTCTGTTTTAGCTAAAGATGCTGTGTCACTCCAGCAGACCTACAGAGATCTCATAGGTGAAGTGGTGAGCCTTGGTGCAGCAGTGGAGGAACTGAACCAGAAGAAGGAGGCCTTTCGTAGCACTGGCCAGCCATGGCAACCAGATGAGATGTTAAAACTTACCACGCTGTATCATAAGTTGAAGAGGCAAATAGAACAGAAAATCAACCTGTTGGAAGACACAATAGAAGCATGCCAGGAACATGAGAAAATGTGTATGCAGTTTGAGGCACAGCTAGAGGCAGTAAAAAAGGAGCAGAGTAAGGTAAATGAAGAAACGCTCCCAATAGAAGAAAAGTTGAAAATATACCATTCTCTGATGGGCAACTTGCAAGATTCGGGAAGTCTTCTGAAGCGAATAACTGAACATCTAGAAGCCCTTTCTCCTCAGCTCGACTCATCTGCATATGAGACAACAAATCACCAATTGCAGGCTTGGCAAGAGAAACTGAAGTCTTTGCATGCTGCTATCGTTGACACCGTAATGGAGTGTGAGAACAGACTTGTGCAAAGCATAGACTTCAAGACAGAAATCTGCCGCTCACTTGACTGGTTGAGATGGGTGAAAGCAGAACTTAATGGAACGTTAAATTTGGACCTCAAACTGCAAAGCATCCAAGAAGAAATCCGAAAGGTTCAAATACATCAGGAAGAAGTACAGTCAAGCCTGAGAATAATGAATGCACTGAGCAATAAAGAGAAAGAAAGGTATATGAAAGCAAAGGAGCTGATATCTGCTGACCTGGAAAACACTCTTGCTGAGCTGACAGAACTAGATGGTGAAGTTCAAGAGGCAATACATGTGAGACAGGTTAGTGCACCCTGTCATTAATTTCTCAGTCATGAAGCTGAAAAAGGTGGTGTTGTGGCTTGATGTTAGCAATCATCATGAATAGATTGATTTTAATAATCCTGTTTGGGTTTTTGGGTTTTTTTGGGGCTTTTTAATGACACGGCCTTTTGTGATTTTAGGTTGGTGACCCTCTGCGTAATTTTCCCTTTTATTTCAGGCTACCTTGAATAAAGTATATAGTTCCTGCCAAAGGTACTACCAAGTGATGCAGATAGCAAATGACTGGCTTGAAGATGCTCAGGAATTCTTACATTTAGCAAGAAATGGTCTAGATGTTGAGAATTGTGAGGAGAATCTAAGGAACCACATCGAATTTTTCAGCACAGAAAGTCAACTCAGTGATCATTTGAAAGAGTTACAGGGCCTGGTGTCTGAGATAGAGCCCTTTATACAAGCCACAGCAAGAGAAGAGCTGGTACAGAATGTAGCCACATTGGAGGAAAAGGCCAAAGGGACAAAGCAAGAAGCCAAAATCCAGCAAGAGCAGTTACAAAGGTATATTCTTTCCTTTTTTTCCTTTCACTTTAAGGTCATTTTGTTGGTGATGGAAGAAAGAGATCACGGCATTGATTGGAGTTTTGTAAATATTTGTGCTTCTTATGAGAGAAGTGGATATTGGGATTCAGAGCTCTTCGATTCTGTTTCCTCCTCTGCCCCTGACTGACTAATTGTGTGTTCTTGAGGAAACTATGATATAATTATATTAACCTTGGAACAGCACTGAAGAGTAGGGAATTATTGTCCCTGACACAAGACCTATGCAGAAACAAATGACATGGTAGAAGACATTTTGAACAAAAAGGAAGTACCTTTCCAACTAGCATAACTATAATATTATTTCTGAATGTTCCAGATTCCACATGTTTGGGTAGGTCTAAAGCACATCCTAGGCAATCACTGAGGGCTATTAAATGCCCAGATATGGTTTCGGTAAGGCATAGCTGAAAATCAGAAGCATATGCTTTTATGTATGCTCTTTCCCAATAATACTTCTTTTTCTTGGAAAAGACTGTGTAACAACAAAAATAAGCAGTTACAATAGAGTTCATTATTTTCAAATGCTTTTGTATTGCATTAAGTTGTTCTTTCTGGAACTGTATTTGTTTAAGGTGTGCTTCTGAGTGGCAGGATTACCAGACCGCAAGGCAGAAGGTTATTGAAGCGATGAATGAGGCTGAGAAGAAATTATCTGAGTTTTCAGTAGCTAAAGCTGCTTCTTCTCAAGAAGCAGAAGAGAAATTACTAACACATAAGGTAAGCTGCTGATAATTGCATGAAATTCCTTTCAAATAAATGTAGATCCCTACCTGAGATAACATGAATTTGAGTTTTTACAGCTTTTCCTGTTACACTTATCTGTGTCATAATGCACCAAGAGGTTTTTAGTGTAGTGTAAAAAAACATATTTTATTTGTGGGGTGACCAAGACAGATATTTTTAATCACTTTTCATCATCTTATCTGTCTGTGTGCCTACAACTGTAGAGAACTGCAAAGAGTCAGGAGGTTCCTAAAAGCCTGGGATGTGTAAACCACCAAATTATGTAGCCTACAAGAAATTCAGATCAAGAAAGATCCATCCCCTTTGTATCACGTGGAACAGTTTTAGTAGGACAGGAAGAGTTGGAGTTTAATATTAACTCTTGTTTAGTCTATAAACAAGAAATGTAACTTAAAAGAATTATTTTCTCTTCTAGTATTTAGGGTACTAATCATTCACCTTAACACAAGCAGTTAGTGACACTTCAGATATGCTGCCAGGTCTCCAGTTGTGTGTCTTTAAAATCATGAATCTCCCCTAAGGGTTGCATCATGTCTGCCAACTTCATGAGAATAAATTCATACACTTGGACATCTTACACTGTCATTAAAGATAAACATGAGATAAACGTACACTTAAACACCTGAATTGCCTCTTTGGTTTTTAGCATCTAGTAGAGGTCAGTCTTTACTATGAGAAGGACCCTGAATGCTCCTTTTCATCCCCTCAAGGGGCTGTCAAGGAAGAGAAAATCTGATTACACCAAATTTCTGCTGCTTTCAGGGTCTTGCATTTTGAACAAGTAGCTGTAGGTAATATATTGCATATTAAAAATAAAGTGAGACCTAGCCACCTCACTCAGCACAGAGTACCTCCTCCTTGTCTTCAGTGGATTGAAGTGACTCCTCTACCTGCGAGTTGAGTAGTAATGAGTTGTGCTGTAGCAAAGGAAAACAGGGCTTATTTTTGCTTTTCAGACTCTTGTGTCCGTGGTGAATTCTTTCCATGAGAGCATCACAGCCCTAGAAGAAAAGGCCTCACAGCTGGAAAAAGTTAGCAGTGATGCCAGTAAAGCATCTATAAGCAGATCCATGACAACAGTTTGGCAGCGCTGGACACGGCTCCGTAATGTAGCCCAGGAACAAGAAAAAATTTTGGAAGATGCAGTGCAGGAATGGAAGGGCTTTAATGATAAGGTAAATTCTAGTCTTGGTAAATCCTCCTTTATATATAGGTTTTCACTCATTATGATGTTTTATTAATCATCTTGTGATAGAGAAAACTGATAGCAGGCATAACAGTAATTTGTTTTCCTCAGATCAGGAAAACACAGCTAGGGAGAATCTAGGTTTAGAATCACTGCCTCAAAAGTTTGGATTGTTCTTCTGTATGCATACATGTATAGTAAATACAGAAGTTATTTTGGTTTCTCAGGGATTTTCAGAATCTGCTCTGTGTCTCCCTTCCCCAGATGTTTTATATCAACCTCTTTTTTTTTTCTTATTCCTTCTTCTTTCTTCTGCTCTTTCTTCCCTCTTTCTCCTTTCTTCTCTCTTTATTCTCCCTTCTCTCGCTCTTCTTAATTCTTTTTTTTCCTGAAGAGTGTGAAGTTGATCTTTCTAACCATAGGAAGTGATGATAATTGTCTGTCACTGCTCATCATCTTGCCTTTTAATCTACCTGACACTTTCTATCTGTCATGGTCCATTATTTATGCCCAGATGGAAGGTTCTCTAGGAATGGGGATAATCTGAATTGTGCCAAATATGGATGTGCCCTGGGGTAGAGGTCTAAGTCGTATGGCAATAAATATAATAAATTAAAAAAAATTACAATATAAGGAGCCACTCATCACTGGACAAAAAATGTGTCTTAGCAAGTAAGTGCCAATCCACTGTGAAAATCTGGGGCTAACTAGCTGGATCTAGCACTGTAGAGCATAAATTTATATCTGCTATATGACAAGTTTCACAGAATCTAAATGTACAGTCCTGGATTTAGCACCTTTGTGTGTCAGTTGTACTAGCTTTTTGTTAATGTAATTATTGACAAAACTATCTTTTTGCATAGATTCAGAAAGCCACAATAGCAATAGATCATCTACAAAGTCGCTTACCAGAGAGCTCAGTGGAAAAGGCATCCAAGACAGAGCTCCTGGAACTCCTGGATTACCACAGCAGTTTTCTTCTGGAAGTGGACCACCAGCTGTCATCTTTGGGCCTGCTCAAACAGCATGCTGTCAACATGCTTCAGGATGTGGAAATAAAGCCTGCATCTCAGGAGGAACTACCAGTTGTGCAAGAAATCAAAGCAATGCAAGATCGATGCCACAAGTAAGGCAATATTTAAAAAGATTCACTAGAAAAATGGTATCTTATAGTTTATTAATAAGTGTTTATGTATAATTTTTATACCATTAACAATTATCATGCTTAAATATTTATTATATTTAAAATAAGAATCAGCTTAATTTTAAATTATTTTAAATTAATTTTCAAATATATATTTTTGCCATTATGTTTTATTTCCATCAGCAGGAGTATGCATTTTAGAATATCTACTTCCTGTCTTGCATAATATCACTAACTTATGTAAAAAGTGCATAACCTGCATTAAAGTTATAGCTGATTTTAAACATTTTCACTGCCTCTCACCATTCAGTCACCATTTATCTTTTGTATCCTAAGTTTTGATTGGTTTATTGCTTTGTTTCTGCTGTTTGAAGTACCAAAAGTAGGTATTGTATGAAATTTATAGGGGAACTTAGTGCAGAAGCAAACAAAGCATATCTTAACATTTGACATTGTGGTTATGTGTTTATCCAAATCTAAAATGCCTTCCTGTCATGTAGAAGAGGAAGTTTTATGCTATTTCAGGACACAAAATTACCTCATAACTACACTGAGATGCCATTAATTGGATCTTCACAGTAGGAAGAGGAAGAGAGACAGAATAAAAAAACTGTAAACTCTGCACCAAGCCTGTGCAAAGTTCATTGTGTGAATGCATAAATGATTACAATGGAATAGCAGTCCATGTAGAAAATGTGTATATATAAGCACTTTCATAATTCCATTCACTTAGAATTAGTTTCTGAGATACACGGTTTGTGATGATCCCCTGCTCATGTAAATAAGGCAGGGTTCAGCTATGGAAGTTTATGGAAACATAAATCAAATATGGGGACATCAAAGTAAGATCCATGCTGCATACGTTAAGAGCTGCAAGTAGTTCAGTAGGTCTTTCAGAGATGTGTCATTTTTTACAGGACGTGCAAGTTGTTGAGGAAAGTGCAGAAATTCTGTCTTAGTGGAAGTGTGGAGATAGGTCCTTGGATCAAAAATGGTGCTCAGATGTTTAATCCATGCCTTACCCTAAGTATTCTGTCCACGTAAATCCCATCAATAGAAGTGAAATTTATCACACATTATTTTAAATAATAGATACCAAGATCAGAACTGATTAAGTCTCTCTCTCTAATTAGCATAGAGAAGTAGGCAAGTCTTAAATTAAGTTTTTTCTGTCTTGTTTTAGAAGTTTCTTTTAGAATGATGGTGAATAATCCTAATTCAGGCCCTAAAATTGCATGTTTCCTCCACTGACAGTAAGGGCAGTCTATTGTGATGAGCTCAGATGTAGGGATTTCTATGGTAAACCCTTGAATTTCTTCAAAAGAATTGCATGCTTGATGTCCAAATACATTAAACTGAAGAATGAACATAAAAAGAGTATTATTTATTTTATTTTTCTGAAAGTGAGGCTATCAATCATCATCTTTATTATCTAGCATTTTTTGACAAGTAATATTTTTAGATACTGATTAAATATTCACAAATAGGTTTTTTTTGTTTGTTTCTGAAGTATGCAACAGAAAGTTAAAAAGGGTGCGAAGATGGCAAAACAGGAGCTGAAGGAACGTGAGGAGGTTGAAGCAGAGATTAATGTTGTGAAGTCCTGGATCCAGGAAACAAAAGAATATTTATTAAGCCCTGATGTAGAAGTGGACACTCAACTTCAGGAGTTGCAGGTATATCAAGTTTGTCAATTTCTAAATTGCAATATTTTTCTTCCTTGTAATCTGCTAGAGAATGTTAATTGTTTCAAACCCACAACTTCCCATTAGACAATATTCATGAGTTTTTGACCTACCCAATAGACAATTTCATAAAGTATGAAGTAGATGATGGACTGTAATATTTTATTTTAAAGATATTTAAGAGACAATAAAGTGTTTGCATTTATGACATTTTATGTACTAGCAAATTGGTTAGTAATGTTTCTTCTCTAAAATGTGGGGGAACTACAGAATGTGAATGGACAGAATGTGACATTGCTATCTCAGCAGTTTGGGTTTCGGAGGGAAGCAGAAGAGTAAATTGATTTCAGTTGACATTTTCCATCTACATGTGGTGACACAGGAAGAGAGAACTGAACAGGCAGTCATAACTGAAAATCCAGGGAATCCCAAGAAAAAATTCTTTTCCTAAACTAGTTAAAAATTTGAAAACTATTAGCTTGTCATGACTGCATTTGCCAAGTTTAAACAGATGTGTTTTTCCCATTGTTCTTGACAATATTGTTTTTTCTATCAATAGTCTCTCCTTGTTGAAGTTACTACTCATCGACAGGCTATTGAAAAAATGGCTGAACAACAGCAGAATAAATACCTGGGGCTTTATACCATTTTGCCTTCTGAACTCTCTCTTCATTTAGCAGAAGTTGGACTGGCCCTTGTAACTGTACAGGATCAGGTAAAGTACAGTAGATAAGTACGTAACATAAAGCCCTTCTCTAGGCTTTATAATTTGATATTCAAGTATGACCAAACTATGACAACATAGAAAGCTTTATTACCTTCACACTTTGAATTAAAGGATGTTAAATGAAAATTAATTTCCTTTAAGGAGGAGAGATTTCTGGTTACTGAATTTAATTCTTATTGTTGACAGATTCAAACCAAAGAAAGAGAAACTCAGCAAATCAAAACATTGAATCAAGAATTTGATCAGAAAATTCAGGGAATAGCAAGTGAACTAAATGCTATTCTTTCCAAACTGAAAAAGAAAACAAATGATATAGCACAAGCTAAACTTGAACAAAAGGTAAGACAAGGCTTTCCTTATGTGGTTACACCATAAATTTTTCTCAACTGGGACATGCCCTTCATGCCGAAGTTGTGTTTTTGAAGACTTGCAGGACACTTTTTTTTTTTTTAACGTGACTCAGCAGAAGAGTGGACAGAAATAAGGGTTGACTGATGAGGTTTTTGAAATTATTTCCAAACTAGCCCACACAGGGACTTGAGTGAGTAACAACATTTTGAGGATGTTGTTGAGCATAAAAGTCAAATGGACCAAGTTTCTCTGTTCCTTTTAAATAATGACTATGACTATAATCTGGGAAAGCCTATGGGGCCCTCAAACTACTCTTTGTCCTAGTCTGTACTGAAAAGATCATTCTTTACAGTATGCCTTTACCTCCTTGATGCTCTTGCATCAAGATTGGGCTATGAAAATGCAAGTTTCAAACAAAAATGTAAGTTTTTGTAATGCTTTAATTAATAATTATTTTTTTCTGAGTTTTTAAAGTTATATTTTAAGACATCAACAAAGCAGACCCCTTTTCCAATAAATAAAAATCCTGGTTATGGCAGTGTAGGCTGACTATTCATTTCAGAAACAAACTCAGAAAAATGCCTGAGAACAGTTAATATCACACTGAAGTGACTCAGTCTTTTGCTGCAGTAGGGAAATTGGTTATCCATTTCAGCCAGGAAGTCAGAAAGAGTAACAGCACATACTTAAGAGATGACCAAATCCTGCTGTTCTGCCTTCCTGCTTAAAAATGGAACAAATTAGGGAGACTTTGGACCGGGTATAAAAGTTGCAAGTTGGACTGGAAATAATCAACCAAAAAGCTAACACTTCCTGAATCACTGATTTTATTGTTTTTCTGTCTAGATCCTCGGTGAAGAGTTGGACAGCTGCAATATAAAGCTGTTGGAACTAGATGCATCAGTCCAGGACTTTGCAGAACAGAATGTGCCACTGGCTAAGCAGCTGGCTAACAGGATAGGGAAACTCACTGCATTGCACCAACAGACCATACGGCAGGCTGAGTACAGAGCAGCCAAGCTCAGTCAGGTATGATCTCAACTGCTGTCTGCTATTTACTTTCAGAAGCAGAAGGAGCATGCAAATTTCTCATTTATTTTCATGTAGTTAGGCAAGAAGGAAGGGGCATCCCTTGGCCCATGTCCCTGTTATTAGTCAGGGCTTCCATCACATCTCAAAGAGGCACAGACAGGTCAGATCAGGAGGGTGAAATAATTCTGATGCAGCTTTAACATTCTCGTGGATGAATCATTTGCTGTTTGGTTCCTCTGGTGCCCTGAAAAGGAGATAGACCTCACAAACAGTACCATGCCAGGAAATAGTATTTCACTGTGCTTTTCAGGGCCTCTCTTCTATGATTGTTGCCTGTATTTGCAGCATTAAAAACAAAAATAAAATAAATTGTTTTGCTCTAGTCTCAACACATAGAGATTGACTATAATTTGTAGATTCAATAAAAAAGCCTGTCTACAATGGCCCTGATAATTCATAATATTTATGCAACATTTTGGCATTCATAAAAGGGCATCCCCTGTGGTTCAAAGTTCCTGAAATTCTTTCTCCTTTTTTCTTTTTTTTTTCCCCCCTAATTGTTGTTATAAAAAAAAAGACTAGCTTAAAGCAAATAAATGGATTTTCTGCCATTCTGCCATCAATACCCTGATAAATTATGCGCTCTCCCCCGCACAGATAAAAACACTTCTCTAGGGCTTGAAAAATATAAATTCATTATATTCTTCTCAGTTTCTTCTGAGAATTTGTTTTTAAGAAGAGATAGAAAATTACTATCAAAGTAAAAGTTCAGACAAAGGTGCTTTGTGAAGGGACTTAACCATTAGGTTATTTTTGTTCTGCACCAAAAAATCCACTTACCATAAAATAACCCAAACAAACAAACAAAAACAAAACAAAAAAAACCCCACACCAAACAAAAAAAAAACCACACACACATAGGTTTGGCAAACTTCTGGCAAATAGTTTGGTCACCTAGAATTTGATCAATCCTTTATAAAGAACAAATGCATGAAAAGCAATGAAATTATTCCTGCTGAGAAGAAAATGGGAACTTACGAGTACTTTGCTAAGTAGAAATTGGATGAATCAGAAAGCATAGCTTTTGTTCTTCATATTGAAATAGTGCAACATTTTAGTTCTTTGAAATATGACAGACTGAGTGGACAAAGCAGATTTTAAAAAAAATGTGATTTGGAGGATGTGACAAAAAGAGACTAAATGAGCAGTTACATAAAGGAGGCTTGCAGGGATGCAGGGATCCACAACCTGAACAAGGGCCTCTTTTGGAACTATGTAAGGCTGAAATATGTGCAGGGAGTGTACCCTCTAAGGATATACTTAAGCATCAATGGACTCTCCCAGTGTGACCTACATTCTTATTGTTCCTCTTTCTCCCAAAACAGATATACTTATTACTGGAAGTGGACCTATTTTAAATGCATAAATACATAAGTAATTAAATTAAGCAGTATGAAAAGTTGTTAAAGCGATCCCCAAATTAAAACAGTAAATGAAATAAAATTAGTTTTATCATTCTCTAAGAACTGTACAAAAACACATCTTAGGCTTAAGAGAATTTTTGTGTTATAACTAGGCTGCTGCACACTTGGAAGAATACAATGAGATGCTGGAGTTTGTATTGAAATGGATTGAGAAAGCAAATATCCTAGTGCATGGTAGTATAACATGGAATTCTTCCTCTCAGCTTCGTGATCAGTTTAAAGCCTACCAGGTAATTATATAAGCTATGAAATTAAAAATGCAGTGTATATAAGAAGTTATTTTTCAAATTGTGTTGTACTTTCTCTACTGTTTTTAGCCTCCTTTCCTTGAGGGGAAAAAACCAAAATCTAAAGTGCCATGTTTCTTTTTCTGTTCCTCCAATCCTTAAAAATGATTAAGTGATTTTGGACAGTTGTTTTGAACACTGAAATTATTATATATTGTGGAATAAAACTGTCCGATTTCCGTGTTTGCTCAAATACATTTGCTTTCTAGTAGATTTTGGTTTTATAGTGTATCCATACACTGTGATTCTAGCATACTTACACTGTGATTCTAGCACACTGAGCACCTTATTGCAGCTAATACTCTAAAACTTTAGTCCATCAAACACGATTTTCAGTTTGGAGGGGTTTTTTTCTTTCTCCTTTGCACTAAATTGGAATAGCCTTTGTTCTCATCTAATAAGTTCCATACTGAATATTCTCAAACTGCTACCTAGTAGAAGAGTTTCTTTCCATTGTTTCCTGAACATCTCACATAAGAGTGACTTGATGTCCCTGTGATGGTGCAATTTGCTTGGAGTGTGTCTGCACATAGAATGTATGTTTTGGATCAGTGGAGTTTGTTGATTCAAGCTTCCCTGGTGTTATATGACCATATGAAAAAAAAGTCAAAGTATCATAGATACTCATGTCCCACTAATACAAAAATAAGACTGCATTATGGTTTTTATATATACATTATTTAATTGTCAGCTGCCTTCTCTTCAATTGGTGCAATGCAGAATGTCACACTTCCATATTCTGAATAGGAATCTGCAGGCAATTTATCCTGAGTATAGCTGGAAATAGAATTTCTTTTTTATTTTTGCTATGGCTTTTTCCCTTCTTTAAAATCTGATGAGGATGCAGGCTTAACCAATACCATCTCACAGTATACTTGGCAGTGATTTTGTCAGACAACATTAAGGCTCCTGCCCTGCTATAACACTGCACCCAAGTGCTTTCTGCTACTTTCTATTAGGCTTCCAGAACAAATCATCTTCATAGATTGTGGATATTACATTTTTACACTCAAGTGTGTGTGGCAAAACACTAAAATTAGTGAGTTGGTAAGTACAGCTTCTAAAGCTTCATGACTTAATCTTTTGTTTCCCAATCTCCATAAGCTGAAGTGCTTCAGCATACACTCAGAAATAAGCATAATGCTTAAGCCTTACATGAAATCAGTAGAACTTAATCATATGCTTACAGATTGAAGAGTTTGCAGAATAGGTATATACTGAAAAGATATGTGTAATTAAAGCTTGAATCTGGCATTTACTTTGCTCATATCTCCCTCTAGACCATGCTTGATGAGTCTGGAGAGATTCACAGTGATCTTGAGGCCATGAGTGAGAGGATTGACTATCTGGCAAGTGTATACTGTACTGAAGAAATGTCACAGCAAGTGCTGGAACTGGGACGTCGGACAGAGGAATTACAGCAAGTTATCAAAGTACAGCTACCAAATCTCCAAGATGCGGCCAAGGCAAATGAAATCAGTTTTTCTAATGCTAGCTGGCAGCTAGGGTGGTGTATGCATCATATTACTGAGATTATTAGCAGTGAAGATTATCCATGGTCTATAAAGGGCATGACTGTGTTGTCTAATGTTAGGTCTCTTGTGCAGTTTGAGATACTGCCTTCAGGTGCTGTTTCAGATAGGCATAAGATTTCTGCAGGTCCAGTTGTAACTGTCTTTTCTGGATTGTTTGGGATCATGGTGTGTCTCAAATTGCATTGAGCACCTATTTTTAGATACTTGAAAAGTGTCTTTGTTGACACATGTTCATTTTTTTTTTATTCTTAAATGATATCTAAATCTTGATGTCTGTTAATTCAGATCTGTACTGGATCAGACCAGGATTTCACAATGTAAGACCTACCTCTACAAGGGAGTGCAATGAAAAGATTGAACACAGCTCTTCTGTATGGATTTGCTGTGAATGTAAATGTGTGTTATGCCTGTGCGGTGCCTGAAGGCATGGTAAACTGGTGCAAGACACAGGGAAAAGAATGGAAGCCTGTTTTACTTGCTCTTGACTTCAGAGGAAGAAATTTTCCTTTTTTTGTTTTCAACTGATACAACAACTCAGAGGAAAAAATTAATATTTTATGGTATAATTAATATATTTATAGGGGTTCTTCTCCCATCACCTGCTACAGTTACACAGTACTAAGTAGGAAAATGCCTAAAGGCAACTAAGACAATTGACTGTCAGTTGTTAGAACTGTTACAGCTAAGGTTAAAAATGGTCCTTCTCCACATTTGACTCTTATTTCACAACATTTATAGGACATAGGCAAAACCAACCATAACAGTGTAACAGAGAAACTTTGAAAAATACTTATTTCCATAACAAAAGCATAAATCAGTAAACTACAGTTTATGAGCTACAGGATTTGTTTAGTTTTATAATAATTTTTCATCAAATAAAACAGGTATTTATAAACAAGTAAGCATAGTAGAAGTGAAACTTACTAGCCACAGTTCTCAGAGAAATACTGGAACAATTGAATAAACTATTTGTAAATTCTTACAAGGCATGGAGATGAATAGAAGCCAATATAGATTTATGGAGAAAGAAAATTGTATCAGAAGTGTCCAGTTTTACATGGAAGTAATACATCGATTTGTGTATAATTACACAGTGTATCATATGTTTTGACATTAATAATGTTTCACATTGTTATTAAAGAAGATTGTCTGGTTAAAATACAGTAAGTAGTTATAAAGATGGCTGGAAAACCTACTTGCTGTGTAATTATCAATGATTTGCAACCCAAAAGGAGGGATAGATTAATTAGAGTTTTGTAGCTTTCTCCCTTGGACCTGGTACTATTCAATGTTTTTCATTGGATACTGATTTAGAGATCATGGTTTTTGGGATGCTTAGACAGTACCATATGTATAGAGACTACCTGAAAAATATTAGGTTACTGTCAAACAGAGAGAGTGGTAAATTGTTATGTTTAGATAGGAAAAACCAGGGATGTGTTCTGCTTCTGAGGGAGGGCCTACTGGCTTGACACACTCTGTTGAAAAGTTTTAATTTTAATAATATGTTTCATGAAAAAATTAATGAATGGTGTAACACTGTTGTAAAAAAACAAAGTAAGATGTGTGAAGTAGTCCTTTTGTTCTGCCTGCTGGTCACTAGCAAGGTTTCAGCAGGGTCAAATTTTGCACTTGAAGAAAGAGATGAACTGATGGATTAAAAGAGCTGAGGACAGTGATGATTGTATTCTGTGTATAAATTTGTGGAAAACATACATGAAAAAGGATTATCCTAACATGTTGTGGCTGTCAAACCACCACACGTATTCAGAGAGAATAAAATTTTTTTCTTTTTCTCTGTTACTAATGGGATAGTGAGTAAAATACTGAAACTGCATTAAAGGGTGACTTCATGTTAATCATCAGAAAAAAAACTTTCTGCAGAAAAAGGGTACTGAAATAGCGGAATATATTCCCTGTAGAGATAAGTGGGACTCCATTGCTAGTAGTCTTTAAAAACAGTCTGTAAAGCTGAGACAGTTATGTCCCATCTTATTACAGGAAGCTAACTAGCTCCTTTCTAGGCCTTGAACTCTATGAAATTAGTTTTATAAAGCATATGCTATATTTGAGATTGCAAAGGCAGAGTCATTAAGTACTTTTTCAATCTCTTTTTCTAGATTGTCATAAAACTGGTATTTTTATTCCATTTAAAATGAACCGGTAAAGCTACGGTTTAGTTTTCCCACTGTATATAAGGGGACATAGCTACAAAATCCAGACAGATCATAGTAATTTCTTTTTTTCTTCTTATTGATCTATGTGTTCTGTTACAGGACATGAAGAAATTTGAAGTTGAGCTGAGAGGCCTGCAAGCTGCTCTGGAACAAGCCCAAGCCACACTGACCTCTCCAGAGCTTGGACATTTGAGCTTGAAAGAGCAACTTTCTCATAGACAGGTGAAAGACCAGAACCTCAAACTTAGCACTCGAGTAGTGTGAGCTTAACACAAAGAATAATCAGTATTGGTGAGACTAATTGCTTTGTTTCTTAGGTGGTTCACTCAGAGTGTAGACCCAAATTACTGCAAAGGAAATAAAGAATGGAACAGGAAGGATCATTCCCTCAAAGGAATGGTTGAAATACAATCCTTTAGGAGTCTGTTCTTAGGTTGATGCAATTCTGAGAAGTATGGGTTCCAATCCATTTAATCCATAATAATAATAGCAATAAAGCCCACTCCTTACCTAATGCTTTTGGTCAACAGGTTCTTAAGTACTTCAAAAGGAAATCTAGATTCTTATCTGCATTTTACAGGTGGAGATGTGTTGTTATCTCACCCCACTGTAATCTGGAGAGAAGAGAAAATTCAGGTTTCCTTAAGATCAGTTACACTTTTGTATGTTTAGTTCAGTTACTTTTATAAGATACTGTGTCTTTCTTACTGCACTTGATCTGTCATTCTGATTTGTCATTCTGTGGGACAAGAAAAATAAGGCAACTTACAGCTTTCTGAGTTTCTTGAGAAATTTTTTTTTCTGCAATCTAATAAGGAGGTTTAACTGTCTCAGTCTCCAGTGAAAACTGAATGTCAACAGGTTCACTGTGTAGGATTAAAATCTACAGAAAAACATATGGATGAAAGGTAAATTTGCACAGCTTTTCCTTTCATTAAAATATAGCTTTCATTCTGCACACTTGAAGCCAGATTTCAGGATGTGGCCCTGAAGAGTGTAAATAACACACATCACCCACCATAAGAATGAAGGAATATGGAGTTTACACTAATTTTTATGTGTATTCTCTATCCTGACTCTGGTGGATCTCACAGTATGAGGTTTTTTAATACAGAAGGGGGCTTTAGCCCCTTCCCACCTGTTTCACCAGACCAGAGAGGGTGTCTTGGAGAGTGTACAGCTGTCATGCAGCCCCCAGAGTGCCTCTGAGTGCTGATTGTATAATAAAGGCACCTTTTGGCAGCCATTTGGGACATGACAGAGGAAAAGCCCCACCAGTGATGTCTGAGAAATAAGTCATTATACCAAATCTCTGGTTAGACTATCCACTATATGTCACGAAACTACAGAAGTAAAAAACAAACCATGATCATCTCATGAGTATGCACTTCAGAACCACATAGCTATCTTTCTGCATGTGGTATAGGGAAAGGGAGGTAACCAGTCTGTCTATCCCTGCTTGCCTCATACATTGTCTAGTTTTGTAACTAAAGCATTGTCTATATTTATAACTATGGAATTTAAAATCTTTTTCTAATGTGCTAAGGCTCTTTTCATCAATTTAGCCTTTTTTTTTAATTGTTTTGTTTTTCTTTTCATATCTGTGAATACATTAAACTCATCAATGAAGATTAAAAGAATAGTGATGAAATCTGTGCTCCAGTCATTGCACTTAGACTCTTCTCGTGCATATGAACCGACAGCTTGAATGGACGTTGTGTATGGAATAGACACTATTAACAAAGGCATCTAGTTTGTGATTATTCAAAGAAAATGGTTTCTGCATAGCTGTGTTCCTTTCTGGCTGATTGCATTTTGAATTTTAAGCAACGTTTTCAGTCATAGTTTGCATTTTCAAAGGAAGGCTGTGAACACAGTGGTATTAATTTGCTAGTTTGAAAATGCGCTTCTGTGTCTTAGCAGGGAGTTCCACTCAGATTCTAACATGAATATATATATACATAAATTACTCTTGTGCTGCTTCAATTTGTCAATTTTCTAAATCTATTTTTTCAAATCTGCTGTGAGAAACATTTTGTACTTAGACACTTAGAAAGAGGTACTACTATGCTTTTTAATTAATTATTTTTATACCTAGTATATGGGGGTTTGCTTAACTAATATTAAAAGAGTGCTCATTTCACAATGAGCAGCTCCAGAGAAAGTGTTTTCTGATTATATTAAATTTAGAAAATAGATAATCAATTTTTTCTTTTATTTCTTGAACTTAAATTTGTTTGTCTTTGGCTGTAAGGAGTGCTCTGGGACTTCTGCAAAATTGGCTTACTGTGACACTGACTTTGTCTCTAGCATCTGCTGTCTGAAATGGAGTCACTGAAGCCAAAAGTTCAGGCAGTACAAGACTGCCAGAGTGCCTTGAGGATTCCAGAAGAGGTGGTCACCGGCCTACCAATGTGCCACAGTGCCCTCCGGCTGCAGGAGGAGGCCAGCCGCCTGCAGCACACTGCCATTCAGCAGTGCAACATCATGCAGGCAAGTGTAACTCCCTCCCATAAATTACTCAGAGTAGCTTGAACAGTGACATAGAAATTGTGATGGAAACACAGAATTTCCTATTTCTTTTCCATATATAATATAATATATAATACCGTTAAGAATTTCCCAGTACGTTTCATTCCTTCCTGATTTTAACATTCACGATCATGTTAATTGTTGATTTACTTGTTTGACTCTCACCTCGGTTCCCTCCCTGATCTTGCTAGGATTTTTGTAATGCTGTTAGGATTAACTAGACAGATATCTAATATATGATTGTATGCAGGTTCATTTTATATATATATAAAAGTTAATAAAATTAGTACATCATTATGACATCAGCTACTTTTAAAGATTGCATAGAAGTATTGAGTTAATTAAATAACTTTCTAATATAAAAATAATTATTTTTGTTCTCTTCATTTAAAATTTATACACATTTTTTCCTGATTTTGGAATCATTCAACATCTATGAAGCTTGCATTTTCAGTTTTTCCTAAATATAAGTAAACTGGAGGGTTTTTTTGATTGGATGGATTCATAATTAAACATGTAAAAGAAGAGAACAAGCTTTTTTTCCCCTAACATATAATGATAGGAAAATACATAGTGATGTAGAGTAAAACTACAAAATTTCAAATTAGATAATGGAAGAGATTTTTGATGGTTAAGGATAATCAATGATAGTTAAATACAAGGAAGGATACAATGTCACACTGAAAGTTTAAGAAAGGGCTTAAGCAAACTGCTGGTGAATCTAAGAAAGAGCTGATACTACACTGGTAGGATAATGGTCTGAATCCATCTTCATAATCCTCTCCCAGCTGTATTTTCTGTAAAATCTAAGCTTTTCTTATAGTCTTTCCACTTCATAAATGAATGCCTGAAGTGAAAAGGCAGATGAAAATGCTTTATAGCAAAATCATAAGACTAAGTAATGTTATATTTTCATGGGTATGTTTGGTTCAAGCTCTTGTTGGAATCAGAAGTTATAACACCTTATATCAGAAATTAGAAATATCATGTTACTTGAACTGTTTTCTCAGGAAATAGTTAAATAAATGAAACCATTAAAATCATTGCAATTCACAGTATTTAGGAACAGACCTTTTCATGAGTGTGTACTCCTGCTTTGCTTACTAAGATGTGAATGTCAGATGTAAATTTGCTCCACTTCATGGGGGAAATCAGTCATGCTTGGGCTAAGTAAAAATTTGTTTTCATATTTCATACTCATATTTTTTTCCCTGTCTAGGAAGCAGTGGTTCAGTATGAGCAATATGAGCAAGAAATGAAACATTTGCAGCAAATGATAGAGAGCGCCCATCGCGAGATCCAAGGCAAGCCAATAGCAACCAGCAACATCCAGGAACTCCAGGTCCAGATTTCACATAATGAGGTATGAGAGCCAAAATGCTTCAACATGGGCTCAATGGAAGCTCATTGACCCAAGCAACTTTTCATGAGTAATGGTCATAAGGTAACCGGGTAGCTTTTCAGACTTCCTCAAATCTAGTTGATCAGATTGACTTAATACGAGACAGGAAACTCCAGTTATTGGTACAATGTGGAGAATTCATTTGTTTATGCAGTTATGTCATAATCGTCAGGAAACACTGTGATAAACCAAAGTGTTGAATAATTAAGGGACAGTTAATACTGGAACTTGACTGAAGAGTGTCCCTGAAGTCAATGCTGAGCAGTTAGTGAGGTAATCATTGCTAGTTTGGTGATTCCCATGTACATATGTATGCATGTATATCCTAAAGTACTTGCTCATTTTTGTCCCAGTAACATTCTGTAAAAGAACACCAAGGAACTTGAATTACAGGAAAACCACAATAGATTTGGAGGGAAACTGCAAAACTCAATCCAAAGGTTCTTTAAACTCTTTGCAGGGAATAGTTTTGTGATGTGGAATTGTGGGTCCTGCCCACGAACTCATTGATCATCAGCCCTGAATAAGTCAGGATAATCTCTGTGCACCCTTCTTGCTGTGCTAGCTTGAGAGCTTCTGAGCCCCTTTCCCCTTCTCCTGTCTGTTGTGTATTTCTTGTGATAGAAAATGCCCACTGATGTCAATGTGTCACGTACGACACTAGATGGCACCATTTCTTTACCTTTGAATAATAGCTGTCCTGTTGTGTAATATGACCTAATGTTTTATGTGTTTCTCATTTTCTATCCAGTTATTACAAGAGTTATTTAGTATAAATTCAAGCACATCTTGCATAAACAAACATTTCTGTTTTTGTTTTGTTTTTTTTTTTTAGTACTGAATTGATGATGCTATTATTCTCTATTCAAATGTTCATGAATAGCAACTGCAGGAAGGTGACTTCAGTGATACAGGGTAATATTGCTGGAGAAAGGAATGATGCTACAGGCAGGAAGGAATTTAAAATGGGGCAGCTTGAAGTTTTATCTGAATTTGAACAAGTCTAGTAGCTAGGGGTTGTTCTAGACATCTGCAGAAAGACAGCAGCTTTACTCTAATGCACGTTTTGGGAGAAGCCAGAACGGACAGATTTCATACTTGCAAGCCTTCCACATTTATGGGTAAGGAGTTTTAAAAGACTGAGATATGAATATTTTTGGTTCCTGTTGTGTCTGCTAAATAGCTATGGAAAAGCATAACATGAAGTGGATAGTCTGAACCATATATTATTATACTACTTTAAAGGGCAAGTCTGTCAAGTTACTTAAGTGTTTTATTAATTTAAGAAAACGTAGTTTACCAGATTCCTTGTTGAAGCCTGCATGAAAGAGAATTTCAAGGAACTTCTACAGTAGCTATATTTAGATTAAAAATAAGAGGAAAAAAGTAGAAGGAAAGTACCATCTGATTTTTAGGAAGTTTGTATTCCTGTGCATATGTCTAACTAGGTACTATTCTTACTGATCCATGTTTCTCTAGAATTTCAGAAAAGAATGTGGGCAAGTATCTCCATGCTTGTGAATTATTTTAATGGCTAATACAGTACCTCATAGAATATTGCTTTTATAAGTTGCCTTTTAATTTTTTTTTCAGTTACATTTTCAAAAACTTTTATTTTTCCTTGTTTTCAGTTGAAAGAGGTATTATAGTTACTTAGTGCATTGGACATTAATACCACAAATGCCATTGCACCTCAGAAATATTGATGGAGTTAAGTGAGTATATTGACTGACCAAAATTTTCTACTAAACCTCAGATATGTCATTGAGTGTTAGTGAATGACTGGTATTGAGCAAATAGAGCAGATACTATTTGAGCTGCTAGACATTAAATTAGTGACTTGATTTGATTGCAGCTTGGATTTTGATTGTTCTAGTTGATGTTTTGTAATCAAGATTTTGCTCAGTCTTCAAGGTAAGCCTTGGAGCACAAAAAGGGAGGTTGTTTTGCACCTAACATGACAGATAGTGACCAGGTGCCATTGAAACCCAAGCAGTAAGGTGTCATCCTCAGTCTTTGTGCTGTTTCAATTTCTAACTCTGTATTTCTTGCTGTGAGTGTTTTGTATTGTAATTTTGAGGAAGTTGCTTACTGGAAATGTTCTACAACCTAGAAAATCTTTCAGTTTTACCAGACTGAAACAGCAGTCTTACTTCCTTTTGAAAAGATATTGTAATAATATATTATTATGCCTACTAGATCTTACACCTTCTGTTGCTATTTTTCCTTGAAAACTCATGTTTGTTGCAGAAATAAAAGCAGATACAAAAATAAAGCAGAAATATATATTTGAACAAATAATCACTGAGTTCGCAGGCAAGCTTATACAAGTGTTTTCACTTTATAGATCAAAACTAACTTGTTACTGAACCTCTAGGGAGACAAGAACAATAGCTTCTGCAGAAATGAGAAACTCTTCCACCGTTTTTTATTATAATAATTGAAAGCTTTGAAACTGAACACTGAACGAGGCAACAGTGGAAGGGTAGGAGAGAGAGAAGACAGCACACTTATGAATAGTCATAAGGCTATTCATTTTCATCTGTCTTCTCTGATAAAATTTAAGCTTATACAGTGTTTGACCACTCAAATAGACCATTTCATAACCATAATCCCCTAGTATTTTAAAATATACTCTGCTTTAAGCTAGATTCCCCAGCTTTTTTAAAAGAAAGGTCAGGCCTCTGTGCTGCTAAGCTTTTAATTCTGAAAACTTAGACAAAACCAAAACAAGATTAAAATACAGTTTATCTAAATAGTGGCAAAAAGCTATCCAGTCTGCATTTAATCATACTATGTGGCTGATTGTTCCAATCACATTTGATGCTGTTAGACCCTGTGAGTTATTGTTTGAACAATTCATTCTTTCTGATGAGAGCTGAATGGAGCATTTTTTATAGTTGTGGTTACCATATGACCTCATTTCCATGGCATGCACTATGCGGGGGAGCTTCGTCTTCCTCAGATAAATGGAAGTAGAACGGTGGAGGGCGGGGGGTGGGAAATAGGGCAGGAAGAGGGAGAGATGTTCCCCTTCGCTGCAACCTGAAGCTTACAGACACCGGCTCCGGTTCAGGCTGGATGCGAATGTCAGGTGTGCCTCCCTCTCTCCCCTGTGCGGTTATCATGCACGCAGAGCCTTTCGCAGCCCTGTTCCGGTTTCGCTCCCAGGCTGTTGGCTCTGCGGTGTAGCTGTGCAGCCAGACGCAGCTCGGCTTGTTCCCTCTGCTATCAACATCCTGCTTGTCAGCGAGTGCGGCGGCTTATGCGGGGTTTCTGAGCGGCAGCGCTGTGATGTTATTGGCTGGGCTTGGAGGGGAGAGCTTGACTTCACCACCAAAGCTGAAATGCTACGGGTCCTGTGGCCTTTCCAGGCTGCCTCTGCAATAGGGGGAAAAAAAAAAAAAAATGTTTCCTCAGGAGCTGGCTCAGGAGATCAAAGGATACCAGGAGCAAATTGCTTCTTTGAATTCGAAGTGCAAGATGCTGACAATGAAAGCAAAACATGCCACAATGCTGCTGACAGTGACAGAAGTGGAGGGGCTGTCCGAGGGAATGGAGGAACTGGATTCAGACCTGCTCCCAGCCCACCCCGCTCATCCCTCCGTGGTTATGGTAAGCAGTGCATTGGTCTCCGTGCTGCTTGTCTGAGTTGCTTGCTTTTGCATCCTTACAACACTCCTGTGTAGCAAATTGCTACAGCTCACATCTACATTTTGCTTTTGAAACGGCTGGAGTGTGGCGAAGGAAAGGAAGTTGCAGCTTCCCTTTACTGTATTTGCTTTTTATGGGTTTTCAAGACTTGTTGATGAAGCATGAAGTTACTTAACAGACATATATGTGAAAGTTCTCTGCAATAATATGCAAATATTGTACTTTTTGTAACTGTCAACATGCAAGAACAAATGCTAAGAAATTAATGAGTTGAAGGACTAAGATAAAACCAGGGTAAATATTATTTCAGAAGATGTTGCAGTGTATAGGTTTTTCACACCATATATTTAAAACCCTTGTATTAAAATGTTGATGTGATAACTGACAGGATACCGCTATATTCTCAGATGAGTGTATTGGAAATGAAAGCTAAGTACTGCCCCAGGCAGAGTTGGACTGACTTTGCTGTTTGTTTCTAACTGGCTCTCATTACAAACATACTGCTGATGCTACTGGGATTTTTGACAGTGAAAAGAGAGTGCAGATTTCAAGCTTTATCTCTGTATAACAGCATTGGGAAAGAAAGAAGGATATGTTGTTACCAGATTGTGTGTATTTTATATTTCAAGTTTATTCCTTGTTGTTCTGACTGGACCTGGATACTGAGGCAAATACTGTATTACTCTGTAGCTCTCCGTAGTGTTTCTGTATGCAGCAGCTATTGCATTAGAAGACATTTAGGCAAACCTGAATTTGTTATAATTGAGTTGCTTGCTACTCAATGTAGGGTAAGGGTACAGGAGAGCAGGTTCATACTGAAGTTTGACAAGTAGATAAGACTATTTATTCAGTCAGATTTTTAAACTGGTAGGTGTAGGACCATGAAGCATGACTAAATAATATCATGGCTATTCTGACCATGTGTTGTTTTGATCTCAGTCTAAGCCAAACCTAAGTTGGGTAACTGATTTTCTTCCTGTGCTCTGGGGTTGCTTTTCCTGTGGCAGATGACTGCTGGTCGCTGTCACACGCTGCTCTCCCCTGTCACTGAGGAGTCTGGGGAGGAGGGAACCAACAGTGAGGTATCTTCTCCACCTGCTTGTCGCTCTCCTTCACCTGTGGCTAATACAGATGCTTCTGTTAACCAGGTACCTCCCTCTTGGCATTCATTCAGCATTCATTGCAGATATATGTGATCCCATTCCACAGGTGGTTTATTTAATCATCTGAGATATTTACCTGTAGCTCCAAGTAGCTGAGGCTTAACCTCTAGCCAAACTGGACCTTCAGATTGTATTTCAAAATGGATACAGATATTGACTTCCGAGTTTAAATTGTATAAATCTGGCATTACAGCCATTCATTATTTTTAAAAGTAAATGTCAAGTGATAGTTGCAAAGTTCTTCCATGTCACAAGAATTTTGTATTTATAAGCTAATTTTTATTTTCTCAGTAGTACTCAATGGAATCTTACATCCTGAGACAAAATGCCTTTTTGTACTCCCCATAATGAAACATTGCATTATGTCCATATACATCTATCTTACTGTACCATTGCCATTGTGTCTTTGAAATCACAGCATGATGTCTTCTCTTTAATATCATTTCAGTTATTAACTTCCATGTGTTTTTTTTCATGTATTGTTCATTGCAACATTGTTCATTTCCTTGACAATCTATTTTAAAGTGCTAATGAGGTGAATCAGTGAAATAACTGAAGTTACATTTTTAAATCAAATCTGAGGGCTCTTGCATTTCTAATAGGAACAAGTGTACATCAGTGTTGATTAAAGTGTAACCATTGAGCCAGCACATTGAGCATCATGCACATGAAGACACACATAAAATGCTAAACTTTAGAAGTTTAGAAACGAGCCTAGAGGTCGTCACCACCTTCACTGTTCTGGCTTTTGAGGTTTATTCATTGGTTTTGCATTTATGACTGCTTGCAAAATTAACCACTGCAGATTTGAAGGGTAGAGTGTGTTGTGTTGCATTGCTGAATAGAAGTAGAGAAGTTTGAGCAAGATGCCCATTGATTCCTTCTCCTAATTTCAGAAATGCTTATGGTACTATAGTAGTTGCTAAATCTAAATTCTAAGACATAAGAAAGAATATTAAGGTAAGATAGTAAAAATGGTGACAAAATTTTTAATGACCTACTAAAAAAGTTGTATTATAAATGAGAAGAATTTTTCTAGAGCTCTGGCATTTTAGGTAATCAGAAAAGTTTACTTAAAAGTTTACTTACAGTAGAAAGGCAGTTATATATTTCAACACAAAAGTCTTATGATACCATTAATCTGTGAAGGAGTTGAAGGACTGAGAGTAGTTTGCTTACTAATAACTGAAACTCCTCTAAAAACAACAGCAGTTAACATTAGAAAGACTGTGAATGTCATAGTATATAATGTATTGGCAATAGCTATCAGTCCAGAAGTGCAGTTTATTTTGATGTTTTGCAAAATTAGACACTTCATCTCTGCTGCTTACTGAATGTGAATCCTGTGGGGCTAACTCTTCTTACACTTTCCCAAAGATATAGTTGATTAAAATTTGACACACTTCTTAAAACTTGTTTCCTAGACACAATGCAATGTAATTTAATTGAAAAAGCTGAGGTGTTGGCACAGAGCCCTGTAGACCACAGCTGATTCTGAGATTCAAGTCTTAAGCGCTAGGTCACTGTTAAATGCTTTTCTATCTCATGTACACAGCCTACTTAATTATTCTTTCTTCTTCCCTAGATGAAAACTCATCTACAATGCAACAGCTCTTGTTACATATCTTATGATGTCTAAACACACCCTTTGCCCCTACATCCTAATAGCAAAGCTTGACTACTGTTCATTGGCTAATTTTCATAAAAACAGCCATGAGATATTAGGCCTGTATAGGGGCAACAAAATCTGTTACTTGTATGAACATCTGGTTTCCTACTACAATCATGTCAAAGCTCTGCCAAAGAGAAGCTGCCATGTTGTATATTCCAAAAAGCAGTTGAAAAGATGAGGAATGGGATTGCTTTTCCTACTCTGTAAAAATAAACCCTTTATTCTGAAAATCACATTAAGAGGTCACAGAAGCACAGGTTTTCGATTGACCATAAGAGCTAAGGGCTGGAAAGTAGCTGCAGGCAAGGCAAAATGAGAAGTTACCCACACTGGTGCAACTTTTCATCGTGACTTTGAAAGATCACTTGTGGTCAGAGTAAAAAATTCTGAAATTGCTGTAATGAATGGTGTGCTAAGTTGTTACCTATTGCTTCCTGGATCATAATACTTTCATCATTACGTTTTTCAAGTTTCCCAATTACTGCCTTTGAAGAAGTACCTCATCTGTCACATTTGGACAGTTTGATGAGAATGATCTGGTTTCTGTGCTCTTCCAGAGCTTGTTTATTTTTGCTCACATATGGTATTAGCGTTCTCTTCCACATTAGGATCCTTTTTTTTAATGGACATATGCAATGGGGCATTATGGTGGGAGGGATAGTATGCAATACCTTTCTTTTTCGAAAGTGCAATAATGTACTTCATGCTTGTAGGACATTGCTTATTACCAAGCCTTATCTGCTGAACAGTTGCAGACAGAAGCTGCTAAAATTCAACCCAGCACCTCAGCCATCCAGGAGTTCTACGAACCAGGCTTAGAATCAGCTGCTACTGCCAAATTGGATGATTTGCAGCGTTCTTGGGAAACACTGAAAAATGTGGTAAGCTTTTATCTGGAGGTTTCAAAAAAATTGGCCTTCCTGTAAGGAGTAAAATTCAAAGAACTGGCTCAGCTAATTATCTTCTCTGCAATTTTTGTTTTCACATGGTAACTAGAATAGTTTTTTGTGATACTATATTATTTTTGTTCCTAATTTGAAAGCCTGTGCAGATTAGACCTCCGTGAATCAAAAATGTTATTAAAGCTGATAGTTGTCTTCAGAAATATTGGCTATTTTCAGACTATATTCCATAACTTAACAATCATGCTGGATGAGTTGGTAAAAATAGTCCAAGAATCTGGTTTCTCCAAATACTGAGTCAACACATTCCTGCATAGCAGTGAAGCATAATCATTCAGTGATGTATGAAAATGGTTGTAGTTTTGATCATATGCTATAAATTTTAATTCCTTGCAAAGGCAAAGTAGCTGTTATGGGATATTAAGAACTATGTGTCTAGCAAATAATGCACATCCATGTTTGAGTGCATGAAGTCTAAAATAAAGCACAAAAATGTTCATAGATATTCCCTGCTTTACTAAAATCCATTTTTTTTCGGCAACAGAACCTAGAATTTGATTGATGGTATTTAAACAGATAAATATTTTCAGTATTTTCAATATCGATGTTTTACTTTATAATTTATACCTTTGAAAACTTGTTGCAAGTTTTTGGCTTTAGCCTCTTAAGCTTAGGGATTTGTGAAGCAAGAATTTATACCTTCTATTCTTCTTCAGATCAGTGAAAAGCAGCGCACTCTCTATGAAGCTCTTGAGCGTCAACAGAAGTATCAGGACACACTCCAGTCTATATCAACAAAAATGGAGACCACCGAAATCAAACTAAATGAGAGTTTGGAACCAGCCAAAAGCCCAGAGAGCCAAATGGCTGAACACCAGGTAAAAGTTTACATGTAAGATATAGAGAGAGAGCAAGAATTACCTGCATATTTTTCATTCATTCATTTTTTTAAACAGTAATGATCTTCGTGGCTGAATGCCTGAAAGACAGGCATTAGTTGTATGAACCTTCTCTGATATGTGTATGTCTTGCCTGTGTGGGCTTCCTGCTGTTGTAAAGGTGGTGTAATGAGGATTCTTTTAATAAGGAACCTTTTAAAAAAAGTAGAATAAATCATAAGAGTTTGTCCAATTGAAATTCTCAGCAAAATCTTTTGTTTAAGATGTGACATCTACCTATACTGTTCTTCAGTATCAGTGCTGACGGATATTTATAGTTTCCAAATTTGCTAAGATCATTACCAATACTGATGCATTGTAAATTAATCAAAATATAATCTTTGCCTGGTTAAACAAAACAAATATACCAAAGCACACAAAAATTCCCTCCCAAAGAAGTCTTGAGAAATGCTGCTCTGAATAATAAGAGAATACTTTATCAAATAACCAATCTATGTCTCCGTTGTAATTACCTAAACCTTCTATCTGATAGCTTGAAACCATCTGGTGGGGCCACTTCTTGTTTCAGTAGAAATTCCATGACTTGAAAAGGCTAACATTTAGCTTTTGTAGCACTGTGTGATGTTGATGCATCCAGTGTGTATATACTGTCAGATATGAAAGTAAACTACCTGCTCGAAGGTATTGGTAGTGCGAGTAGATATCTTGAAAACTGATTAATAGGGTAAGAATGAGAGTATGAACTTATTTTACACCATGAAGTAAATCTCTAAATATTTAGTTGTATTACTGGATGTTCTTTGTCCAATTAGTATGTTTTAGGCTGGAAGCTAACTCATGCCCCTATTTTTATCTCACAAACACTCACTTGTCCATTATCTTTACTGTGTCTACTAGAATACCCTTCAGATATTTTGTTGAAACAATAAATCTATATGTATAATACTTCCAAAATAATTCCTTCTCATGATGTGTTTGAACGTCAAGATAAGCAATTGAACCCATATTTACATAGATCTTAGCTTAAGCCTCTAAAAGCAGGATTCAGTCCTTCACAATTGTCTCTACCAAACCAGCAGTGATACACTGCACTACCCTGTGTTCCTTATGCTTCCTTGGGATATTCCTCTTGAATTTTTGTGCTGATTTAAACTGGAAGGAGAAATCAATCCGACTCAGAATGGGATTGCAAGTCAAAATAACAATTTAATAAGAGATCACAAAATACACTCATACAGAAGGAAAATTCGTTTGTGCCACAAAAACAGATGTACAGTCCAGCACAGCAGGTCACGAGCAGAATGGAGCTCACCAACCCCTGTGCTGAACACCACGTGGACCCCCTGAGTTCAAAGAAGGAAGAAGGGAAGAAACCTGCTGGTGAAAATGATGGTTGCAGCCCGGTGGAAGTCTGTCTGGTCGAGGCTCTGGTCCTCCTCTGGATCTGAAGAGCTCTCAGTCCCAAAATCCCAAGCTTATATCTGCTTGGGCTCTGATGGGAATGCCCAGTCCCTCCCCCAGGGTGGAGAGTTTCCCAATGGGTGATTTACTCTATGAGGTGAATAATGGCATATTTTTGGCATCCTTAATGGCCCATTAGCAGACATGACTCCTCAGGTGAGTGTGAAGGCAGGAAAAACTTACTTATCCCACAGAAGTTCCTAAACACCCAGCTTGTAGCCGGAGGGGTTGGGTGTGCCTTAGGCAGCTGTAAATGGGCCACTGTGAGCAGTTCATGAGAAAAATGACATAGAGGGTT
Source organism: Formicarius rufipectus (assembly GCA_013399695.1). Taxonomy (NCBI): domain Eukaryota; kingdom Metazoa; phylum Chordata; class Aves; order Passeriformes; family Formicariidae; genus Formicarius; species Formicarius rufipectus. The sequence goes on along the minus strand of VXAU01002419.1, from coordinate 313,272 downwards.
TAGAATACACACCCACCCAGTGACAAACTGATCCTGGCTACTATAACCAGGACAATTTTATATTAAGTCTCTGCATTCTGAAATGCTTTCTTCTCACTGATAAAGGAAGCAAATACATTCTCTCCTCTCATTTCTAAATAGGCTTTGATGGATGAGATTTTAATGTTGCAAGAAGAAATCACCGAGCTTCAGACATCATTAGCCCAGGAGCTTGTTTCAGAACCACTGGATGCAGAAGCTGGTGATCAGATGGCATTGCAGTCCACTCTCACAGTCTTGGCAGAACGAATGGCCACAATTCGAATGAAGGCATCTGGAAAACGACAGCTATTAGAGGTACAAGAAAAAACATCACCAATGTTCTCAGTCATGATAAAAAAAGTAATTTTCAATTCTGCTCATTTCTCAGAATTCCTTTCACTAGCAAGTTATTGTTCTTTTCTTAGTAAGCCCATGATCTTAATGCTAAGTACCTCATCTTAATGCTAAGTACCCAAAGGTACTTGGAAACACACATATTTATATATATGTGCATATATATATAAATACTTTTATTTGGAAGACTCCTCACTCTAAACTGGGAGACAAGAAAAGAAGGAAAGCTTAAAACAAGAAATAACACCTCTTCGAAATCATTGCACTGCTGTTTGCACTCATGTTCCCAGTGATTTGCATGCAAATGTTTTCATGGGAGATGAACCCCTTAATTTCTTTGCCTACCATCTTTACAAAAAATCCTTTAATACTAAGGTGATTTTAAAAAAGTCCTTTACGTATAAGAATGTTGCTGCGTGTATTATACAGGTGAAAAAATGAAGTCATTTTATATCTGTTTCCATTTTCACTGCTTTGAACACTGCAGGGCAGTGAATTCACAAACACAACAATTACTGCCTTCATAATTTCCAACATCAATTTATTCAGATTGGCTCTGTGGATCTAAGATGTGGTGCTTAGTTGCCAGCTGGGGCTAAACTAAGACACTGGATTACAGGAGTCTCAAGGTGGTTCAGCTGCTTTAGTTCCATCCAGTCACCTGGGACAGTGAAGATATCATTAGTAAATATCTTAGTCATTTTTAAAATAACAAAATTGCACAAAGTTTTTCCTTCTCAGAGAGAAAATAGCTTTTAATTAAAAATGAGGGGTTGGAAATAGTATTTGGGATTTTACTTTTTGTAACTAACAAACTTCTTGATAGTACCTAGGAGGAGATGCTATTTCCAAGATAAAGCATGAGTCGAGTATATTATGTTTAACTGTGATTAGGGTTCTGACAGTTACATTGATACAATACCACAAGCATTCCCTAATAATCCTGGCTAGGAAATCTGTATTGGATGTAGACAATATTCAGTAATTTAACCTGTGTACTTCATAGCTCTGATTTCACAAATAAAATATTCCAGAACACCCCAGGAAAGTAAATGTAGAAATAAAGATAGAAAAGGTAATGAAAATAATTTGCTGTTGAGAGTGTGGACTCATTAATATTGTTCTTTCCATGGACCTAATTTAAGTAACTAGAGCTTGAGAACTGTTCAGCTCTGGGTTATTTGAGACACCTAACAACTATTTTTATTCTTTAAATTATTCTAACATGCAATTTTTAATTTCCCTATATAAATTGAGCATTCCAAAAAGCTGTTGAAACACTTCCTTATGTGAGGAATTTGCCCTATGCATTCAGGTCTGAATTTCCTTATATAGTGTCGTAGGTTGACCCTGCCAGCAGCCAAACACCCACCCTCACTCCTCTCTCCTGTGAGATGAGTTAAAAATAGAAGACTCATGGATCAAGATAATGACAGCTTAAACAGGGGAAGGAAAAGCTGTGCATGCAATCAAGGGAAGATGAGGAATTTATTCACTACTATCGCAACAGCAGGCAGATGTTTAGCTACTTTCCTGGAAAGCTCAGCATGTGTTGCTAGAGAAGACAAACACCATAACCGCAAATTCCCTTCATGTTTTTCCCTGAGCTTTTATTGCTGAGCATGGTCTCATATGATATGGAATACCCTGTTGGTCAGTTCAGGTCTGCTGTCCTGATTATGTCCTCTCCCAGCCTTTTGCCCACCCCCAGCTTCCTGGTTTTTGTGAGGGGCAGTTAGAAAGAAAGCTTTAATGCTGTGCTAGCATTCTTTAGCAGTAGCCAAAACATTCCTGTGTTATCAGCACAGATTTAACCACAGCTGCAAAGCACAGTACAGACTGCAGTGAGGGTAATCATCCCAAATGAGATCCAGTACAATCTTTTCCCCTTATTCCATGGCATTTGTAGCATGCTTAAGTTCCACATGATCTGATACATCTAAGTATCCACTGACCATCCCATTCATTTTCATATTCCCAAAATCCCCTCTACTCTCTCCAGAGCTCAGTATCTCTCTTGTATTGAGGAGCCAGTGGCTTCAGTCGAGGTGTGGACTCAGCAGTTTTAAGTGCAGGGGCAGCATCATGTCCCTCATCCTGGTGGGAGCACTCCTAATGCGGCTCTGGACACCGCTTTCCTTTTCCACAGGACTCCATTGCTGGCTCATGTTCAGCTTGGTGTCTGTCTGATCCCCCAGGTCCTTTTCTACCAAACTGTTTTCTATTTGGCTAGCCTCCAACATGTACTGGTGCATGGTGTTGTTCCCCTCCAGGTGCAGGGCTTCACATTTCACTTTGTTCCTGTCAACTCATTTCTATAGCCTTTCAGGATTCATCTAGGTGGCAGAACAGCCCTCTGTATATCAGCCATTCCTCCTGTTTTGTGTCATCAGCAAACTTGCTGACTCTCTGTACTGGCTGCTCTCAAGACTTTGTGTCCCTGATGACCACGCCCTAAGCCCAGCTGTTCAGTCTGTTTTCAAATTCATATGGTACAATAAGGGGTGAGTGAGACTTGCTCATCACTTTCTGTCTCTCCAATGGATGGACCTGCTGACAGGTGGACCTGGGACACCTGTATTGCTGCAATGCTGATGATTAATGTCCTTCCACACCCCATGGCACAGAGGATCCTCTGCGAGGTCAAAGAAGATAGACAGCTCTTCAGTATTGTTTTTGCCCACATGACTATGCTGAAAGCCCTTAAAGTTGTGTGCTTCTCTGGAGAGACAGTAAGGCTATCTAACAGCCTGCTACCAGAAAAGGCAAAGCTGCTCTCTGCAAACGGTGCTGTGCTAATTGAGCAAACTGAATCAATGTGGGGTGAAACCCAAAGGAGAGCAGCAAGACGAGGCAGAAAAGACCTCTAGAAGAAGGCTCTAATAGCAGAGTTCTGCTGAACTCTGAGGAACGTAGAAACACAGTGACTGAACTGAAAGAGAATTTCAGTCATGAGAAAAACATGCCCATCAGTTGAAAGCAGTAGTATTTGTAAAAGAAAAGTCTTACTATGGCTTAAAAATATTGTATAGGAGTTGCACAGAACAGAGTGGGAAAAGTTTTCAGAAGTGACTTGTGGTTTATTTCTTTTAAAATGTAAAATATAATTTGTACCTCTAGGAAAAGCTGAATGAGCAGCTGGAAGAACAGCGGCAAGAGCAGGCTCTTCAAAGGTACCGTTGTGAAGCTGATGAGCTTGACCACTGGCTGCTCAATACCCGAGCAACACTTGACACTGCTCTGATTACTGCTGAGGAACCTATGGACATGGAAGCACAGCTGGTAGACTGTCAGGTGAAATGTTAAGACCATTATTGAGTGGGATGATCCAGTGTTTTTGTGGAGGGGTTTTTGAGCTTCTTAGCACCTTGTGTATGCTTAGTTAGCTTCATCAAACGTTTGTGAAATAAAATATAACCGGTTCTAAATTTCTTACTAGATATTGCAAACAGTGCTTTAGAAAGCATATGTGCACATAGGAGTAGGAAAACTAAAGGTCTGACTGCAGGAACTAATTCCATAAAAGTTCTGCATCCTTTAGATGTAATTTTGTTTTAATTCAAAGGCCTTTACTTACTGTTTTTGCTCCACTCAAGCTGGAGTTGTTGAACAGCTCACTTGATAGGTATGAAAACACCCGCAAATGTACTTTGCTGCTCCTCCTTTTGCAGCTGAAGAACTTATGTGCACTGGGAGTGACGATTGGTATAGTGTTATGTTTTTTTCAGGAATAATTTCTACCCACATATAAAAGTAAAGGATACTCAGTAGTTACTGTTTTTATGATTTTAATATTAATGAACTCAAAATACAAAAACAAGTGAGAAAAAAAACATGTTGCTGCTGTAAGAGCAATTGCAAATACTTTTAGTAACAAGACTTGGGTCAGTCATAATATCCAGGTTCTCAAATTAGTGGGAGTTTTCATTTTTAAATGATAGCTTAGAACTGTAAGATCGTTATAATTAAAATTACAAGAGCGATGAGACAGATGGACAAAAATCCCTTTTTTGTGTTAAGGAATAAGAATTTCAACTATTTTAAGATAAATGGGAGTTAAGTTTCATGTAAGTCTGATGAATTTTCACTAACAACGCTACATTATTGGAATTTTCAGTCTGTTCAGCCTTGAGTTCTTTCATCACCCATCCTTGGGAGCTGTTTGTTGTGTGTAGGTAAATCCTGTACACTTAAAGCAGTATTTTTTAAAAATACAATCTGTAGGAAACTCAAAAAGAATGGTTAATTTTGTGGAAAAGTTAATACTTTAGTTTTTTTGCTTGTTCTTAAAATCTTAATACAGTAAGTGTTTATTTTTTTCCATTTTTTAGAGACTCTGCCCATCTTATCCTGCACACATTCTTTCAGGAGAAATATTTCTGAGTTCATACTTCCCAGTTGCTGTGGAAACAAAAGCATTTAATGTCAGGCTTGATTTTTGAGCAAGACTGGTATGAGAGTTGAGTTTGGAAGATCAAAATATGCACTCCGTCTCTAATACATGAATGGTTAATGCAATGTCGGGAAAGTAGCTTTTGAGAATAAACATGCCAGAGATTTGCCACTTTAAGTCTTTCTTTAGACTAGAGAGGATTATACCGAAATCCTTAAGTCCATCATGCACCAATCAGAAAGAGCAAATAGTGAGAAGAGAAGCTTATCAACACAGCCAGAGAAGGTAGGAAGCATTTGACTACATGTCAGTGAAAAAAGAGGAAAGAAGTAACTCTAGCTGTGTGCTTTATTTCTTGTCACAAATGGATGTCAGTCTAGCATCTTAGCCATCCTTACCTTTAATGTGCAAATAAAGAGCATCTCCTCAATAACAAATAATTTGTTTCAAGTAACTTTTTAATTTCCTATTTTGAAAAAGATTGCAAACTGAAATGGCAAATACAAACATTTGCAAGCATATTCCAAAGGACTCTGAATGGGACTGGAAGGCAAAGTGATGATAATCTGAGTTGCTCTTACTTTGGCAATGAGTGAGGTAGGCCACAGGTCGTCTTGCCAGAAAGTGTGACAGGTGCTGGAAAATGTATGGATTTGGTTCTTTGTTTTTGCTGCTGCAGAACATGTTGGTTGAAATAGAACAGAAGGTGGTAGCCTTGTCAGAACTGTCTGTGCACAATGAGAACTTGCTTATGGAGGGGAAGGCTCACACCAAGGACGAGGCAGAACAGCTGGCTCTGAAGCTCAGGACGCTGAAGGGCAGCCTTCTGGAGCTGCAGAGAGTGCTCCATGATAAACAGATCAACATTCGGGTAAGTGGCTCTTTCCAGTTGGTTTCATGGTGGGCAGGAGGTTGGGGATTTCATAGCAGTTTTATGCAACTGTGTAAAGGGGTAAAAGTATTGCACTGGTTTAGTTTAAGTTATTAATCTTTGGTTAGTAAAAGGAATCATAGTCCAAAATAAAGAACTGCCTAGAAAGTTTTAGTTGATCATTTTCGAGTTAACAGCACCACTTCATGGTAAAAAATATCCTAGCCTCTCTATCTGAAAGGAAAGGATAATACTATAGTAGATAGATTATTAGCTTGGTCTGGATATACTCAATGCCTGTTCCCAGTGCCTTTAGATTGTGTATGCTTTGGGCAGGACCACTGCCCCAACAGAAGAACGATCCTGAATGCATGCTTTCCTCAATAGAATGTGCCCAACACAGTGAACAGATTACATAAAATAAGGGAACATTTTTAAATATGACTAATACTTAGTGGCATCATTATACCAAATTAAATATTATAGAAAAAATATTAACCTCAGTCTTGTCCTAGATTTCTATTTCTAGCAGCATTGGTCGGCTTGTTGCCACTAATTCTTTGTATTTAATAGTTGCTTTTGGTCATTCTTTAGGTTAAACTAGCATGTGGAGAACCAAATGCATACAAGAAACCCAATCATGTAATGTGACTGACTGGTTTTGAATTTGCTTGCCCTGCTGTGACTCCCTCACCCTCTTTTCTTTTACTTCTTTTCTGGGCTTTGCTCTGCAAATTAAACATGATAAGCTTCAAAGATTTCTAGCTTGTAATACAGATTAAAGTCTACTGAGAGGTTAGCTTGAAAAGTCACTTGATGTGCTAAGAACTATTCTTAGTCCAAAGCAACCGCATAATTTTAAAACTTACCATAGCTTCAGAAATATTAAAAAAAAAAAATAAAAAAAAGAAAGAAAATCCCCAGGTATTTGTTCCTATTTGCCTCTAAGATGAAGTAACTTTAGTGTTATTCTTGCATATTAAACCTTATGATTAAGCAAATGAGAAGTGTCAAGTCATGGAGGCACATGATAGTGTGTTCTAATATACACTTTTTCACTAAATTTTAAAATATTTTTAAAATATTAAAAAGCAGTGCTATGATTTAGTTTGAACTTTTAAAACAGATTTTTAAATGGTTTTCTCATATCTAAAGTAACAAGAAAATATTTTCCAAATTTTGAATATGAATAATTTAAGGTGCTCCAGACACACAAGACTCAAATTTCTTAATATATTTCAGCCTTTTTTTTTGACCTCACTTATGGATCATGGAAGAATAGATATAGGAAGTATTGCATCTTCTAATCTTCACTTAGACCTTCCCCCTCCCCCCCCCAAATTAACAGTTCTGTAATGTCCTTTTCCAGGCAGTTAGGAAATGGAGAGCAGCAGGTGCCCCCCAAAATTCCCTGACTCTATCCACTGCCATTATTAACCGTGAGAAACATTTCAAGCTAATAGCACTGTTGTTCATGAGTGTGAAAAACTCAGACTTACACATAACTTTAGATGTGCTTACAACCTTGTAATTACACAGAGGTGTAGACCAGTGTGCACTCAAAGGAAGGATCCTCTCAGGTCGCACTGGAAGATCAAGAGCCGTGTAAAGACTGAGCTATACCTGCTGTAAAGCATATTTCAGCACACTTCTTACTCCTGCAGCACAAGGTTTTTAGAAGTCAGTGTGGGATTCTGTGACTTCCTTGCAGCAATTTCAGTTTTGCTTCTGATTTTAGGTAATGAATGTCACTAATGATATGGGAAAAGTGACTTGGAGACCACCTTCTTTGTTCATAAAATAAACCAATGAAACTGATCAGGAACATGCTGGATCAGGAGAGTTCCAGTACCTGTCTCCAAAAGTAGCACTTCGAAAGATAAAATATTGCCTTGTTGCTGTTTATTCTGTGATTTAGAGGCAATAAAACAACATAGACTCCTTAAAAAAACCCAAAGAAGTAGAATGGATTCTGCAGAAAAAAATAAACAAGATAGTGTTTCTTCACTTTTTTAACAAAGGATTTTTGGGGAGGTATGACTTCAGTTTCCTGAGAAAAAATATGCCTTATGTAAGTTCATATAATCCTGAAATTTTTTGAAAGATCAATTTCATTAACATCTACTTCAGGGATTTTCAGTTTATTTCTGTGCTGGAGCAGTTAGTTCCTAGGAATGACAGGTTCAAACATCTATTTCCCTGGCTATTTAAAGAAAATGTAATACAGTTCCAGAATTCAAAGGAAAATGCAACTGTATTTTTTCAAACTTATTTTCTGTGAGTTGAGAATGATGAAATCTGACTCACAAATAATTTTGATCTAAAAAATATGCACAATAGCATACTTGCAAAATCTCATAGCATCCACTAATACCACAATCCCTTTTACATTTTGCCATTGAAGGAATTGTGGAACTACTGTTTATTTGTCTTAATATAATTCCAAAATTGTAGTTTCTCAGTCCTCTTCCTACAGAAAAGGAGACTCAAAATCTAACTGAAATCTACCAGCCTGCACAAATGCAATGGTGAACTAGATACTATTCTTTATAGGAATTTGCAAGTTGAACAGCCATGGTACCTAGAATATATAAAATGAAGCAGATTTTTTCCCCAAAAAAATTACAGAAAGATTGTCTGTTTTCTAATTTTTAATAGAAAAAAATTAACATTCCAGACCCTATTTACCCCTCACATATTTTCTTTGCTAGCCTGATCTCCTGTAATGACATTATCAACACTCCAACTACATCAACTTTTCTCAAACTTGTTGCTACAAAGTGAAGTAACAGTTAACCTGCAAATTGCATCCATAGTAAAACAAAGTTATTTTATAGAGCAAGGGCTAATGGTTCTTTCCAGTTCCAAATAACTACTTCCTTGCTTTACCCCTCCTACAGTTTATATCCTCTAACACTGATTGGTCATTTCAAGTCCAGTACACCCATCATCCCCCAAAACTGAAATCTTACACCTAACTTCTACAGCTTAGCAAAACTGCTGTTTCAGTCCCCCGTGCAAGCAACACTGGTGGCAGAGGTCCATCTTACTTGCTAGCACCAGGAGCATCAAGTGAGGCAAGAGGGGTTTCCTCGATCACCTTCAGCCCTGCTGGTCCCTGTCTGATTTAGGAGAAAGATCGTCTGGGAGGCAGAATGTGTCTCTTTGGAGAGCCTGCTGTAATATCTGAACCATTTGACACTCTTAATCTATTTAGAATAAGAGCTGAATAATGGGCAAAATATGAATCCTACATAAATGAAATACAAAGACAAGATGTAGAGGAATTAAGACCCAGTTTTAGATCTTGAAGCTCTAAAAAAAAAAAAAGAAAAGTAGAATTAAAGGTGTAGTCATCATCTGATTGCAAGTAGTATTAAATAAGTATTCAGTAAATTGAGGGAGATGTATCAGTAATCAGACCTACAATTATGTCTTTAACATAAGGCCAAACATGTTAAAATCCCTACATTTTAATACATTCACTGCTAAAATTATTTGAACTTGCAGCCAATATGGATTTTGGAAGTCAAGAAGTTGATAAAACTTGGAGCTGTCAAGGCATTTGTTCTTTTTTTGCTTTGCTTGCACAGAAAGCAAATCTAATCACTGGTGTTGCAAAACATAACAAGAGAAGTACAAATTGAAGGAACTGTTGCTTTTGCTGTGCTGTTCTAACATTCTGTGGTCTGGTCTCAGTATCTCTACTGCTTGTATCATATAATCTGCTGTTAACTGAGTGTGTTTCTGCCAACCATGGATAGAGTTCTGTACTTACTGATGTATAAATATAGACCAGAATGACAACCAGCATTTTCTCCTTTTCAGTTAACAAAAAATTGGCTTTAATTAAATTGAAAACCTGGCAGAAACAAACCACTGATTTCCATGCCTTGCCAGTTAAAGCTGAACCCTCCATTACAGATCAAAGCTGATTTTTAGAAGCAGGAGAGTCTTCAGAAACACATCAATCCATGGTCTCTGACTTCTGGTCTGATTCTGCTGAGTGCAGTGGTGCATGCTTGTTTTTACATTTTTAAGGATACCCTTCTTCCTAGTAACCAAAAATCAGTAGAAGTCAGAAATCTTAAGTCACTGCTCACTTCAGAATTTGTGTGAGCTATCAGCTTGAGAGGTGGAAGGTGGTTTTGAGTAGATGAGCTGGACCTGCCAGCTCTCTAAAAATGTAAGAGATTTTTTTTAAGTATTTATTTCACTTTCTTAAAGCAGGGATCATTACAAGAAAAGGAGGAGAGTGATCTGGATTTTGTGTCCTCACAAAGCCCCAGTGTTCAAGAATGGCTGGCACAAGCAAGGACTACTCGCTCACAGCAACAGCAGAGTACCCTGCAGCAACAGAAAGTTAGTATTTTGAGTTTCTTTTACTGCCATCTTTAGATTGTGCTTAATACTGTAGTTGAACCGTTCTTGTTAATATTTCTGTTGACATATTACTTTTATGCTGTTTCTTACTTGGTGCTTTTGTCATGATGCATCTGAGTTTACCATCTTCCATCTAGAACAATCAGACAGACCAGACTTCCTGGATCACCATGGTCAATGCACTTAGTCACACTATACTTCTTTTGCCCATCAGTAGAATAAAATTGAATCAGTCATTTAAGTTGCCCTAAAGAGAGATGACAGTATTAAAAACAATAATATTGTCTTTATAGAAGCAAAGATACACACATTTTATGTAATACTGTGTTGCACGATATGCAGGTATCCTCACTAGGATAGGTTTCAGAAACTGCATTGAGTTAGTCAATTAGTTCAAAATTTCAGTTTATGTACACAATTTTTCTGTGTCCTTGAGTGGAGCTTTTTGACTGCTTTTGGTGCTCAAGCATGCCATATCAAAAATAGCCCATTTAAGTTTGCATGACAGGTATGCAATGTAGATATATCCTTCTAAGGCAAAAGCACTTTGAGATTTGTCCTGATTTTTGTAACTTGCTATTGTAGGAGCTCGAACAAGAGCTGGAAGAGCAGAAGAACCTGCTTCGATCAGTTGCATGCCGTGGAGGAGAGATCCTAACACAGCAAGGCGCTACAGAAGGCCTGTGTATAAGGTGTGCTTTCATGTCTTTTTCTGAAATGTAAATTTCTATGACTGTGCTTTGACATCCTAATGTTTACATCCCTCTTCTGCATATAATCCTCTAATTTCTGTTTTGTTGTTTTTATACAGCACCTAGGATATTGGAGTCCTGCCTTATAATACAGGGGTCTGATAATACAGTTACCCAAAGTTTATTGTGCTAATAGATCACCTTCAGCATTTAGAAATGCCTTTTATTCCTACTATCAAGCATCACACTAAAATTAAAAAATAGTAGAATGCAGTAAGCAGTGGATCAGTTACTATTGCTCTATGGAAAAGCACTGGTGTGTGAATCAACATTTATCACTAAAACATTGTTGTCCGCTACTGTAACCAGATCTTCCCAGATGGGATACTCATATTTTATTTTTAATTTTCCTGCAGTTAGTAAATATTTTTGGTTTTGAAGCCTTGTGTATTTTGAATTTCATTTCTGGTCTGTATCTTCTTACACCCTTGCCCATATGAGAGGGAAGTAGATGTTTATAAAAACCTCATCTCTGACTTGGAGAGACTTTTGCCCTAGAGAAAGTAGAAGAAAATGACTGCCTACTGCTGATGCAGACTTTCAGGAAGCAGGAAGGGCAAGGAAGAGTAGGGAAGAGGAAACAAGGGTGATACTTATCAGTTTAAGAATCAAGGAGCAGTCAACCCTTCAGTTAAAATATTTCTCAATGTGTCTCAGTAAGTGAGAAGCACCTTTGTAGCTCCTCCAGCATACCAAAATCTAGAACATGGAGGTAGTTCATGAAACAGCAGAAACATGTTTTATGCACATGGAGTGTAAGCCATACTCAGTAAGTTCTTTTTCTCAGCATTTTTATTATTTAAGTGTGGGGGTTTTTAATTATAATGCTAGAAAGTACTAAATTTGTCTCCTTCTGTGTGAGGCTTCCTTCTGTCATATGATGGTATACTATAAAAACAAAATAAAAATCAAGCATAAAGCACTGAATTTGATTCACTGTTTACCAAAGTTGAACTTGTATGCTTTACTTGCATTAAAATATCAGAGTATGTCTGGTCTTTTGAGAAGGGATGTGAGGAGAGAGTCAGATAAAATATTTTTATTTCATGCTTTGAAGTAAAACTTTTTTATAGGTTACATTTCAATGTGTATTCAGTGTCATTGTTTGTTTTTTTCTTATTCAATATGTGTACTTGCAACTCTAAAGAGCGTCTTAGAAAGTACATTTTATTCATCAGGCAAGAACTTGCTGTTCATACCATCCTTTGTCTTATTATCTGGGGAAGAAAAAAAAAAAAAAGAAAAAAGTCAAAACTCTAAAAAGTAGCAGCTAATTTAAATGTAGAATTTTCTAATAGAGAAAACAAACTTCTTAAATGATTATAAGTTGTATTTTTTAAACCTTTATGCATCTTTTGATTCAGTGAGAAGCCTGATAAATTCTCTGAGGAATTAGTCTTAGAAGGTGAGAAGCCATCATTTGAAGAACAGATGAAGAGGAAATGGGAAACCCTGAAGCAGGAATTCAGTACTAAGCAGAGACTGCTCCAGAAAGCTCTGGAAAAAGAACAGCTGGTAGCTATTTTTAATTTCTCTTTTCATTTTATCTATGAAAGCAGTTGTCACAAGAGGTACAATATGTGCAAGTTGAGTACACTAAGGTGCTGTAGTTCATGGAAAGAATATGGAACAATTTATTTTTATGACACCTTTAAAAACTATTAAATATTGGCAGTAGCATTGCTCTTGTTCAAGGTGATTTGAATTGCACTTCCATTCAGGTTAATGACCTAGAAAGGAAGAAAGAGCTCACACCAAATGTTTATCTACTTATCCAACTCAGAATAATTCTGTAACAAATTATCCCTCTGGAATTGATCAGTGCTCTGGCAATAGCTTAGAGAAAAACCTGTTGGTTTCAGTTTGAATTTATTGGTTGCATTCAATTCTTGATCTTAGTGAGTAGGGGAATTCAGGGACAGAATTTTTACTGAAAGAAACAGGGATTAATCAACTGAACTGGGGACAGTCCAAGATCTATATTAACATATGTTTATTTCATTGTTAATAGACCCAGATCCACAATTATTTACATAACACTCCATTAATCCACTTCCAAAGTTCAAAATATCTTGTATTAATTCAACAGTCATTAATTATTTTTGGTAAAAACTAGTAATTTTTGATTTAGTATTTTGACTAGTATTTGTCCTGCACTTCTAGTGAACCTACTGTTGAGCAGTCTTTTATTCAAGACATTCATGACACAGAAGAGTTGTGGGAGGACCATGAGTATTAGCTGGTGATACCCTCAGTCAGTAGAGAATCCTGTGCCCTATATATGGTAGCAGCATCCTAATTAGTACTTTCCTCTTAGCAGCTTTATAGCAGACCCAACAGACTGATACCTGGAATGCCTTTGTATAAAGAGGAGAGACAGGATGAAGATAAATCCTCGGTCTCACCAGTATTAGTTGAATTGAATCATGCCTTTGAAGATGTCTCATATGAGGTAATTTTCAATTGTCTTTACACCTGTCCTCCAGCCAAGCTACATGTACAGTGAAAACTCCTCTAGCTACCACCTGAAAGTCCAGGCCTTTCCAAGATATTAAAAGTTAGAAAGAACATCTTGTACTTCTACTCTGAAGTTCTCTGTTTCCTTTTGCTCAGGCAGTACAGGTGGAGGAGACCCTGCATCTTGAACAGAAGCTGTATGATGGTGTCACAGCCACATCTGTGTGGCTAGATGGTGTGGAAGAGCAGGTCTTTGTTGCTACAGCTCTGTTGCCAGAGGAAGAAACAGAAACATACCTCTGCAAGCAAGAGGTAAGGAATCCATGGATAGGACTTTCTTTTTACTCTCAATAAGTGTGCATTTTATGAAGTGTTTAGAAAAATAAGTACTAGAATCATAGATAAATGACATGTTGCTGACATAATTTCTATGTAGTTGCAGTATTCTGCTACTGCAGAACTTTACTGACCATGTAGAGAATGTTACCAAAAGCAGCACCTGAGCCAAATCTTGTCTGATCAGAAGAGAATGAAACATAGATTGTTTCTTTTGTTTAGCTTCTTTGCTAAGTATTAGCAAACACCACATTGTTGAAATTGAAACAAAGTGAAAAAGGAGGAGGAATGCTCTGGGTTGTAGAAACTGTACAAATTCATCAACATTAATCGAGAGTGGAGGGAAGGGAAAAGAATGGAATAGTGGGGGGACAAAGAAAGTGACAATAGGACAAGGAAATAACTGTTTTAAACTAAAAGAGGATAGATTCAGACTAGGTATAAGGAAGAAATTTTTCACAAGGAGAGTGGTGAAATGCTGGAACAGGTTGCCCAGAGAAGATGGTGGTTGCTCCATCCCTAGAAACATTCAAGGTCAGGCTGAACAGGGCTCTCAGCATTGTGATTTAGTTGAAGATACCACTATTTACTTCAGGGAGTTGGACTAGATGAGCTTTAATCCAACTCAAACATTTCTATGATTCTACATCATTTTGTTCTAACACTTTGTTTTCCTTGGAGCAGTCTGGAGTCTTTACTGTCAGAGATTACTATAGATGCATAAATTTATCTAGTGTGTGTATGCTAACAATACCAAAAAAAGTCATTCCACCATGACAAAATTGACAACAGTTCTTGGCAATATGTTTGCCTGCTTTCCAGAATGTCTGATTGTCACTTTTGTTTTTCTACAAAATCAGTCTCTTGCCAAAGAAATCAAAGACATAACAGAAGAAGTGGAAAAGAACAAGAATTTATTTCCTCAGATATTTCCTGACAATAGTGGTAATAGGGTTATTATAGAAGACACTTTGGATTGTCTCCTGAGAAGACTGACCTTACTGGAGTCAGTAGTAAATCAGAGATGCCATCAGATGAAAGGACGGATCCAGCAAATAGTCACTTTCAAGGTATGATGCCCATGCAATGAAATTAACAAAGTTTCAGGTCAAATGGGGATATAAAGTCAGTGAATCTTAAAGCAATGAGAATTTTTGGTACTAAATCAAAAGAACAACGTTGGCATTGGTGTTTATCAAAAAATCAAAGTACTCAGGCACCCAAATAATTGCCAAAATTTAAGCTCTCTTCCAGAAGTCTTCTGCAACCCATGCTATTATTTTAAAGTGATCAATCATTCCATGTTCCATAACCTCTCCTCTGCACTTTTTCAATGCAAGACCTTCCTTTGATGAGGAAAGCACAGTTGATTATAATCCTTTGCATTATTCTTGGAGATACTTAGTATTTAAAATTATTAATGCATGTAAAAATCAGTAATATGCTTCATATAATGCTGAAAGTCTCAGAAAAGTGTGCTGATAATTTCCTGTTGGGATGAATGCATGAAAAAGATAATTGATTTTATCTTGTCAAAACTGTTAGGTAATATTTATATGTGTCTGATAAGGTATTCTAAAAGTTGTAGCATGTAGTTAACCCTGGGTGGAAGCCTGTTTCACTTGTTACACTTGCTCAATGGTAATGAAAAATGCTTCCCTTAAAAGTAAAGCCTAGCTTGTTTACAAGCATATGTGGTTGAATAAACTGCACAGTAATATTTTTGTTAAATGAAGCTAATGACCTCTGGTAACTACTTATATAATTGGAAGGCAAAAGCAGAAGGGTGTTCACAGGATATTTTTGAATAGGAGTTGATTTAGCTTTTAGCTCATGTAGATTCAGCTATGGATTTTCAGATATGTCAGATGTTTTGCATTGGCTAGTTATGATGCTTCCAGTTTTGCATAGGTTTTATGCTGCAGTGCTGACCATGTAACATTTTTGAAACTGAAATAGTTTTCAATTGTTATGTCTGCAATTGCATATACTGTGTTATTGTTGTCTCCCCTAGAATGATCTGAAGCTCATGTTTACCTCTGTGGCTGATAACAAATACTTAGTTCTACAGAAACTAGCAGAGGCAGCTGACAGACCAGAAACAGAACAAATGCAGGTATTGCCATGTCTGTTACTTGGGGAGAGGGGAACAGGTAAAGTTTCTACCCAAAGTATAAATGGATTCTAGACAACAGTTCCTTTTTATGGGAGAACATATTTGTTCACATGAAGTATATGACAATGAATATTTCCAAGACAGTACTATGCATACTTATAAATAAAAGAAAAAGGCACAAAAAAACCCAACAATGCCCCAAAAATTGGTTTTCTTATCTCCACAGCTGGCCTATTACCCAGTTATGCATATACTGGACAGTATTTCAAAGAAAAGATAAAGATAAAAGCTAAAGATAAAACCCCAAAGTTTTCCTAATTTTTTTTGCTATTAAACTGTATTAAAAAACAAAGACACTTTCTTCTGCACTGGTTTATAATAATATCTGGAATGTAACTAATTTTAATTTAAGGCAATAAGTGCCTTTTTCTTATCAGAAATGGTCTGGTGAATGATTAATTATTTATATGAAAAAGTATATCCTGTTTTCATGTTTCTGTTTGCCAATGAGAAAAATGAATGAAATATGCTAATGGCTACTTTTTAAAGATATTTCTTGTTACTCAACAGCTATTGATAGCTGGTGCCAGCAGGTGACAGAATGGAAGAGACTTACCCTTCAGCTAAACAGAAATACTGGATTTTATGTACCTTTCACATTTTGAAGGAGTTTGTCTCCTGTATGAATAAGAGAGGTGGCTCTGTGTCTTTTCTATCATCCATGATGCCAGAAATTGGCAAAAAAAATATCTTCTATAGGATTAATTTAACTGCCAACTAGAAAAACAATGTGGTAACAAAAGCAAGTGAATATTTGTTTCTGAAAATCTACCTTGACTGATAGAACACTGAAATTTAAAAGCACTGCTGTTTCTTCAGTATGTGATTGGGAAAGTAGAAGGAAGGTCCTTAATCAGACAGGTAATTTAGTTGCCTGGAATGTAAGTTTAGTGACTGTATTCTGCATACTCCATGTCACTGGGAGGCAAAAAGTTCCACTTCATATACACTGTTTAAGCATGCTTGGATAGGCAACTTCCAAGAAAGGGCCTTATTAAAGACTTTAACTACAGGAGTCTACCTCATGCTTTGTTATAGTCTGTGTGCATTACTTCAGCAGAGACCTAGGAAAGCTTGGAGCTTCCATTGAAAAAAATCATCACCTACATACACCTGCAAATACCAACTTATTTTCTTAACTTGTAGTTTTCCGAGTGCAAAGGGGATGTACAAGTCTTTTTCCCTGACAGTAATTTTGGCCCCATCGTGGTCCCAAAAGGGAACTATGCGCAGCTCTTTTCTATCATACATGTGTTCTGCTGGGTGCTCAGATATGACAGGAACAAGTGTTAAGAAGAATGCTTTAAAACAAGGTGTTAGGACACAGAAAAGTCCTTTTGTGCCAGTACTATATAATTAAAAGCATGGAACTTCACAGTGATGTTTGGTATAAAATAGTGTATGATACTAAAATAGCTTGCTGCTAAAAATAGTAATGACATTTAACTTTAAGAAAAAGACTGGGCTCTCTCAACTTTGAATTAACACATTTTCTTTATAGTATCCTTTAAAATTTAAACACATTGAAGGCCTGATTAATACTTCAAGCAGAAAAGATTATTAACATAGGGCAACTACACTCCTGTTATTAAAACTTTAAACTAAGTGATGTAATTTTCACATAGGTCATACTGCAGGCAGAAGAAGGTTTGAAGGAACTAGACGTTGGAATCAATGAATTAAAGAAACGTATAGACAAGCTACAAATTGACCAACCTGTTGTACAAGAGTTGTCTAAGATCCAGGTATGGTTCATAAGTTCCATCCTAGATGTGTCTGATGATGTCAAAGGCAGGCTTCTTTTTATTGTTCATCAGGCAGCTTAGGAAAATGTATTGAAAAGCATGTCAGTGTGTATAAAAAATTACGTTCTCTCTGATTCACCTGGTTTTCCTGGTTTTGTCTTTGGATTTCCAAACATCTCTGTTATTAGGACTATTAATTGTAAAAATCTACAAAACCATGTCTTTATCCTTTTGGTCTTAGTGCCTTCTGCTGTTTTGGGGGTTTGGGGTTGTTTGGTTTGTTTGTACTTAGTTGCCTGTTCCTCTTCATTTCAGTTTTTAGAAAAGCCTGCCTTTTGCATTTTTTAACATTGGGCTACTCACAATTTTCTGTTTAAAGCTAAGAGAGCTAGCGTGCAGTGTGAGGGTGGGCACTTTGTTGTAGCACTGGATGGTCATAGAAATATTTTTGTTTATTAGTTTCTGAATGTCTTCTTTTGATCAAAAGTGTGGACTTATCCTCACAGTCAGATATATGTTCTGAGAATACAATTCTCAAAACCAAAACAAGATAAAAATCCTGTTCAGATGAAGAAAGGCATCTGTAGGTTGTTCTCACATTTATGGCTGAGGTATATAAGATTAGTAATAAGACACAGGAACATTGAGATTTATTGTTTTGATTTGTTCTGCGATTTGGCAATATGAGAACACTGTGAAATACACACTGCACTTTTTCTACATTACTGTTCCATATAAAATATATCGCTATTTTAGGAGTAGTTTGTTTTTTATGACAGTAAGTTGAATGTACCTTGCTTGCTGCCAGTAAGATACTGGGGCAGGAGAAGCAAACAAGTCTGATTTTGAGGTGCCTATGGTCTGTGTCCATGATGGAGCCAATCCAGTCCTCTACCTTATAGAAAGTAACATGTAAACAGCATCTGAAATGCACAGTAATCTCTCTTCTTTTGATGACTTAAGCCAAATCATCCAACTTCTTTGCTACTTACATCCAGCCTTTGGGTTTCTGTTAATTGTGTTCCTGAATGCATGCACTTGAAAGAGTTGTAGGTCTTTCTTGTTTTTATTGTCTTTAAATGCTGAGTTGTTAATTTATCAAGGAAGACAGTGTACTGCAAATTCTTTTTGAGCTGAAAATAGGTTTTATTCTGCTAGAATTTAGACAAGAGTACAGGCACAGTAAGATTGCTTCTAGGAAGACTTGTCAGATGTGAAATAAGAATCACCTTTGCTGCCCTTTGCCCCCAAGGATAAGTATGATGAGCTGCTGATGATCATTGGATCCAGGAGGAGTGATCTGAATCAGAATATGGCTCTTAAGAGTCAGTATGAGCAGGCTTTGCAGGATCTGGCTGACCTGGTAGAAACAGGCCAAGAAAAAATGGCTGGTGACCAGAAAATGATTGTTTCTTCTAAGGAAGAGGTTCAATTGCTGCTTGACAAACATAAGGTAAGAAACTGGGCACATATTTCAGGACTAATCATGACTGTAAACTTGTCATAGTTTAACCCCAGGTGGCAACTAAGTACCACACAGCTGCTTCCTCACTCCCCCCTTCCTTCCTGAGAAAGAGAATTTGAAAGAAAAGGTAAACCTCATGGGTTGAGATAGTTTAATAATTGAAACAAGATAAAATATAATACCAAAAACAGTACTACTACTACTACTAGTAGTAGAAACAGTAAATGTAGTTGTAATGGAGAGAGAAATAAACACAAGAGAAATAAATACATGATGCACAATACAGTTGTTCACCACCTCCTGCTCAATACCCAGCCTGTCCCCAAGCAGCAATCAGCAACTTGTACACAGCTCCCCTGAGTTTATATACCGAGCATGATGTTCTGTGCTATGGAATATCACTGTGGTTACTTCAGATCAATTGTCCTGGCCATGCAGCTTCTCATGCACCTCTTCCCAGCAGATCCTGGGAAACTGAAAAGCCCTTGATTTAGGGTAAGCACTACTCATCAACAACCAAACATCAGTGTGTCATCAACGTTATTTCCATAGTATAAATCCAACACAGTGCTGTACCAGCTACTGCGAAGAAAATTAACCCAGTTGAAACCAGGACACTTGCAAAGAACAAATTGCCAACCTTGTGTTCTTAAAGCTTCAGGATCTTTTCAAAATGGTGGGCCAGTTTGTATTTTTTAAATTATAGTCAAGGAAGTGTTCTGACAGACTGACAGGTTCACTGAAGGTGAACCCAGCTAGATTGCTTCTTCCTTATTCTAACAACAAATTCCTAATCTTGTCCTGTCATGCTGCATGGCAATTTCATCCACCTCTCCATTTATGTTCAACAGAGATTTAGATTTGCTAATAGCACCCACAGATATAACAGATTTTCCATATGTTTTTATTATGTAGGAGTTTTGGGGAGTGGTTGTCTGAACTAAGATTGTTTTGTTTGTGGAATCAGGGTCAGGGTGGAATTTACATGGAAAGAATGACTGACTTCTCTCTTTGAAAAGACTATTGTTCTCTTTAAATTGTGTACTGGACTTTATGAAATATTGTGGAGTGAAAATTTTACCTAATTCTATGTCTATTGATACTTAATTTTAATGCTTACATCTTAAAATGCTGGTTTAGTGGTAATGAATTGAGTAACAATTGCACTTTCTCTTTTTTCTTCTCCCTTTACCCTCACACCCAAATTTTTCAGGAATATTTTCAAGGGTTGGAGTCTCACATGATCCTAACAGAAACACTTTTTAGAAAGATGAGTAGCTTTGCTCTCTTAAAGGAAACTCAGTCACATTCAGATCTAATGACACAAGCTTCAGCTATATTAAAACTGGCTCATAAACGAGGTGTGGAGCTGGAATACATTCTAGAGGTGAGAATTTCTATGGTCTTTTCTGTACTGCCATTGTGATCAACCACCAGGATATTGTATAATGTCAATTTCCTGTGCTTGGACAGAATTGATGAATATCAGTCCCTTTTGTCATATACACAAGGCACTGATAGACCATGTGCAGTCTTCTGTTTAACTGTTCTGACCATGAGGTGACACAAGTTGTTTTCCTCTAAGTTTAAAGAGCTGCTTAGCTTTAGCTGGCAGGGAGAACATGACAGTTTTATCCATGTATTCTAACCAAAAGTTGAGCTTGTTAAGAGATGGTTTCTTACTACGGGTTCACTGGGCATTTGTACTGCTATTTCTATACTTTCACAACCTTGTAGCTGTAGGATTTCAGATCAAAAATACAAGTGAAAAGAATTCTAGATGCTCAGATTCACCATGTACATGGATAATTTGTTCTTGTAGACCTGGATGCATCTGGATGAAGATTACCAGGAACTTACTAGGCAGCTGGAGTCTGTTGAAGGAAACATCCCCACTCTTGGTCTGGTGGAAGAGACAGAGGACAGGCTTGCAGACCGGATTACACTTTTTCAGGTTGGTGCTTTTCAGACGTTCTCTTCAGAAAAGTTGGATGAGAGGGATCTCTGAAGGTCTAGTCCAGCCTCCCACTTGAAGCAGCACAGTTCTCATACGCTGGCACAGCAACAGCTTTGGAAACCTTGAAAGATGGAGATCCCACAGCTGACCAGGGGACTGACAGTTGCAGTCCTGTGCCTCTAGCTACTGAAAAGGTTTTCTATAATGCCCAATCTATACCTTCAACTTTCAGCCTGCCACCACTGTACTTTTTGTGGCACTACTGAGGAGCATTTACCTCTATCATCTTTCAAATTCCACTCCAAATAATTGTAGACCTTTGTTGGACTGGTCCATAGCCTCCTGTTGTCAGTCTAAAGCAAGCACACTTGCCTCAGCCTCTTTGTAGAGGACATGTGCTCTAGGTCCCTAAATAACATAATAGTTCTACACCAGACCCTGACTGCTTCCTTCTTTCTCAACTCAGTGGGTGATGGGTTCAAAGCACAATCAGATGGACTAGATGTGGCCTCATTAGATACATATAAATGAGAATGATAAAATAACTTCATTTTGTTATTCATAGTCTTGATACAAGCCAGTGGTGTGGCTTGCCTTATTCACAGTGTCTGTTATAGTTGATTGCGGGTTAAATACACAAGTCGTTCCCTTCCTAACCTGTGCTGAGAAACAGGGTTAGTCTTCCTAAGGTGCAGAGTTTGCACTTCTTGAGCCTCCCAAAGTTTCTACTGTCTCCAACCTCAAAGTTTAGTAAAGTATCTCTGGACTGAGTCTGCCATTTTTTTGTCTCAACCACTCTCCCTAAATAAGTATGGTACACAGATTTACTGAGGGAATGCTGTCTGCCATGATCCATGCTGTTAAGATGCTGAACATGTTTGGGATAAAATATCAACATTCTCTGGAGTACTCTTCCCATTGCAATCGGCCAGCCGGGCATCAAGGCTTTGATCACTAGTGTTTGAAACTAATAATACAGCTCATTTTCAACTCACATAACCACATAGGGTGGTCCATTTATCCACCCCACATTCTCACCACTCTTAGAGGAGGGTCCTATGGGAAATGATGTCAGAGGCCATACTGAAGTCGGTCTCATCCACAAGGACAGTAATTTAGTCATGAAAAGGTTGTCAAATTAGTGAATCCAAGCTGAATATTCCTGATTATTTCTTGGTCCTTTTTGTCCTTGAAAATGGATTCCAAGAGGATATGCTTCATGATCTTTCCAGAGAGCAGGGTGAGGCTGAACAACCTGTGGTTCCTTAAGTTGCCTTCCTCCCCCAATGCAACAAGCAATTTAAATATAGGTTTTCTACTACACCCTGGGTTTTGGTCTAGTGTTTCATCTTTGTCTTTTTATTAGACATTTTAGTTGGTTTGGTTTGGATTTGTGTTGTTGCTGTTGTTGTTCTCTTGTTTTGTTTTACAGAAAAATTTCTGTCAGATTTGTCTTGAAAATTTGCAGGCTACTCTGAATTTGTTACGTATGTTGTTCTTTTACCAGAGAGCTTTCTGCTTTTCCAATGGTATGAGAACAACTTAAGCAATCTGTTGTGGGGTGGGGGGATATTTTAGTTTTGTTTAATGCTAGGCATTGTTTGTTTTGGTTCTAGAGCTGGAGCAGAAGGAAAAAAATGTGATATGCCGTGGTGGATGACATTGGATATGCTTACAAAATGCAGTAAAAGGAAACTAAATGTTGAGAAAGTGTGTAGCAGAGACCTGTAGAGCTATCTAACCATCTCATCTATCATTACAGCATCTGAGGTCTAACCTGACTGAATACCAACCTAAATTATACCAAGTGCTGGATGATGGGAAAAGACTCCTTTTTTCTGTTAGCTGCTCAGATCTCGAAAGTCAGCTGAACCAACTAGGAGAACACTGGTTAAGTAACACCAGCAAAGTTACCAAGGAGCTTCACAGGCTGGAGACAATACTGAAGCACTGGACAAGGTAATGCTGATGTAATGAACAATATAAAGTGTTTTTTTCAGGTTAATGCCATTCTGAATGCAGAACTATTAGATTCGACATTTTAAAGAAACTACTCTGAGATGTGTGTCATAGTTTGACTACTCTTCTGTTCCATAGAAGTGCTACTGTACTCTCTCATTTCTAATAAAACATGTAGTGGATAAGACCTGGTGGAGGGGAAGTCAGAAAACATGTTATTTAGATGACTAATTTAGAAGCCCCATATGTATACAGGTTGATGAGAAACAGCATGTGCTTTGCTGGGTAGCATAAATAGCCTCAGCATGTTCTGGTAGGGCTCTTGTGTGTCTGTATCATTGCATATATGGAAGGGAGCTTTAGCTACCTTTACTGATGTGTATATGGTACTTTTGAAATGAATTTGCTAAGCGGTATGAAATATTTGTCTATTTTTCATGAATCCAGGCTTATGTGGAAACACTCTTGTTCAGTCATCTCATTAATTGCTTGGCATGTGAAACAATATGGTTTCTGGAAAAAAAACCCACAACCAACAACAAAAAAACCCCACAATGAGTTCTGCTCTGAGAGTCTTTGTGGTAAAGCTTTAGTCAGACTGAGCCTTCTAATGAAAATCAAAAATCTGTTTGTGTGTCAAGTGGGGTTACACCTTATTGAAAGAGTTTGGTAACAGTAGTTACTAGTTCCCCATTAAATTATTTTTTCCCAAGAGGCAAAATGAAGGCACTGTTAGAAATTTGGAGCATAATGGCTAAAATAAGAGTCTCTTGATGCCATGCCTGTCTGTAAAATTATGTTTTTCTGAAATTTTACAAAGGAAAGAAAATATTTTAAATCTACCTTCTGTATCTTGGTCTAATATATAGCAGAGAAACTGCTCAGCTGAAGGCAAAAAGTGGCAATGACTGGTTTAGTTTTCTTTAAATGTCTTCACAGGTATCAAAGTGAATCAAATGAATTGGCGCAGTGGTTGCAATCTGCAAAGGAGCGACTTGAGTTTTGGAGCCAGCAGTCTTTGACAGTTCCTCAGGAACTGGAAACAGTCCGAGACCACCTGAACTCCTTTTTGGTAAGTAATTCATGGACTTTGGACACCTCTTTATCTCCAAGTACAAGTGAATAGTTGATTGATCAGATGGTTGTACTTTTTCTCATCACTGAAGTAGCAAGTATGAAAAAAGAAACCTGTTTCTGTTGATAAGCTGTCTTTAAAATACTAGTGTGTAGGCACATGAAGCACTCCACTGTATGCAGTGTTTGTAAATCTTGATGATTCTGAAAACAGAAAATGGTTTTATGTCTGGAAACAATTGTTCTTCTCACTTAGTCTGAAGTATAGCCTGTAAACACTAACAGAAATTATATATTTTAAAGGGAAGGAAATATATTCTTAGCTTTCTGAGGTAAAGCTTTAAGTACAATAAAAAAGTACTTGATTATTTGCAAAATTATGCTTCTGCTTACAGGAGTTTTCAAAAGAAGTGGATGCTAAATCATCACAGAAGTCTTCTGTCCTGAGTACTGGAAACCAGCTCCTCAGGCTTAAAAAAGTAGATACAGCAGCACTGCGTGCAGGATTGTCCCATATTGAAACCCAGTGGACAGAGCTGCTCACACAAATCCCAGCAGTACAAGAGAAATTGCACCAGGTAAGAAAATGAGTGATGGTCTTTGATATTCCAGAAAACTCCGTCACTTGACAGTGCCTAGTTGCTTGCCTTTTCAATTTATTCATGTGAGGCATGACAGGAATAATGTTATTCCTGTTTTAGTGTAAGAAAATTTGCACTTAGTTTCAAATCCTGCCTGCCCATACTGTCTAACCCCAGTTAGTTCTAATTTCAGACTTTCTCAATTACGTTTGTTAAATTTGAACCTAAGGAGAGATGAGGGTTTTATCAACATACTGGTATGCTTTCTAGAAAAAAGGGAGTTCATAATCCCTGTACCCTGTCAGGTTTGGATGGTGGCTTTTTTCAAGAAAGACAAAACAGATCTAAAAACATTGTTCATGATTTCAGGTGGTATGTGTAGGAGTAGGAGGCTTTTGGTTATGTGGTTTTGGGGTTTTAATGCTATAATACTGAAGTTAAAGAATTACACTGGTTGAAACGTTGGTTTACTGTTTAGTTACTAGGTTATCAGTATAAACTGTTGCTTCAGTTTATAACTTGGAATGCTCTCAGAGTCAGTAATAACACTGTGATTTAGGGAGAGGAAGGGTAACAAATGTTAACTGAGTCTGTTATAGTAAATGACTTAATGTCATTCAGTAGTTCCCTGAATTGTCTTGTAATGCAAAATGTATGTGTCTACCTAAAAATGTCATAGAACACATTTTTGAGTAAATAAATGGAGGCAAGCAGTACTTTTTCAAAAGCAGAAAATGTCTTTTAAGGTTAAAAAAAAAAAAAAGGATACTGTTCAAAATTAACCCATTTGGAAATCACCACACAAGAAGAGTATTATGAAAATACTGTCCATGAGTCTATTCCTTAGCCATTTGCAAAAACAGGAAAAGTGTAGTTTAAAGTTGATCAGCTACAAAAGCCCCACAGAATTATGGAATGGGAATGCAGAACTTTTAGGAAGTCAGAATTGGAATCTTTGAGTTTGTCCAGTTTATTTGTACAATAATGGGAATCAGAAACCTTTAAATGTAGCAGGATGCAAGCAGTTATACAGTATACCTCCTACTGAAAGGTTTCTTTTTTCAGTTTTTTTTATAACTTCAGTGTTATATTAGGGATGTAGAATAATATAATAAGAGCAGGTAAAGGAAAAGTACTATGGTAATGCAAAGCAAGAAATCCTTATCCATTTCCTTCACAACATGAGTTTTAAGTCTGTTATCTCAACAGCTCCAGATGGACAAAATTCCTTCTCGCCATGCCATCACTGAAGTTATGAGCTGGATTTCCCTGATGGAAAATGTCATTCAGCAGGATGAAGAAAATATAAAAAATGTAGTAGGACAGAAAGTAATTCAGGATTACGTCCAGAAATACAAGGTATCAAATGGCAATGTTACTGATTTTTCTTTTGAGTTATCCCAATTAAATATATATATACATATGTAAAATATGAGGTAGTGTGACACTGTCGCTGTTGTTAATAAAGATATTAAAGAGCACTGGTCCCAAGGCAGAGCTCTGAGGGACATCACTGGCCTCCACATGCATACAGCTGTTGACCACAACTCTCTGGCTGCATCCATCCTGCCAATTCCCTATCCATTGAGTAGTTCACCATTCAAATCCATATCTCTCCAATTTGGAGTTAAGGATGTTATGTGGGACTATGTGAAAAACCTTACAGTAGTCTAAGTAACCAGTCTTCTCTTGTTGACTGGTGCTGTTGCTCCATAGAAGGCCACTAGATTGATCAGGCACAGGCACTTCCTTGTTTTTTATGTACCCGAATATCGTTCCATGACTATCTACTCCATGATCTTCCCACACACAGAAGTGAGGCTAACTGGTCTGTAGTTCCCCACATCTTCCTTTCCTCTCTTTGTAATAGGAACAATGGTCACTTTTTCTAATCATTGGGCACTTCATCTAACTGCCATGACTTTTCAAATACAATGGAATGTGACTTGGCAAAAACATTAGTCAGCTTCCTCAGGATCCTGAGAATGCATCTCATCAAGTCCCATAGAGTTGTAACCATTCAACTTCATCATGTGGTCCTGAACCTGCACTTTGTTTACAGTGGGAGGGATTTTGTTTCTAGTCTCTGGTCAGTTGCTAAAAAGCCTTTTAGTTAAATTGTGATAAAGTTGTAATTTGTGAATGCTTTTCCTCTGTTCTGCAGGAAGGTGAGAAATTATGGTGCTTACATGCTGGGTTTTTAATTCCCTTCTTTTCTTCTAGGGTTTCAAGATAGATTTAAATTGCAAACAGTTGACTGTTGACTTTGTGAACCAATCAGTTCTACAAATCAGCAGCCAGGATGTTGAAAGTAAACGCAGCGACAAAACTGATTTTGCAGAACAGCTTGGAGCAATGAACAGACGTTGGCAGATACTTCAAGGCCTGATAACAGAAAAGGTAAAGAAAGAAAAAAAAAATCTAGCTACTTGGGAATGAACTTTCAAAATACATAGAACTATAAGATAATAATGTTTGGAAGCCTCTGCAAGTCATCTGATTCAATTTCCTGCTAGAACAGAGCTAACTTTGTGGTTAGACCACATTGCACAGGGAATTCCAGAAAAGATTTTACTTTTTTAACATTAGCTCAGCATGGCCAGGCCATGTTTCTAAACCCATTGTTTGTAATCACTTCGTGTGGATTTGTTGTGTTTGTGACTTGAGGAAATTGTTCTTGAAGATCAACTATCCTGTATTTCTTCGTCATTCAGTAGAACTTCCCATGTGATCATGTTTACCCAAACAAACTGAAGTCTGCTGTTTTAAGGTTCTTTACTCTGCTGCTTGCTTTCCTTATTTCATTCGCAACTGTCTCATCATTACTGTGGCCAAGGTTGCTGTTGACCCTCACATGCTTGATGAGTTCTAAGTAAGACTACAGCTAATTAAGACTCATTCCCTGGAATGGAATTTATCTTAAATAATGTGATTGCTTTTTACAGCAATGCCACTTTTTTGTGGCAATTTTCAAATTCTACTTTGTTATTTTCCTTCTTTAAGAATGGAAATTCTGCAGCATTTGGCATTGAATAACACTTAAAGCAATCTGTGTAACTTAAAAGCAGTCAGTTGACAAAGTAGGTAATATAAATCTTCATCTGCTTTACCTCAGTAATAAACAAATGAATATTCAAATGCTTAATTTTATTTGGGAATTCCTGAAGTCCTTGGTCTCTGAAAAGAATTACACATCATAAAAATGTTTTACTAAAGTGTTAGGTTCTTTCAGTGTGTTACAACATTTTAATACATTATCTCTACATTATTATTTCTGGATATAGCAGGTTTTTTATTATTAACTCTATTAAAAATGGAAGATGTATTTAAATTGGAATGCATTTACTGTTTTTAAATTCTGAAAACGTTGTTAAAGCTTTGCCAAGAAGGCACTAGTTAGCATTGGTCTTCACTGATTTATTTAATTGGCCCAACAGTAAAGATAATTGTATGGGAAAATATGTACTAATTTTTCATTGCAGATCCAGCTGTTGGAAAGCCTGCAGGAATCCTGGACAGAATATGAAAATAATGTGCAATGCCTAAAAACTTGGTTTGAAACCCAAGAGAAGAAGCTAAAACAGCAACAAAAAATTGGAGACCAGGCTTCAGTACAGAATGCTTTAAAAGACTGTCAGGTAATGTCTCCTTCTAAATAACAATGTTCTCTTTCCACAAGTCAGAAACAACACTTGACAAGTCCATCTGAAATCTTTGTACTAGTGAAGTCAGTCACTGAACTCTTCTTTACTTTAGCAAGGGAGAGATTTCATTCCTGAAGTGCAAGCAATAAAAGAGGGGGAAGGAACAGTTATGTCCCAAAGATGTTTAAAACCAAACAAAAAGTCATTAAGTCATTGTTCTTTTTGCATTGGACATTTCAAAGTATACCAGGCATGTTGAACTAGAAGGCTGTCTAAGGAATATGTTGCCATTTCTGTTCAGCCAGTGTTAATGGAACTTGAAGTCGTGAACATTACGCTTTCTTCAATGTCCTTGAAACTTTTTTTCTCCACTTTATCACTAGCTTTCCTCCACCCCGCCCTTTTTTCCGTTCTTTTTCCACCGGATATGTTCTACCTGACTATTCAAAGAAAAATGCTAGAATCCCAGGAGACTTTATGCTTTCATTCTGAATGTTTGGAAATATTTTTTTTTTCCTTCACATATTCAACTATCCAGAAAAGAAAAGAGACTCATAATTACAATGGGCAAAATGCAGCTATATGTAATGCACATAAGTTCAAAACCACCTCATTTTTTCACATGAAATTCATAGAAGGACTACACAGCAGTGAAGAGGGTGTCACAGTTGTCTCTGAACATCTTACTTAGAATAGCGCATACTTAATTAGTAAAAAGGTTACTTCTGGAGCTGCTACGCTAGCGTTAAAGCTTATAGGTGTATAGGCAAAACAAATACTTTTGAATTTATAGACAAGGCCTCTACACAGTATCAGGCATGACATAATTTTTGTTCAGAAGTATTTTATTCTACCAGATGCTAAATAATAAATGTTACACCATAGCAAATGTGTAATTAAAACTTAGCCAGGACAACCATATGCCTGAAATCTTGGTGTTTTCATCCCCTAAAAGTGGGTAGGAAGCATCTTTATCTTGGTGTGGCTGTCTTTCCTGCATACATTTAATTAATGGGACAAATGTAATCTAGCATTTAGCTCTTCAGAAACAGAAGAACTGGAAACTTACTTAAATGAAATACGTAAAGGAATTTGCTCTGTGTTCACCAGTATATTAAACATATCTTTGTTTCTGTACAGGCAATTAAGTGGTTAGGCCAGGTATGTTAGAAGTCAGGATTTTTTCCAAAATTCTTGACCTAAGTTTTCGAACTGCTTGGAGTGCTTAGTTTCAGTTCAGATATCTTTATGGTATCAGCACAATAAGCCCATACAACTAATGCAAGGGTAATTTAGCACAGCCTGACATAATCAGGAGTCTGTGCTTGGCTGGAGTTCAAAGCTGAATCTAATTTATCACCTTTGAGGTTCCTTTTTGTCAGGGAAGTTAGTAAATACACTTGGGGACTTAGTTATGAATGGCAAGACTTTGATCAGCAGACAAACAAATTATTTAAGAAAGAACTGTGTCAGACACTCCCAAATATCCGGTTCAACTAGTACAAAAAGAAGAGTTTATTTATTAACCAATGTTAGCTACTGCTTAGTATTCTAATAAGTGAAGTAAACCATTTTTCCCCATCACAGATTAGAAACAATAATGCATCTTTCTTCTGGTTGTGAGTTTAAAATGATAAGAAAGCCCTTCTCAAAGAGAATCAGAAATATATTCTGTTCTTGGTGTATGAAACTTTTGCCTGTTTTGCATTCTGAATTTTGAAGCAAACTTGCACAAACTTAAATGCCTTTTCTTAGTGCAATAATCCACTTCTTGGAAAGTCAAATTAATTATGTGCAATTTAGAAGTGTTTACATGTTTTCAGCTGGTTCAAAAAAAGATGTGTTACTCTGGCTATGGTCTGGAACAAGATAATGGCTAGATGTCTGAAGGAATGTGAAATAATACAAAATAAAAGGCTAAGGATAAACAATGCAGCAAAAGTGCTCTCACATACCACAGAATCAACTAGGTTGGAAAAGACCTCTGTGTCACATCCAGTCTTTCCTTAAACACCTCCAGGGATGGTGACTCCACCACCTCCCTGAGCATCTCATTCCAATGCCCAATCACTCTCTGTAAAGAACTTCATTCTAACGTGTAATCTGAAGCTCCTCTGATACAGCTTAAGACTGTGTGCTCTTTTCCTTCTGCTGGTTGCCTGGGAGAAGAGGCTGGCCTTCACCTTGCTACAACCTCCTTCCAGGTTGTTGTGGAGAGCAGTAAGGTCTCCCCTCAGCCTTCTCTCCAGGCTAAACAACCCCAGCTCCCTCAGCTATTCCTCACAGGAATTGTGCTCCAGACCCTTCACCAGCCTTATAGCCCCTCCTTGGACGTGGTCCAGCACCTCAATATCCTTTCTAAATTGAGGGGCCGAGAACTGGACACAGTACTCAAGGTATGACCTCACTAGTACAGAGTACAGAAGAAGAATCTCTGGTCCTACTGGCCACACTCTTCCTAATACAGGCCAGGACGGCTTTGGCCTTCTTGGCCGCCTGGGCACACTGCTTGCTTATGTTCAGCCTGCTGTCAATTGGTACCCACATGTCCCTTTCTGCCTGGCCGCTTTGCAGCTACTCTGTGCCCAGCCTGTAGCACCGCATGGGGTTGTTGTGGTCGAAGTGCTGGACCCAGCATTTGGTCTTATTAAGCCTCATACCACTGGATTCAGTCCATATGTATGTAGACAAAAATGTGTTGTATGTGTGCAGATACAAATTTTGTAATAGCAAGCGTTTACAAGACTAGACAGAATTATCCTTCAAATACTTTCCCAACTATCTAAAATGTAAAGTCTGTTATGGCAGTGGTCCATTTGTTGTTTTTTGGATTCACAGAGAAATTTATTTCAGTTTACCCAGAGTTTTGTTGTATTTTTTCTTTCCCTGGTGATTCATCTCTCTCAGTAAGGAGGGACTTGCAGAAAATTTCAATATAACCTGAGATTGCATGACATACTAGTTAATGTAGGGGTAGCACAAGATTGCTATCACCTCACAGTCTGCTTTCGATATCATACTGATAAGTAAAACTCAAATTTGTGCTGGCCTGAAGCCTACCAGCCATAATTCCTCACTCTGCTCAGACTCAGTGTTTGTGCTACCTGAAGTTGCAGAGCTTCCATATGAGTATGAGCACTGGATGACTTTCTTGGATCTCCCTGCATCATTCTGTGGAATTCGATAGGTAGTTTCCTGGCTAGGAATGAGCCTATGAGAACGTGATATGACTCACAGTTGCTTACTGTGTCTTTTTGTCCTTCATTTTCTGGCTTCATCGTCATGCAATTAAGGCATGAGCAAAATGCTATCAAGCTCTAAAGCTTCCCAATGGCAAGCACCCTTGAGGAAGAAAATTCCTAAAGTCTGTTGCTGTTTGTCATTGGCTGGACTTCAATTAACCTTGTCATCTAGAAAAGGGAAAGACTTCCTGTCCTCAGGCAAGGGGCTTTGCTGGTACCTGGCAAAGGAATAAAGAGTTCACTTCATGTAAGGACCTGTGGCAAATTGACATCTTTCCCTAGGAAGTAATTTTGTCCTTTTCCTTGTGTGACAAAATTAACTTTTTTCCAGAGGCTTGAGTGAGCTGTGGAATAATTAAAAAGGGTTCTAGGACAAATTAAGACACAATTATTTTTCCCTCTACTAAGTAGATTCCTGAAGAGGCCAAAGTCTGCTCTCCTGAAACCCATGGTAGCAAGCTTGCTGTGTACTCTCCTTGCCACCCCAAGGATATTGAACTCCACCATTTCATAATCACTGCAGCCCAGGTTGCCCTTGTGCTTCACATTCCCCACCAGCCCCTCCTTGTTGATGAGACCAAGGTCCTGCATAGCACCAGTTCTCATTAGCTCCTCTACCACTTGGAGGAGAAAGTTGTCATCAATGCTTTCAAAGAACATTCGGGATTGCTTATTCTCTGCTATGTTGTCTCTCCAGCAGATACCACGGTGGTTGAAATCCTCCAGGAGGACCAGGGCTTGTGGGTGTGGGGCTGCTCCTCACAGTTAAAAGAGATTCTCATTTGCTTGATCTTCCTGGTTAGGTGGCTGTAGCAGACCCCCACTATAATGTCACTTGTTACTGCCCTTCCTTTAATCCTAATCCTCAAATTCTTGGTTAGCACCTCATCCGTCCCTGGACAGAGGTCCATGCACTTCAGCTGATCATTGACATAAGAAGGAAACACCTGCTCCTCCCCTTCTCTGTCTGTCCTTCCTAAACAGCTTGTATTCTTTCATTCCAACACTCTGGTCATAGAAGCCATCCCATCACTTCTCAATGACAACAGTCCTGCAGGCATGCATACATCTCTAATTTCTCTTGTTTATTCCCCATCCCATGTCTGTTTGCCTAGAGGTGGTTAAGTTGGGCCCTGCTGTCCTATTTTTAATGAGTTTTGTATTCTTACATGAGAGCAAAAGATTATACCAAATTTTTATGTAGAGGACATGCTTCTCTTTAACAACAACCTACTAGGCTTTGAAGGAAACATAAAATATTCAATGGCATGACTCGTATTTTTTTAAATTAAAGTGCTTATGTGTGTTATTTAGCTGATTAAACAAGCAAAAATACTCAGTATCTTTCTTTTTTATTCCCCCCCCCACCCCAGGAATTAGAAGAATCAATAAGAACAAAGGAAAAAGAAATAGAAAATATAGAACAGAGTGGTCTTTCTTTGATACGGAACAAGAAAAGAGAAGTCTGCTCTGCTGTTATGAATACACTGCGAGAAATTAACCAATCCTGGGCCAATTTGGATCACATGGTAAAAGAATCATTAAGGGGAAGATTATAGATCCAGGAATAAGGCAATTCCTGTAATTGAAGCTTTTTAGATGCTTCCTGATATTTAGTGTAAAGGTACCAAATTATCTGTAAGAAACTACCTTTTAAAGCCCACAGGTCTCACAGAATAAGGAAGAGATCATTAGATCATTAATTGTCAAGATCCAAAGTTTGATCAACATCAGACTGCCTTCTCAGGAGGAATGCAGTATGTCAGTGCTAACCTCTCTGCTGACTTTCACAGGTTGATTTGCCTGCCTTAGAGATATATGTTTCATAGTCTTAATTGATTTCTCTTCGTTCTCCTTTGGACCAAAGTGAAATGAATTTTGGTATCTTCTCAGTCCCTGCCATCCAACCTTTATAAAATCAACAGAACTTTATGCTGCACCCAGTGTAAATCCAGCTGATGGTTGTGCAAAGTCTTTGTTCTCAATAGGTTTAAGAGTAGGCGTGTGGAACATGGAGCATCTGAGATCAAAAGGAAGGGAATAACTTTAACAAACGCCTAATATCTTGAATGCTTTTCATTTACTTCTGTTTTAATTTGTCCCCCCTCCTAGGTTAGCCAACTGAAGATATTGTTGCAATCTGCTCTTGATCAGTGGAGCATTTACAAAGTGGCTTATGAAGAACTGAATAGTTACCTGACAGAAATCAGATATTCTTTGTCACGTTTTTATCTTCTTACTGGTTCTTTGGAAGCTGTGAAAGTACAGGTTGATAACCTTCAGGTGAGAAGAATTAACTTTGTCTGAAATTTCTTGGGTGCAGGTAACTACATTTTGGTTCATAGAAGTGGAAGTACAGACATACTGGCACATCAAAATCACATGACCTTAAGAGAACACATTGAAAAACAGCCAATGCATTTTTCATTCTGCAGAAAAATATAAAGTTGGAATAGTTGTTTTCCTTTTAGATTTCTGATGGCTATTCTTTATAATTCTGAGCCATACCATCAAATTATTAAAAGTTTTTA
This sequence comes from Formicarius rufipectus, assembly GCA_013399695.1. Classification (NCBI taxonomy): domain Eukaryota; kingdom Metazoa; phylum Chordata; class Aves; order Passeriformes; family Formicariidae; genus Formicarius; species Formicarius rufipectus. The sequence goes on along the minus strand of VXAU01002419.1, from coordinate 279,331 downwards.
AATCATACTAATGACCATTCAAACTGAAGTTTCTCATGCTACTTTATCAGGCTTCTGAGCTACAGGAACATGTTGAGATTACATTTTTAACCCACCTTCCAACGTTGCAGTAAATTGATGATCAAGGGAAATAACATTTCAAAAGCTGAGATGCTTGTATGTTCAGGTAATTTACCACTGTAAGAAAAATGTAAAATACAAGGAGACTCCTATTATCAAATTATAAAAGAATATTAATGGAAATAATAAAAAAAAATATTAAAGTTATTGTTCTGCTACATAGAAGAACCTTCTGTTTCAAAGAAAGTTGTCATCTTTTAAATAAAAAAAGACATAAAAGCATTTGCAGGTACCTAAAGTAGAATTTCTTACATTCTTACAGTTTTCTGTTCTTCTGTTTAATATTTACCATCAAATTTACATTATAATTTAAATATTTTTTTGATTTGCAGTCCAGACATGTATAAATTCTCTAAACATGAACAGCACTTCTCAAACCAAGATTTAAAGAGAATCCAACAGTGGATTTTGCAGCCATTGTTCTAGATTTTAATTTTTTACATGTTAGGGAGTAGTCAGTAAAGCAACAGGTACAGAAAATTACTTTTTTTCTAATTAAACTTCTGACTAAACTCAGATTGAGATCTTCTTGGCTGTTCAAACTGTAATAATTGCATAAAAATGCTTAATATCCAAAAAAAAAAAGTGTATTTTCACAGAATCACAAAATGGGTAAATTTGATAGGAACCACAGTGGGTCAGCTGGTCTGACCTCCCTGCTCAGGCAGGGTCATCCCAGAGCACAGGGCACAGGTCTGTGTCCAGACAGTTCTTGAATATCTCCAGTGAGGGAGACTCCACAGCCTCTCTGGTAAATCTATTCCAGTGCGTGGTCACCTGCACAATAAAGACGTTCTTCCTCATGTGTAGGTAAAACTTCCTGTGCATCAGTTTCTGCCCCTTGCCTCGTGTCCTATTGCTGGGCAGCACCGGGAGGAGCCTGGCCCCAGCCTCTCGATATGCTCTCTTGAGACACTTACACACATTGATGAGGTCTCCTCTCAGTTGTCTCTTCCCGAGGCTGAACAGGCCCAGCTCCCTTAGCCTTTCCTCCTGAGAGAGGTGGTCCAGTCTCACAATCATCCTTGTTGCCCTCTGCTGGACACAGCACACTTCCCCGACAGAGGGACTTCAGAATGATAACTGAAAGAACGAGAACCTTATTTTTAGAATGTTGGTTTTGTTTTTTTTTCATCTTGTTCTGAACAGAAAAATGTTATTAATTTTCTTAAATCTGTGTTTATTTCTGAATCAGTCCACGAACTTACTCATTCTGTACACAAGTACTTGTTTAGAATAATTTCTCTTAAAAGTTCTATACATTTTGCAAAAATTTATGGTTAAAACTGACTTTTTACTGCACTCTTTATTTTGCTGCAATCTTTATATTAAACAACCTTCTATTTATATGAAACATGAAATCAAATTTTGCATTCATAATCTATATGATGCAATTGATACATACTATTTTGAAATGTTTCTACATCATGGAATATTAATATCTCATGGTTTTGTTATTGTTTTGCTTTAGAGCCTACAAGATGAACTGGAAAAACAAGAAAATAGCTTACAGAAGTTTGGTTCTGTCACCAATGAATTGCTGAAAGAATGTCACCCACCAGTGACTGAAACACTTACTAATACTTTGAAAGAAGTGAATATGAGGTAGAAAATGTCTGTGTGTTAAACTTTCAGTAGCAAATATGTATGTATCCAGTGACCTAGTTTTCCATAATTTCTGTTTTTGTTATATTTTATTATTTTATGTTTAGGGGAGCTTCAGGGACTTGTTGAAACATGCAGGATTATTCCTTTTGCCAAGGACCAGAGTAGAATTCTTATTTACTGTTCATAATAAATTAAATATTATCTTCTCCAGCAATGCATGTGGACATTACTGTCAGTAGTTTTGCTCCATGCATGACTGCCAACAAAGATTCATAAATACCATGCTGGAAAATAATATTACACTTAAAACTGGAAAATTTTGTCTGAAAATTTTGTTTGCAATGCATGCATTAAGTTCCCCAAATTGCTTTCTGTAGTTGTAGGAAGCGCATGATAAGCAAGAAGGTCTAAGCCACTCACTAGTACTTTGGCAAACAGCTTCTGCAGCTTTGAATTCCAGCAAGAATCAGTGTAAGGGTTTACTCAGGAAAGCTGCAGAAAGGGAGGATCCAAAAGAAAAAACTAGTTTGGTAGAAAGCTCAGGGTTTTTTTCAAAATAGAATCATGCCAAAATTATTTTGGTCTCTGTTCCACCCTGATTTAGAATCTGGAGATAGAGGGAGGATTATTCACCCCATTTCAAAAAAGATACTGTATGAATTAAGTTTCATGACTTTATTCTATCAGGGTTTGGGAGGAAACTGCAACAGAAGAAATGGTTCCTTTTTTACACCTGTTCGAGACCTCTTAGGCCCTTGCAGAAATCTAGTACTGCCAGTGCATGGTTGATCATGGTGCAATGGACCAAAGTGTACTAAGTGGAAATAGGAGGAGGTTCACTTCAAAAAGAGTACAGCAGCTCTGACCTCAGGCATTAATAAACAGCATCCAAGATTTAGCATAGGTCAGAACAGCCTGTCAGCGTACTTCTTCAAGTTTTTTTATTTTTTTATTTTTTTCCTCTCTATATGCCTGGGTCTCCATTATTACCAAATTTCTCAAAAGCCAAAAGACCATGGGAAACAGCAGAAAAGAAGAGGGACAGGGATAGTTATTGTGGAGTCCCAGGCTTCTATCATTCTTCCTGTCCCTTCTGCAGGTGGGACAACCTTCTGCAGGAGATTGCAGAGCGACTGCGTGCCAGCAGGGCCCTCCTTCAGCTGTGGCAGAGGTACAAGGACTGTTACCAGCAGTGCTCTTCCACAGTCCGCCAGCGAGAAGACCAGACCAATGAACTCCTGAAGACTGCAACAAACAAAGACATCACTGATGATGAAGTCACCACTTGGATTCAGGACTGCAATGTATGTCCAGTTAAGCTTTGCATTTTTTCTCAGCTCTGGGCTAAAAAAAAAATCCCAAGAGGCTCTCCATTACTAAGCTCTATACTTGGTGTTTTGGAAACTTGCATGCAAACATATTTCATTTTACTGTTGCATCTTGGGCACAGGAGAGACTGCTTTACATCTGCTACCCAAATCTCATGAGTTTCTCTAATTTTTGAACCCTCCATTAGTAGTTGTGGTATTTCAGAAGCTTATATCTGAAGTCTTCTCTCTAGAGATTGTGGATAAATTATATAATTTAATTCAGTCTTAAGTCTCTGCTTAATGAAGGAGTTCTTGCTGGGAAGATACCTCTACCGAATCTTTTGAGTTCCTTATAATGGACAGAAGCACAAAATCTTTGACTGTATTCCTACCAGTCAAAACTTTTCACTTTTTCTGAATGCAAAGAGTTTGGGGATGTCTTTATCCTTCCTTGTGGAAGTGTACTGTTCACCCTGAAACCTTGAAATTCCTCCTTTTTCAAGACTGTATCTCAACACATCAAAACAGTTTATCTCCTCTCTGTGCTTATATTTTGGTTCTTTTGAGCTTAAGTTAGGGTTAAGTGTCATTGACTAAAAAAAATAAAATACTTTTGCAACGTAATTGAAACAATTGCAAAGAGAAAAATAAACATGTTAGTGTTGAGGAAAATAAAATGATCTTTTGGAGCATTTTCTGCCATGGTCAGGCACCATGGACTGGTAATTCAAATTGTTCAGTTCAAATAATTTCTTATTTTATTTATGTCCCATTCTTTAGCCATTATGCTAGGCCATTTACAAAAGTTATTTTTTCAGCCCTCCCAATAAATTGTAACAGGAAAAAAAGGGAGGTCTAGGCCTGAATCAGTTCACGGGGAGGGCTGCCACTGCTTGGGACTGTTATGTCAGTAGAGGTTTCAAAAGGTTTCTTTCAACAAAGCTCAAAGGTATCTGAGCAGTGTCTTCTTTCTGGTTCTTCCTGTACAGGTACTTTGATAAATCTTTTTTATTATGTATGTTGTACAGAGGGTAACTGAACACATTGACATTGAAATGCAGTAGTAAATACAAGTTTTTCTTACAGTGGTGGAGTTTGATCATTTCATTCTCCCTTTAAATCAGGGGATGATGGCATCGACAGTGTCAGGTTGTCTATTCATATCTTTCTTCAATGTGTTCCACAGGATGTACTCATGGATTTGAAAACAGCACAGGAGTCACTGGTTGTTCTTCAAGAACTGGGGGAGGAGCTAAAAAGCCAGGTGGAGGCTTCAGCAGCAGCAGCTATACAGTCTGATCATCTTTCTCTGAATCAGAATCTGTCAACCCTAGAACAGGCTCTCCGCAAGCAACAGGCTGTACTTCAGGTATGCAGACAGTGTTTACAGTCTTTGAATCTGTGGTACCTGAAAACACATAAATCAGCTGGGAAAAGAGGCTATTGTTACCTGTTCATCAGCATTTCCCAGACTTCCCTGGAAGACAAAGCTGAGAGTTGAAAATATGATCAAGTCCAGCATAGAGACCTTGTAAGAATGTCGAAATTCTTTGAAGAGGATAGCAAACCTCATGCAGGAAAATCTCTGTCTGGAATGCCGATGTCACCATGCTTTCTGCAGATAACAGTTGTGCTGGATTCATACCTACTTTTCCCCTAAAGGCAATCTCTCTTGCCAGCTAGTTCTTTAGCAGTAAAACAAATGAGAGATTCTTAATAATTATGGAGAATTTATTTTTTCAGTTCCTGTTTATGTCAGTGGCCAGACTGACATCTCTCATTTGTATCAAGGACTGTTAGGTAGATGCTACTAATTGTTTGTGTCACCAAGGACTAAAGAGCAAAAAAAAGGGTGTATTCCATAGGAAACTATGCAGTTGAAAAGGCAGCAGAGTAGCAGCTGCTCTCAGAGCAACAAGAGGATTGACCCAAGAAATCCAGCATTGCTTGGAATGTGCTTATAACATCACTGTAGTGTGAGAAGACAAAATATGAGAGATGTTTTTAATTTAAAATTGCAGTGAGTGACTCTCTCTGCTGACAATAAATTAAGCAGAGGAGTTAGTTTCATAAAAGAAAGTTAGAGAAGGTTATTTATTTCAAGGTAAGGCGGTATTTATGCACTTTGTTGATATGTTGCCTTTTTGCTATGTTCAGTAATCCTCTGTTCTAACCTTAAGAACCCCCAATACTTCCACTGTCAGCAAGAAAACCAGCAGTTAAAATTGCTCCTAGACTATTCAACTGTTGGCAGATCTAAAGTGAGAATAACTAGGAATGTAATGTCAATAGGGATGCTGTGGAGCTGAAGTTATTAAACTGTGAGTCCTTCTATATTCAAGGCTGGAGTTCTGGACTATCAAACCTTTGCCAAGAACCTGAAAGTGCTTGAGAACTGGATAACAGAAGCAGAAGAAATACTGAAAGAACAGGATCCCAGTCACTCATCTGATCTCTCTGCAATACAGAATAGAATGGAGCAACTCAAGGTGATGAATAAACGTGGACAGTGTTGTTTGTTTGGTTTTTTTCTGTTGGCCTGGTTGTTGGTAGGGTATCCACAGGTGTCATACATGCATTACACATATAGCAAAGGACTATCACTCATGCAAAGTGTAAGACTGAGAACTTAGATGTTTGATGGCAGTCTGGGAGTGATTGTTCATGTTATTTTTCCCCTGAGTAAAGATGAAAAGAACAATCAAACTGTTCAGAATAAGATTTATATGAGATCAAAATGGGAATGGAAATATTGGCAGTTCTTGGAGATTTCCTTCTTTTTGTTTTCTCTCAACTTTTTTTGAATTTATGCAAGTCCCATCATAACAGTATTTCATTTAGGGATGAAGTATTTTGTACCTTTTGAGTAACTTGATAGACTGAAGAAACATTCTTATGGTGCATGGTGTGATCTCCATTTGAGGTCTTTTTTTTGTTGTTGTTGAAGGGGGGGGCCTTCTTTTTTCCTTCTCTTCTTTCATAGGCCGTAACAGGAAGTTGCTGAAATTTGCCTTCTAGGCTGTTTTTGTCACTTTAATATTCCATTATTTTTCTGTCCAGATTAACTGTAGACAGAATTACACAGGGCGTTTTCCTACTGCAGTGAATTGGATATTTCTGTACTGTAAAACAAGAAACTAAAAAGTTGAGTAATTTCAATTACAATTTACTAGCCTAGTGTTCAGGCTAAAAAAGAAGCAAAAAGGTTCAAATATTTTGACATTATAAACATATGGCTTCAAACACTAACCTGCTTTTGCAGCTCTGAGGTGTAAACCCCCAATTCAGTAAAACACTTCAGAGCAGTTTAAGCACACTTCTCTGCACACATTTAAACATGAACATAAGTCTTCCTCTGGTCTGGGACAAGAAGCTGAAAACTGGAAATGCTGTTTTTTCCTGGCATAGGTATTGCTTACCACTTGGTGGCAACGAAGGCCATTCTAAATTTAACTGAGTGCTAGTTCATAATTTTGAAGTCTATAATAATGTAATTTCTGAGCTTCCTAGCTATCACTCTTATTGTTGCAGAGTCAGATGTTGAAGTTCAGCAGCATGACCCCGGATTTGGACCGTCTTAATGAGCTGGGTTACAGGCTTCCTCTGAATGATAAAGAAATCAAAAGGATGCAGAACCTGAACAGACATTGGTCTCTGATCTCGTCTCAGACTACGGAGAGATTCAGGTGGGCATAGAGAGAGATTTTTCTATAGCTTTCTTAGGTTATGGCAGGTAGAAAGTTTACCTTTTGCAGAATGCAGAAAATGTTTCAGGTGTTTCATTAACTGAAGTTCCTTTTCTTTGATGTACTTATAAGAGCAGTAAGTGAAGAGCAAAGCCCTTGACCTGAGATATTGGTTTTGCCACAAATTAACAAGCTTTGAAATGAGAAAGACTGCTACTTTGAAATGTGTTGACTAAATAAACTGAATGAGGCAGCTAAGTGGGAGAGTGTTACCACCTGATTAGAATGCTGCTGGAAAAGTTATTGCAAGACCTTTAACACTGTGCATGAGAGGAGGAGACCTTACCTGAATCCATCTTTCTTTCAGCAAGCTGCAGTCTTTCTTACTGCAGCAGCAGACCTTCTTGGAGAAATGTGAGACTTGGATGGATTTATTAGTTCAGACTGAGCAGAAGTTGGCAGCAGAGATTTCTGGAAACTACCAAAGCCTTTTAGAGCAACAGAGGGCACATGAGGTAAGTCATTGTGCGTTTTTACATAACTACAACACATACTCTATACATAAATGGAACGCACATTCTTTTGTTGAGTAATATAATAGCTTACCTTGAATTGAATTACATTTGCCTGCACCATCTGAGGATACCTTAACTTAAAAACAGAAACATGCAAGTATGTCCATAATTCCCAGTTTGGGGGAGGACTTGAGTATATTTCTGCATTTGTGTATAATGCATCACTATGCCTATGAGTGCTTGCCCGCTACATTTAGTCCACTTCAGATTGGTTTGTACCAAGGAAATCAAAGATTTTATTGGTCCTCCTGTGAAAACATAATAATTCTTACACCATTTGGCTCTTTATCTGGAGTCATCAGCTGGAGAAAATCTCTATTCTTACAGCTTATTTCAGATTTTCTTTGTTTGTTACTGAATTGTCAATGCCTATAGCAGCTGAAGAGCATCTTAATGGAAGACTTTTCTGTCAAATATTCAGTTCTATAACTCACCATGGGTCTCCATTTGGTAATATTTCCTTGGAGAACAACTGATTTGGTCTTTGCTGCTCTCTGGAGTTTTGTCTGTAACAAATCAGGAACTAGCACAGCCTTTGCTGGAGGGAAAGACTGATTCAGAGTTTTTACTAGAGGATGCCTTTATGGTACTTCAGTGAAGTCAAGTGGTGCATATTTTTTCTCTACCCATATTGTTACTGCCAAGAATCCTTGTAAAGATCAAGTGAAAGAAGTCAATTTTCATACCAGAGCTCCCATGTGGCTACAGCAGTTTCAGTTCCCACAACTTTTTCATCTGACCTACCCGTAGACTCAGGCCAGATTACAGGAAGAGTTATGTCCTTTCCCCTCTCTTGCTTTATATCTAACAGTACAGTGTTTGAATGAGTGTCTGATAGCAGAAAGTAATTCACCACAATTTTTTCTTTCTTTAGCATACAGTTGCTTTAGCATTTAGCTGCCTTTGTTTTCACAAATGTCATCTGTTTAATTTCTTCTTATTACTGCCAGTGTTATCTGGACAGTTCCTTTGTAAGTTTAAACTTCTCAGGTCTTTGAGATTTGAGAATGTCCATAATCATTGCTAGGTGGATAATTTCCTACTGTTGTTGTGTCTAGTCATACAATTTTTTGAAAGGAAGGCAATATTCTTTTATTTAATTATCTTGAGATCTTAGCTTAATTCTCTCCTGAAACCTTGATCTGAGCTGTTAGCTCAGAGGAGTATTACTCAGGAACTCTGTTGAAGCCCTTTTCACTACAACTATAAAGTCATCTCTCAGAATTAATAGAATTAATATCTGATTTTCTAAATACTGTAATTATTCCTAAAAAATGTCAACTCCTTTTTTTTACCCCCGATTTTGGCATTTTTTTATAATCTAAATGTATTCAGTGTACAATGTATGTTATAGGGCTTCCTGATAATCACATAGAATTTTCTGTCCACACCTTGTGGCTACAGGGGTCAAATCTCAACTTCCTGAGATGCATTTCTGCATTTTTTTGCTTTGTGTTTTTTGTAAAATAAAGATAAAATATTCTCTTCCACCTGAATTCCCAGAATGGGTATTGAAACTCTTCCCGCTCTATTATCAGCTTTCCAGTGATGACTCATAACTTTGCTGGTGTTTACTCAAAGAAAACCCCAACCACCTCAATGGCAATATTTAAAAATATCTTCCCACTGAAATTTACAAAGCAGCAGTGTGGAGGTAATAGTTTTTTTCAAATATCATGTACTGATACTGACAATGTATCCCAAGTATGTGATACATTTCTTGGGACTTCTTTGCAGTGGAAATACCAGACAAGCATTTGGCAAAGTGCCAGCAGGGATGGAGAAAGAAGTTCCTTGCCAACTCAATTACTGATTTTTTTTTTTTTTTCAGTGTGCTGGTGTTGTGCATTTCAACAGCAGCCCTCCTTTCCTTCTCCTTTGAATTCATATTTTAGTGATTCATGGTGATCTGCATATGATAATAAATTTGGGTGACAAGTAGTCTCAGTTAATGGAGTATCCCTCTTATGTACAGAGTGTGCATGTGGAAAGCAAGTGGATGTTGACAGAAATGTCTCTAAATTTGTGTAGGGCTTGAATACCTCTAAGCAGAGTTCCTCATGCTTGGTAAACTTTTATTTCATCTGTCCTCTTAAAAAAGTATTAAAAATTTCACTTTTGGAGGATTGGTTTTGCTGATTTTTTTTTGTTTGGTTTGAGAGGGGGCGGTTTGTCATTTTTAGTTTTGTGGTGGGAGGTGTTCAGCTAATTGTAGTGGGTTGTGTTATGTTTAGTCTTGGTCTGTTAACAATGCAGGTAGATGCTGTTGCCTCCTGTGCTTCACCTATGTCCCCTAACTTGACAGAAGTACAGCATTTAGTTTCCCTCTCTTTCAAGTTCAGCCATTCATAAGTGTGAAGGTATTCAAAGAATAGTATCAAATATTTCTGCAAGGAAATCAGACAAGACTGTTTCTTTCTGTGGGAAAATTTATGACCTGACTAGCATTTTAAGAATTAATTTAATGATTCAGAGATGCAACATTTCATTTTGAAAAATTGCTGCATATTCTAGGAGTCCTAAACTTCATGCAATGTGCTTAAGGGATTTAATTGTGCAGATGCCAGGGGGTATTTTGCCGGCAGTCACAGATGCAGGGATTGGTACAGTCACAATTTGAGCTGGTGGGAAGCCATGTAACAGGAGTGTAGTCTTGACTTGAGGAATAGTGGCTCTTAGTTCAGGCAAGAGTGAACTTCTGTCAACTGCAAATATCATCTCTAACTGAAGAAAAAAATCTCAAACTTCATACCGGTATAATTTTCTTCAAATTTCTGTGTAAACCTTGGAGTGGGTCCTGAGGTGATGCCTGTGTGTACCTTTATGAATATAGAAGTATTCCTGAAGAACCTTATCTAGAGACATGGTCTGTTACTAAAAGGAAAGATGTTTTTAAAAATAAATTTAAGTAGTATATAGAATTAAGTCATCTTTGCTTAAGTAGTACTTAGGTAATTTTTGTCTTAAGTAATATTTAAGTAATAAAGGAGTCTTAAAAGTATTGTGGAAATTTAGTATGTCTGATGGGGAAAATTGGAAAATAAATTGGAAAAAGAAAGTGGAAAATTGGTTTCTAGTTCCTATTCGTGGCTAGCCATTTCTTTTGAAGTTCTACTGGCAATGTAAACATGAATTAAAAGTTTGTATAACACCATCACACATGGTCTGGGCATAAATTTAATCTAACAAGACAAAAGATTATAAGATTCTTAAACATGTCAAAAACAAAACAAAAAAAAAGTCCTTGTTTTGTCCATACAGATAATACCCTATGTGGATTTTGTTGTAAATTATACTATCAGTCACACAGTTCTACACAGAAACATAAAACCAGGCTCCTGTAGATATCATTTAGCTTTATAATAGGGGTCTTGAGGAACTAATAATGACTAGAAGCAGCAAATAACTCTAAAAATGAAATTTTTAAATGTGTTTCTATTGAAGTTCATAACAAAACTACCATTGAATTAATCTGAAATCTCATTAAATACATGAAAATTTGTTTTTACCAGTGCATACAGACAGAAGTAAAAATGTAAGATCTTGTTCTAACATCCTTGTCTCCTGTACAACAGCTATTCCAGGCAGAGATGTTCAGCCGCCAGCAGATTTTGCATTCAATTATCTCTGATGGGCAGCACCTCCTAGAACAAGGACAGGTGGATGACAGGTAGACGTTTCTGTGTTTTTGCTTCTGATAATAACACTTGGTCTAGTGGGAAACTTCCAAACAGAGAAGGTAGCAAATGTCACTGTTCAGATCATGCTCTTCTGAAGTAGAAATTACCATTGCTGGGTTAAGCTATTAATTAGCCACATCTTAAGACAGTGATCTTTAAGATGCTATGGGATATGTGAATGCATTTAGGAATACAACAACCTTGAGGTTACTTCTCTGACAAAATTTGTCTTGAATTGTCAAGCATGTTACATTTATGTCTATTTTGATGTATTTTCAAAATGTCACCAAAGGATTCTGCAGTGACAGATCTAATGGGTTACACTTCATTTGTGCTGAGGATTTACCTCTACCAGGAGTATTCCTTACTGCCATTTAAGAACATCTGCACCTTTAATGTAATGCACTAGGAATTCATTGGTGCCTGGGATTTTAGTTTAAACGCTTGTGATCAAATGAATTAAAATCACTGCAATACAAGTGGGTTCGCACTTGTACATATGCATTGACTCTGTTACGGGTATGGTCCTAATATACAGTGAACTGTTTTTGAAATGTGAGAATTTTGTTAATTCTGTATGTACTTTATGCCTACTTTGAACTCAGTAGTAAATATGGGGGTTAATTGTGAAACCTCCATGATTTACTATGAATTTGACTAATCCAAACTGGCAAAACCTGTGAGTTTTCTTTGTGTGTTTCTCGGGAGAAGGTAGAAGAATTTTGTGTGTAAAAGGTTTGGATTTTTTAAGTCTCAATAATTGGATACCTTTAATTCTCCCAGTACATGAAGTTTGAAGTTTTTATCCTCAATCAGCTATCATGAAGCTTCAGTGCTTTTCTAAGTTTCTTTAGTGTTTCATAATTGGCAGCCAGACATCTTCCCTTTCCCTTCAGTTTATTAAGCAAAGTTCATTAAGCAAATACATCCAAGTGTGAAGGTTACTATGTATTTTTATTATTTATCTATTTATAATAGGGATGAATTTAATATGAAGCTGACTCTTCTAAGTAATCAATGGCAAGGAGTAATTCGCCGGGCACAACAGAGGAGGGGGATCATTGACAGCCAGATTCACCAGTGGCAGCGCTATAGGGAGATGGCAGAGAAGCTACACAAGTGGTTGGTGGAGATGTCCTGTCAGCCAGTGACTGGGCTGGGCAGTGTCCCTATCCCATTGCAGCAAGCAAGAATGCTTCTGGATGAAGTACAGGTATATCCACTGTGTTTGAAGAGAAAGGAAAAAATCCCTGACTTTTTTACAGTCTTGATCATTTTAAAATGTCTTGGATTCAGCCTATCTGCTTTACAAAAGGAATATTGGATGCTAGTTCTTCTTTGGAACTAGCATAGCATCAGAAGTGATAGTGTGATGGAAGCAAAGTTGGAGTTCACAAAAACATGTAATGGAGAACTTACTGGATGCTTGCTCTCAAGCCTTGTTTGCTTCTGTTTTTACTTTGTAGCTAGTGTCACACTGAAACTGTCTTGAAAAAAAATAACGATGTCCTGTTTGAAGAATGTATTCTGGCTAACAGAAAAGGATTCATTGGGTGTCCATTTTCATGTGAGATTAACAGTATCTATCAGCTCAGTGTCTTCCAGTTTTTAGCTGGAAGATGGATGTAATAATAAAGCTTATAAGCATGATAGGCTCTAGAGGAACTCTTTCTCTTTAAGACCAGTTGCTATATTGATTTTAATGAGGAGAAAAAAGTCTTTCCTGTCTTTATTTCCTTGGGGAAGAGTTCTAAAGGTGCGCTGCAGTAATTGATTGCGAAAATGTTAGGGTAAACCATATGGACCATAGCTCATGCTTAAGACAGTGTGTGCAACCAATTAGTATGGCCTAAAGAATGAATTCTTGAATTGCTAATTGTAATTAAAAAGACAGAGCTGACAGAAAACTATTAATATTTTCAGCTTAAAGAAAAGGTTCTCATAAGGCAGCAAGGGAGTTACATACTCACTGTGGAAGCTGGGAAGCAGCTGCTGCTCTCTGCTGACAATGAATCTGAGGCAGTCCTGCAGACAGAGCTTACTGAAATTCAGGAGCGCTGGAAGGTAGCTAGCACCCGACTGGAGCAGCAAAAGAAACAGCTTGCTCTCCTACTAAAAGTAAGTGTGCAGTTTCTTCTCTACTGCTTCTGCAAGTTTATGGTTTCTCTCTGTGAACTCTGGTGAAGAAAAACATTCTAAATGGACCAGGACAAATACAGGAATGGCATATATGCTACAAGCTAACAATTTTCCTTCATCACCTCTGAAACTAGGAGTCATAATACTTCACATATGAAGACTTATGTGTTAGTTGACATATTTTAATTGATATTTCCAGAACACTGCCAAGAACGTATATCCCTACTAGTCCTATTTTCAACATAGACCAAATATTTATTTTATTTTGAACAGTGATGTTTGACTTTCATACAGATTTGTATTGGGTTTGAGTGGCAAAGTTTTTCTAGAGGGAAACTACAGGAATGAGTTCTGTGAGAAGTTGACAGAAGCTTCTCATATGTCTAATGGAGCTAGTGCCAGCCAGCTCCATGATGAACCTACCACTGGCCAAGACTGAGCCAAACAGTGATGGTGTAGTGCCTCTGGCATAACATATTTAAGAAGGTGACCAAAAGAGTTACTGTGCAGGAGTAATTGCAGCCAGAGAGAGGAGTGAGACAATGTGACAGAAGCAACTTTGCAGACACCAAGGTCAGTGAAGAAGGAGGTGGGCGAGGTACTCCAGGTGCCAGAGCAGAGATAAACCTGCAGTCCATGGTGGAGACATGGAGGTCCAAGAAGATCACATACCCGCCTCCAGAGGACCCCCCTCAGAGAAGGTGGATACCCAAAGGAGGCTGTGACTCCATGTGAAACCTACATGGGCATTCTCTGTGGGTTCACAGGCTTATTAGAGATATTTCTATCTTCATGTAAAGCTTCAACAAGCAAGTGAGGCAGGTAAAACTATACTGTCACATGATGATTAGAATGGTTTTATTGCAATGGACACATTAAAAATTTTGAAAAGTATACAAAGCACTAGACCTTGGTGTGGCTCCTAAAATCCTCATTTAGAGAAGATACTACAGGTGCTTCAGTGAGCCCTGAATTTGCAGTTTCCCCAACCACCTTCCCCCCGCCACCCCTTCTCAGATATTAATGCACGTGAATGAACGTCGTCAAAGAATAGTGATATGTTTAATGCAAGCATTCAAGAATGGAAATGGAAAATAATTTTAGTAAGGAGAGGCTTTCCAGATGGGATCGGGTTAGATCTAGACAGCACTTTAATAATAGGAGACTTGTGTATTTCTACTAGCAGAGAACTACACACAACAAATTTGACATAGTTCTACACATGACTCAAGCTCTGAGACTTTCAGTATTATTTAGAGGAAGATTTCAAGGGAGATCAACTTACATAAATATAATCCAGATCAGAGTTGAAGTCTAATAAACATTCTGATTTCAGGACTGGGAAAAAACTGAAAAGGGCATAGGAGACTCCCTGGAGAAGCTAAGATCATTCAAAAAAAAGCTTTCTCAGCCATTGCCAGATCACCATGATGAGTTGCATGCCGAGCAGATTCGTTGCAAGGTAAAACACTTCTCTGTTGATTGTTGTCTCTGCCTTTGTGCAATAACCTCTTCCATTGTTAACTGGCTTCATAACACTGACTGTGCAAACTAATCATCCATTCCCATGACAAGGAACTATCCATGTAACATATGGACAGCATAATACCACAGTGATCTCGCCATAATACAAATCCTGCAGGCTGGATATAGATCTGATCAAAGTGATACCAGAACAGAGTCCGAAAAAGTACTGTGAAAGTGCTATATACCACTGTGTTTTTATTATGGAAGTTCTAACTCTGAATTTAAACTCATGGTAAACTGTCTTTTTAATGCTTTTTCTTTGAGGTGATGTTACTGTGCAATATTTTAGACAACACATTTAGTCTATATTGTTTGTATTTTAGAAATGGATCACAACTTGAAAATATTTTCAATACAGAGAAGTCCAAACCAATACTTGGAATTCCTATATACCTTTGAACTTTAGAGACTTGAGCAGTTTCCTAGTTTGTGATTTCCTAGTTTATGTCTTGTGGTACAAGACTGGTGTATCATTCTGTACTGGGGAGTTAATGCCCTCATAACTCTGAAAGTACTGGTACATTTGATATTGATGGGTTTGTTTTTTCTTTGAAATGAAAGATATCTTTTCTCTGAAAGATAACACTGCATGTTCTCATGTTTCATTAGCACATTCATATTTTTATTTGTTAGCAAACCAGTCCTTTTTCCTTGTGTTCTTCTTTTTAGGAGTTAGAGAATGCTGTTGAAGGCTGGACAGATGACCTTGCACACCTCACTCTGCTGAAGGAGACCCTGTCTGTATTTATAAGTGCGGATGATATCTCAATCCTTAGTGAGCGTATAGAGCTCCTGCACAGGCAGTGGGAGGAGCTGTGCCACCAGGCAAGTACAGTACTGGGCACTGATGTGAGTAGTATGCAGGCTGCAAAAGTGTTGGGAGCAAAATTTAATGCAAGTGGCAGCTTTTAGAAAAGGTGCATGTAGGCGAACTTCAAATTCAGAAGTGAATTCTTTCTGAATCAGAGGAAGCATTCATTGAAATGTTCCTTTAGTTACTGCAAGTGTTTCTGGATCTCTTGAACTTGATAATGGCAGTGAGGTCATATTTAAGCAACCTTGAAAAATAAACAAAAAAGGTGTGAGCTGTGGTACTTGGCATGGCTGTCTGGGAAAAACACAGAAATAATACATTTTTGCTTTGCTTTCATGTAAGACCTGTGCTCAGAAAGGATGTCCACTGCCCACTCAACATTGCGCTATTGTCCCTTCAGTTCTGCTGATAGCTTCTGCTTCTTCAGACATTGGTGTCTGCACTTCTCTTAGTCTGACTCGCTTGCCTGCAAAATGAGCTGAGTATTGTTTTATTTTTTCAGGGGCATCATGCTGTTAGTGTGCTTCTGGCCTCTGTTTTGCACTCCAGGTAGTGGAGCCCTCCTCACCTATGTTTTGAAGTTATCTTAATGTTATTTCTGTGGTTTTCAGTAGAGATTGCCATCCAGGTATAGTGAGGCTTACTTTGAAATAGTTACTTCATGTAAAATACCTGTGAAGGCTTCAAAAACAGCCCCAAAGTAGGAAAAATACTTCAGAGTTAACAACACAGAACTTGCTATGAGTTAGCTGCGTTTGAGTGAGCCAATGTAGATACATCTAAGTTATGGTGTAGTCACTGCGTGTGCTTTTATGGTAAAAGAAGGAACCAAGCAAAGAAACTTTATCTTAGTTTTGTGCTTGACGAGTGTTTCAGGATGTAACCTAGTGCAACACTTTGTTCAACTGCTGCTTATTTCCGGTTAGCTCTCATCAAGTTCAGAACCACAAAACGGAAATGCGTGATCATGTGTATGCCCCCATTAAACCTAACACAGTAGTTAAAGAACACATCACTGTTGCTCATGGAAGAGCAGATGCAGTCTTTGTCTTTTCAGATGAAAATTTAATACAAAGTCAGAAACAACCTAGATTACAGTGGGGAAGAAGTAAGTAGTTGTACTGATGTTTTAAACTGGAGACATGACTGCGGCTGACCCTGTGCTGCTATTTGGATTTCAGAGTCTATCTTTGTTAATTGTAGTCTGAGATGGTACCACAGCTGTAGCAATTTCTTAAACACAGCAATATTGTATTTCCTTCTGTATCGACTGGAGCATTAGCCTGTTTTATGCCTATTCTCTCCTGTCAGGGCACACCTCAGTTCTTTGGAGTATTTCAAGGTGTCATGCCCATCCATGAGAAATAGTCATCTATGAAATGAGTGTATTGGGATTCAAATAGAAAATTGCTTATACAAAATAAAGCAAAATATGTTTGATTTAGTTTAGTACTTACGTGCTCATGCACAAATTACATATGTTTTTGGAGTTTGGCCTATGCTATGCATATATATTTTTGTATGTTTGTTTGCTTTGGTGAAACATTTGTAATTTCATTTTTGTGTAATCTCTTAGACTAAAAAGAAAGTGAGTATAATTTATAAAATTCAGTAAGTGACCAAAAATTGTGAGAAAATTTAATTTTTATCTTCTGATGAAACCTTTGGATCAGAGACATTAGAAAACAAGATATTGACAGACTACTGAGCTTAATGCTTGGGTGCCTCTCTCTGTGCATAGGATGTAACTAACAGGAAATGTGAGATCAACACTTAACCCTGAGCTTACAGTATAGCTCTGATTTGTTTTAACAGCAAGTAAGTGGCTGAAACACTTTTGCAGGGCTAGAGGAGTTCACACTGAGGTACAAAATGTTTTAAACATGTCTTAAATGCATTTACTATTTTGTTTTTATTTACTCCTTGCAAATGGTTTAAGGTCTCCTTACGTCGACAACAAGTTAGTGAGAGACTGAATGAGTGGGCTGTTTTCAGTGAGAAGAACAAGGAGCTCTGTGAATGGCTGACACAAATGGAAAGTAAAGTGTCTCAAAATGGCGACATCCTCATAGAAGAAATGATTGAGAAACTTAAAAAGGTATGGTGTACACTTACATACTTTTCTTTAACAACTTACTTGTTTTGTGTTGCTGAAATGGAGGTTTTACCTTACCCTTATGTGTTCCAGTGCTTGTGTTCTCTTGCTATGCAGTATTTTCCTGTCTTGCTTGAAATCGGACCTCCTAGAATAGCAGAAAATTAAGTGAATGAAAAGTAAGAGGCATCTGAATGCTTTACTAGGTGTCCAATCAGAATTGCCTGCAATGAGTTTAACTATAACAGGTATATTTATAGAAGACATCGTGTTTTGGTTTGGGTGTTTTTTGTTTTGTTTTGGTTTTTTTTGTTTTGTTTTGGTTTTTTCATTCTTCTGGTAGTTGTTTATGCATCTAATATATAAGCCCCCCAAAAAAAACAAACAATGTTCACTTGTATTTTTTAATCATTCCTTCAGTAGTGTAGAGCAGAGTATATTTAGAATAAGTACCCTGTTTCTGATTGCTCTTTACTGTCCAGGATTATCAAGAGGAAATTGCTGTAGCCCAGAAGAACAAAATCCAACTTCAGCAAATGGGAGAGAGACTTGCTAAAGCCAGCCATGAGAGTAAGGCGTCAGAGATCGAGTACAAACTTGGCAAGATCAATGACAGGTGGCAGCATCTGCTGGATCTTATTGCAGCCAGGTAAAACCATTGTTTTGTTTCTAAGTGTTAAGCAGGACAGATTAATACGCTGGATGTGATGCACTTAAAATCTTTTGTTGTCTGCCTTTTCATCATTAAGTGTGAAATAAATTTGTTCTCAACCATCAAGACATTTCTGTGAAATTCACCATCCTGTTTTACTTTTTGGTTTATGAGATCATTTCTTCAAGTCAATTGAAAACTTTATGTGCTGGAATAATATGGTGGTGGTGGTAGGTTGACAGTTGGACTTGATGATCTTAAAGATCTTTTCCAACCATAACAATTCTGTTTCTATGATATAGGATCAGTTGCAGTCAGATTTAGTGAGTCTTGCTCTAGTACCATCTTACTTTATATGGTGCTTAAAACTGGATGAAAATACTAGTTTTTCCTAAAAACTTCATGGCAGATGAATCAAAACAGTCCATTTGTAGATTTGGATTTCAGGAAGAGCAGTTCCAAAAATAAGTCTTAAGTTTTCTGCCAAATTATTTTTTCACTGATGGAGAAGAGTAACTGCAGGTAGATATATGCTCACTGAGTGTAAAGATTGGTTTTATTCAAAGTTAGAAGTATAGCAGCGATTTTCATAACTTAGAGAAATACAAGATTGTTTGATGTTTGAAGAAACTGGTTTATTTGTTTCAACAGTTTCTGTTGAGCTGTGCTACAACCTCCCTTCCATCACTGACAACAGTTTTGTCACAATTTTACATTTCACGCATTGTATATATACTTCACATTTGTGTGATATAAGGACATATGCATTAGTAATACTTTAGTCCTGTTAGTAGTAAAAATGTTTGTTTTGTTTCATCATCTTTTTTGTATGTTCTTTTTTCATATGGTTTTACTGCATTCTATTTCTGAAATTTGTATACATGGGAGCAGTAAATTTTATGTAAGCAGAAACATTCCAGTGGCTTCAGCTCCTTTAATAGTAGTTCATTTTAAAATACTGAACCCTGTATATGTCTTACAGAACAATGAGTCAGAAAGTGTTGCATTACAGTCAAGGAGCCTGCTAGTTTCAGAGGATGTGATACATAACCAATTGTTGAACTTAAAGTAAATTTGATATATTTTTATGTTTCTCTTTTGAAATGCCTACTCAGAGAAATGTTCAAACAATGCCTTCAGGAATTTTCTAGTGGACAGTGGTTGCATTCAGGAACTGCAAAACACATCTTTAAAATATCCATGTTGTCTATTCAGTATTAGAGATTAGTACCTTCTGTAGGGACAGTTAACGGTTCAGGATTCTGTATCATTCTTGAGTGGGGAGACATAAACTGCAATACTATACACTTCAACTTTCTCATTCTGTTATCCTGAAGTGTGAAGTTGTAATTCTAAACTTATGTATGTAAAATATTTTACTTTAATTTCCAGATCATTTCAACTTACCCTTCTCAGCTGTCATGCTCTACACTACTGAGTGCAATTAAATATATATCCCTTTTTATTTCAGTGCTTACTGAAGTGAAAAAAAACTCCACAAAGTTTGCTGAAGTTGGGGAAAAAAGTAGTTTGATGCTAGGTTGTGAAAATTTGAGTTCAGCTGTAGCTTAGGCCAGAAGCCATTAAGGCCCAAGCTGTTTACTAATGCATGTACAAAGTACTTGTATTAATATCTAATTACCACTGGACAGAAGGGTTTGTGTCCCTCAAGATAACTTTTAGAGGATTCCAGAGGCTCTTTAGTATATGTTCTTATATAATGTCACGTGTTCCTGTTACAATATTTTGGAATTTGGAATGTATTATATAGCATGATTGTGGCTGCATTCAGCTGGTAGATGCAGAATAGTTGTCCCAGTGTTGAGTATAAAATACATCTTTTCACATCCTGGATGCCTGAAAGCATTAATAAATTATTAGAGCCTGCAGACTTTTCTACAGCTTTAGAGTAATCTCTTGCTTGGAGCATTTTTCTTAGTGGTTTGTTTCCTACAGCTGTGAACTAATAGAAAGTGCTCTGTGAAAATGGTTTTGTAATACAGTGTGATAATACATGTCTTGTCTGAATCTTTACCTGTTGATTTTATGCTGTGTGGTGCAACTACTCCATTCACCTGTAAGCATTTTTCTTTTATTTGTCACATTCTTTTTCCTTACCCCCTTTTTTTAATTGCCTCTCCATTCTGGGCAGATCTGTAACTACAGAAGTGACAGCTGAAGAGAGATAGTTGTGTGTCTGCATCAGAGACTTCTGTTTTCTGCACTTCTAGAACATTTCATCCTTTCAGATAAATTTTTCTGGTATGTTAGGCAGGTGAAAAAAATGTCACAGTTATATGCAGCTGGGAAGTAGTGCTGTTGCTGCAAATGCTTGGGCTTTACAGAGAAGGCTTTGTATGTGTTTTCATCCTTTCCCCTTACCACTCACAGTCCACATTCCTGGAGATCAAGTCTGGCACATGTTGATGAATGCAAGTTTTATTTAGAAACATGACCACTTGTCACCATCCAGTCTCATGTTATCAAGCAACGGCTGCTAACATTTGTTTGGTGTGCAACATTTTCTGTACAGTACTCACCAGCAAAGAGAAGTGTGTCCCTGCTTCTCCTCCCCCCCACACAAAGAACACTGTTTGCAGACTTTGGAAGTGGAAGTTCTTCTTTTTTAATTCTGGAAAATTTCATGGTTGTGGCGGAGGACTTGCAGGCTGTGAGGATGGCGGAAGACAGCAGTGTGGATTCAGATCTCCCAGACTGTAACTGTGATATCACAAGGCAGGCAGCTATTTTTGTTTGCTTTTGATTGATACTGTTCTTTCTGAAGTCTTGGTTTGCTGGGAAATATTGATATGAAGAAATCACTACTATAGCTAGAAATTATTGGTTTTCTGCTCAGTTTAAAAACAGTTGACAGTGATAACGGCACATTCTGTTTTACAGCTCGTAATTTTGGATCCCAGAATAATTTTTTTTATACTAATGGAGACCTAGAACTAGTAAAATCTCTTAGCTGTCTGAAAGAAACCGTGGACTGATTCTGCAGCTGTTTTTAAGTACAAGAGCGTGTACACACATAAGAAAAAACAGACTTTGTATTTGTCTTCTTACTGTTTGTGTCATGAAAGGGGCATGGCTAGAAGCAAAAGGCAGAGTAGGAAAGAGACTCTAAAGAAAGTATTTTAGACTTAACTTACCAAAGCCTATCTGTTCTGTATAAATTAACTATTGTTTTGTAACTACATGTAATGCTTGAACTCAGCCTACATCATCTTGGATTTTTGATTCATCTTCTCTTTTTCCCACTTCACATTACCTTTTCTAGACATTTTGCTGTTGTTCAGAATTCCAGAAATTCACTCTTTGAAAGAGGAAACTGTGATCGGAATAGTAAATGTGATTGGCAGTACTGGTGTCCTGCTATGCAATAGTGCTGTACTTTGAACAATAGCTCTCCTTTAATAATAAAAAGATTACTTTTTAATTGATTTTTTCAAAACTGATTTCAGTAGTGCAACATTTGTCACTATTTCAAAGAGTGTTTATTAAAACTTTGTCTCCAGTTCCAAGTAGATACTGTGAATAAAAAAAGTTTTCTGCTTTCTCCTATGTACTGTAGAGACTTAGCTAACATGCTCTTACTGACTTTTTTCCTGTTACTTTTAATGTTAGTAAGCAGCTGTCTAAATGACTAATGCAGTAGCTATGAGTTCCGTATTTCTGTATTTACAGGGTTGTTCCTGTTTAGATTTAAGGGGAATCGAAGGCTGTCTACCTTTAGGACTAGTTGAATTAAATCCTTTTGTGCTTAATTTTAGCTCCTCATTGTTTTCCCACTGACTTTTCTTACTGTAGAATAACAGACATTACTAATAGATATTTAAAAGATATTACTTTCTTGGGAAAATTGAGGTGCATTAATTGGAACATGAAAGCATAAGCATCATAAACCCATTCAAATTTTTAGATGAGTTTTTATCAGTAAACCATAAAAAAATTAAATTCTGCAGTGTTTTTCTTTCTGGGCATCTTAAATATTTGTAAAATATAGCAAGACTGGGGTGTGCGTTATATAAAAAATAACCTTTAATCCAACCATGTCATGGGTCCAACCCCTTGATTTCAGTACAGTATCTTCATTATCAAGGAGAGGAGTTATCTCAAGTCTTTCAAAGTTACATGCGTAGTGCTGCAACAAAATCATGA
Organism: Formicarius rufipectus; assembly: GCA_013399695.1. Classification (NCBI taxonomy): domain Eukaryota; kingdom Metazoa; phylum Chordata; class Aves; order Passeriformes; family Formicariidae; genus Formicarius; species Formicarius rufipectus. Next base: position 256,961 of record VXAU01002419.1, on the reverse strand, counting down.
CATTATTATTGGAATAATTAATGTTTTAAACATAATCTTGTAAATGTAATTGCAAAAGGTGAAAATTACACTTGGCTAGGCATCCCAGATACTTGATTTGGAATTTGACCTTTGTCTCCTAAGCAGGGCTTTTGAACTATAGTCAACTTGCTTGCTGAAATTCAGAGGGGAAGTTCTTAGATATGACGGATTATGTCTGTTACTTGATTGTGGGTATGTTTGCAGAGCAACTAGAGGCATAACACTATACTGCAATTCAGTCAAAAAAAGAAAAAAAAGTAAAAATAAGCCCAACAGACTCTAATAGGAACTTGTTTACTTGCTTCTATCTGTACCATGGGCAAGGAATCTGTTAAGTTAAACTTAGTAACAAAAAAAAAAAAAAAAGGAACAGTGTTTATGATAGATGGAGGGGAGAGGAAGGCAGGCAGGAAGGAAGTTGTAGGTTTTGAGTTTGGTTGGAGTGTTCTTTTAGAATGCCACACTTTTTTTCTCTTTCTCTCTAGAATAACTTAGGTCATGTGACTGAAAATGGCTGTAGTTTGGCTGGACTTGTTTTTTTCCTCTGGCACTGCTGTATTCCCATGTAGTCTACCTAAGGCAGAAGGAACTTTCTGAATGATAGACCCTTTATCAGTTGCTGCAGACAAAATGCAAATAAAATCCAGCACAGAGACTGGAGTACTGCACAATTGCAAATAAGAAAACCCTGGTCCACAGTTTGGCCTTTCAAGGATAAAGTGACATTACTTCTCCACAGGGCTGCTGTGACTTAGTTCCCTTTCCCACTCCTGCATGCCTGCAATGGATCAGTAGCATCCAGCCTTGAAAATCTTAGCAGAAATTTGGCCAGCATTTCACTCCTTTTAAATAATGTCAGAGGAAAAAAAGGCTGTATGTGGGTTCCAGAAGCATGATAACCAACCTCCCTCATCACCTTTTGAGCAAGTTACAGTTGGTTCAAACCCACAAAACACTGTCTGTAGAACCATAGGTAGCAAGGAGATGATGTCCCCAGACACTGGGTGTTCTAATACCTCCCCTGTGTTTTGAAATAACGTGATGATGGGGATTGAGGCAGTCTTTCAGCACAATGTTGTTGACTTCAGCTGCTTCGTAGACAGATTTTTGGATTACACAGATTTTTTTTCCCAATTACCAGGATGCGTTTCTTTCAGATCACAACCCTACAGCTGTAGATCATGAGAGTCAGGTAAGGAGGCTGTAATTGAACTTTCCTGAAGAGTTTTCAGCAATAAAGAAGAACAGTGACTATCTGTGAGCTAAAGAGAAGGAAATTTGGAAGGTTTCGCTTTTATTTTTTTTAAGGTAACATTAAGATATCTGAGTTAATTGTCAGCTGCAACTACTGCTTTAAATATGGGAACACTTGATAAATTTGCTGTTTAGTATTGTGGAAAAAAAGTGAGTTGTTTTGTTCAAGTTATAGGTAGGATAGTCAGGTAGCATTTTGTTTGTTGGAAGAATCTGGCAATCTTGTATTTTTCAACCTGATTTAATCAGACTATTCTCATCTTTTAAACCTCTGTGATATTGAAACACTTAAGTAGAAGAGCAGTAGAAGCTTAGAAGGGAACACTCCTCAATATTGTTTGTGGTACCATATAAAGGGAGGAGGGGGTGGGGAAGTGAGAAAAGAAAGCTTAGAAAAAATTTCAGACTCCACTAATGATGTATGTAACATAACATGTGGATAGGAAGGAGAGAATTACTGAGAGTCATTTTTGTAGTTCAGACTGAAGGACAAATTCTGAGATAGGATGAAGGTTTAGTCAAATGTATACAGTCCTTAAGCCAAATGGTCCCTTGAATAAAGAATACTCCAAAATCAAAACCAAATAAACAAACAAACAAAACTATTTAATTTTTCCTGGCCATTGCTGTTCCAGGGTCAGGACCTCAAGGAAAATACTAGCTAGAAATTGCCATGCGGTTCCATTCCAGTTTCATCTATTTAAATCTGAAACGGTCTAATTAGACCAACTCAAAGTAGCTGTTTTGGGATTCAGGAATTCTCCCCAGATTCTCAGCCGGATTTCTTGGTCTAAAATGTATTTATTCAAGGACAAGTCTCCACCTTCAAACAGGTTGCCCAGTGAGGGCACACTGATGGTGCCCCATCCCTGGGCAGGTCAGGTTGGGTGGGGCTCTGAACAACCTGATCTGCTTGAAGATGCCCCTGCTCATTGCAGAGTAGATGGACTAGATGACTTTTAAATGTCCCTTCCAACCCAAATCTTCTATGATATGTAGTTCACTGTTTTCATGGGAATGAAAAAGGCCAGTTCACTCAGTGCACTTCCCCACCAGAACTGGTTAAATGGATGTTACTTGTACTTTAAGAAGAACAGTTGTCATCTCTTGGTCAAATAGACAACTAAATTACTTAGGTTGTTTTGGGGTTTTGTTATGTGTAAGTTCATTAAAAAAACAAAACAAAACAAAACAAAACAAAAACAAAAAAACAAACAAACAAACAAAAAACACCAAACTTTTATAGGCAAATACTTAATTCAATTGATAAAGGTACAAAAGCTTTGAAAATGTCATCATGCGTTAGTAAATTCTTAATTTTTCTTACACAGCACCTACAAATGCAGAATGATATGGACATATACTGCTTCTACATAATAAAGGAAGACTTCAGAGCGGAACTTGCCATCTAAGTGAAGTTTCTCTGAAAACCTCCTGAAATGCATGCTGTGAAAATTTTTCTTCAGTGCGTACTTATGCTGCCATTTCTTTTTCTTTATAGGGTAAAGAAATTGAAGGAGACCCTTGTTGCAGTGCAGCAGCTGGATAAAAACATGAGTAGCCTGAGATCTTGGCTTGCCCACATTGAGTCAGAGCTATCCAAACCTATTGTCTATGAAACCTGTGACTCTGAGGAGATACAAAGGAAGCTAAATGAGCAGCAGGTAAAATAAAACACACTTATCAGGTGAACAATGACATGGGGAGAGCCAGAGTGTCCCTGGGCCATACCCAGTTCAATGCTGAGAGGGCATGAGACAAAGTACTTAAATATCAAGGCAAGTGGTACTTACTGTGTCACTTATAGATAGAGCCTTCTGCTGGTTTTGACATCGAATTCACCAGGAGCTGATTGACGTTTCCAAGCAAGGTAAGGCACCAAGAGATGTAACCTGAGCGAGTTATTGTAGTTGTTTTTCCTTTGGGGCTTGTGTTTTTTGTTTGTTTGAATTGTCTGTTCCCAGAGGCAAAACTGACACCTATTAGACCTTGCAAATTTTGCACACGCTTGAAAATTACTATTTTTAGCAACCTTTCTAACTCAGTTTTATTTTGCAGCTTGTTTGAGAATCACTTTGCACGCAAATATGCATGAGCTATACATATGAAGTTAAAATTGGTTGGTTTATAGTACACAAAGCCTTTATGCAGTGCTAGAATAAAATGTGCAAAAATGTGAAGTCAACCAGTTTTTGGCATTGGAACTCATATTACTTCTAAGATGATTTACTATACTACTTTCTGTTCCACTTCACTGCCTAGTGCAGTGAAGCACATTGCTGGACAGGTCTGTTATTCTGTTGTGTTCCTGTTGATTATTTATTGGCAAAATTACCTTTCTGTTGCCTCACTGGAGATGAGTTAGATGCTCTCCTGAATTTTTTCTCCCGAGGAGAAAGAAATTGATGAGAAGAGGAGAGATGGGCTATTTTTGGGATAATTAATGTAGAGTACAAACTGTCATTTTGCTCTTCTAATCTGAGTGTGGAACTGAGAGTCAAGAACTCCCTCAGAGTTATTGCCAGCTCCCCGACTGAATTACTGCATGGCTGTGTAGAGTTACTTATTAATACTCTATATGGAATTTACACAGGGATAATAACTTATAAACATCACTAATGAGTGGTGTTTGTGAGATGATAAAGTGCTGGGAAGGGCTAAACATTGCTATCAACAAAGTAGATGTTTAGATTTTATACTGACATCCCTATGCAGGCATTCCCTAGTTTGTTACAGCCACTTCTTATGGGTCTTACTGTGGGCACAGACACTGGTATATCTCTGCTTTCCACTGTTTTCTTGTGGTAACAGCATGCAGTGACATGCTGTAGAAGTGGTAGTGTAGAGTGGTTTAATTTGAACTCTAAAGGGGAAAGATCCTGGCAGTATGGCATATTTGGAAGCTTAATGATTTGATGATAGTATTACAAGCCATGGTTTTAATAATAATAATAATAAAAAACCCCACCCACCTTCAAGTTATGGCAACCAGTATTTTTATTAGTCAGAGGCTATATCACTATCCACCATATCTCAGGAGACCAGAGTCTCAAATATGTTGTTCCCACTTTCTTCTCCTGTTAGTGATCTTATGTTCCTATTGTCATGTTTGATTTTCCACTGAAGTCATGTTATCTTCCAGTTGTTCATACGAAAAAATTAGGTTAAAAATATTATATTGTGAAAGAGGAGGGCCAATTTCATTTGTGTAACTCCATTATCTACTTCTCAGCATCTACTTCAGCCAAGCATCAGCTTTGCAGATTGCTGGTGTCTTAGTGAAATTAAAAATACACTTGAATCTGGATATCCTGGGAATAGTAGGGTCACTTCAATGCAGTATTATCTTAGGATCACAAATTCCATTTTAAGGATTACTTGTTTCTTTATATTCTCAATCTACTGCCACTTCAAATGTGAAAAAATTGTGTTTGCTCTGGGTAAATAAAGTAAAAAACAATTTGTATACAGGCGCTAGCAGTGCATAAAAGTGATGCTCCTTTGTGAACTAACCCAAAGTTCTCTAATAAACAGAGAAAAATTTAAAATCTGGGAAATAAATACAAGGTTTGTGGAAAACTTCTGTTGGTGAATTAAAAAAAAAAAAAAAAAAGAGTTAAATCCTTAGGAGTGCTCAGGACTCACAGCTGGTAGTTCTCACTACTGCTTTACTCCAAAACATCAGAGAAATCACTTAACCTGAAGTCTCATAGCTGTCTGGAGTGTGTGTTTCATTAAGTGTTACATCTGATTATAGTATGCACCTTACTATAACATTTCAGGGCAGATAGAAAAAAGAATAAGCACTTTGACATAAAAATAAAAGTGTTTTTCAGTCAAGTGAAAGGCCATCCCTGAGGAAGAAAACATTGTGATTTTCCACTTCATGGTCTCATGTAGATGTTTACAAAATAGCTTTCTGTTTCATAAGTGAAAAGATGAAATAGATTACTTCACTGAGTGGAAGCCCAGTTATTCCAAACAATCAAACCAAATGATTGGTATAGGTTGACTTTGCTCCATTTGGAATTTCAAGAGGTTTTTACATTTGACATTTAGGTCTCATTTCATGCTGGAAAGCATTTTCAGACACAATAAGTCGACAATGTATTTCCCTTTGCATGTCAAAGTTTAATAGCAGAATTAGAAGTTTATCTCTACTTATCCTCAAGCTGACAAGTTCTTGTTCTCCTAAATAAATTTCCACATCTAATTGTCCTAATAGTTCTTTTCTTCATCTGAATTACAAGTGAACATAGTATTTTAAATACACTACAGCACGTTCTGACATAGTTATATTAGTATTTCTTTATCACTATTGGAATTATGTTGTCTTGACTTTATTATTGTCCATACTGATTTTTTCCATCTAATATTCTGATGATTCATTGCAAATGTAGGCAGAAGTCAAGCAGAGTATCTTTTCATTGTGCTGATCCAACAGCAAAAGCCAGTTACTTTTGTGGCTTGTCTTAACATGAATCTGGAGTTCAAAACTGAAGCTGAAATATTACTTTGAGATGAAGCATTATCATCAGTGTAGAACAAGCCCTTGCAACCAAGAAGCAAACAGAAAAATAATAGTGATCATATACCGTAAGTGCTAAGACAGTGTGAACGCATTTTCTTTAGGTATCCAGAATTTTCCTTTTCCATTTCTAATGAAAATGCTGTAGAACTGGAAAGTTGAAGGAAGAAAAATCTCCTACTGTATATGCCCTATTCAACATGTGCTGCTGCCAGTCTCCTTGTCAAACATGCCATTTTGCCACTAGGTTACCTGGGGAAAGAGTAAGTTCACGAAGGGTCCCTCATATTTTTTTCTCACTTTCTTACTAACTTCTGCTTTACATTCTCTGTGATAATGGGAAAAGGTTCAGAATAATTCTATCATTTATCAGTGATGTTGATAAAATGTGTATGAAGGATGCTCAGCTGAGCATGTAGAGCTCTGGCAGTTTGTCCCAGGTAATGGTTTGGTGTTCGTAGTCCCTGGGAGAGCTGTGCATGCTGCCAGGTTCTCTTGGCCTCATTGATAACATTGCAACACCACTTGCATAGTCTTCATTGGTATTTACTGGAAGTTCTTCTTCTATTTGCAAGCTTTTTTCTCTTTTTTAAATAAGTAGGAGAGAAATGCATTTGTGCATGTTTTGCAATTTCTCTTACAAACTAATTTCCTCCACCTGCAGGAACTTCAGAGAGACATAGAGAAACACAGCACTGGAGTGGCATCAGTTCTCAATCTGTGTGAAGTACTTCTTCATGACTGTGATGCTTGTGCCACGGAAGCAGAGTGTGACTCTATCCAGCAGGCTACACGCAATCTAGACAGAAGATGGAGGAACATTTGTGCAATGTCAATGGAAAGGCGACTTAAGTAAGTCTAAAATACCTTCAAACTAGTTTTTCCTTCCACAGGCCGAAATACAGGATGGGATGTATGCTACATAGTTGCAGTACTGAATAAAATAGTGTAGGGGTCAAAAAAAGATCATATATACTGAATAAAAGCCAGTAGATTCTATGCTGGGCTGGGGAGGAACCAGAAATTTTGGGTTGCACATGCATTTATACAAGGTGCAGATAAAAATCATCTAATTTTGCTCACAAGTCCTTTGACAGAATGATGTGTTATTTCCTATACTTTATAGAAGTGATGAGAGAGAAACTAGAGAAGGCTTAGATAATAGCAGGAACTCCAAAATATTTAGGAAACGTGACCTAAAAGGGAGGTTGTAACACTTAACTTTGCCCTAGAACTACTGAGATTGCTGGGGAAAGTAGCTGTCAAATTGGTGGATTATTATTTCAGATGTTAGGGATTTCATGTACCTAATGTTCTTCAACACTTTCTATTATGTCTGATTTTGTTTATTTGGAAGAAATTTGGGACTGAATACTCATATGGAGTTTCCTCATGTGCCCACCTTAGCTGTGCAGAGCAAGCAAAGGCCATAGCACCCATGAATCATGGGTGTAGTCTGGTGTACTGCACATGCTCAAACCATCTGTAGGCTACATGCCCATCATATCCAAAAGGTTCATTTTTTCCTATTCTCATGTAGGGTAGCATGAGTGATTTCAGCAGCCGTAACGATGTAGTAGGCTAGACTGGGCCAATGCTATGTACTATGTGCTGACAAGTGGTAACACATGCTTACAAGTTTAAACGTTTCTATCATTGTAAATTATGGATCTTATTTCTGTGATGTTTATTTAGTTATATAAACAACTCTGAATTTATGACTTTTAAAAATGAAATTATTTTATTTGAATTAAGCATTTTATGATTTTGGGTTTGTGGGCTATTCTTAATGTATTTAGGATTTTTTTCTTTATTTTCTGCAAAACATGTATTGCTTTTAAGTTGTGTTGCTTTAGATCCATAAATTGATATCTTTAAGTCATTTTATACTACTGCCATATATATATATATATATACCGAGTATAAGTTTTATCTTTGAATATATATGGGCTCTTCATACATTTGTGTCCAACAAATCAATTCAGAACTATTTTACATTAATGTGGAACAACACATAGAATTTTATTTTACCTTACAGTGTACACATTATGCTTTGGTAGGTTTGTACTGAGCTATCAGTATTTAGGACCTATATTGTACTGGAAACAATTATTCATAGTAAAAACCAACTTTACAGATGTCAAACTACCATTTAAATAACATATTATGAACAAAGCATAGATTTTGCATAGTCCTGCTTGTCTGGATTTGGGAAAGATGTATTCTATATTTAAAAACAGATGAAAGTTGTACTGTAAAGCAACCTGTCCCAAAAATGATCCTGTTATTTTGAATCAAGTGATGCTGAACTTCTTGGCATTTTACAGTCTCAGTATTAAGCCCATTTGATTTCAGTGTCAAGTGTTAGCCACTATTTTAACATATTCCCTTGAAGTCAAATTGGCTTTTTTTAAACATTAACTTTTGAAGTTTTTAAAATATATGTTTACAGTGTACACTGAGAGAATGCATTTTACCACTAGTTGGTCAATGAAAAAAAATTTCTCCATTTGAAGGTAGTGTGGAATTTCTGATCTCTAAAATACTGGCTTAGGTATCTACAGTGGGATTTCTGTATTTCAGAAGTTATTTAGCATGTGCTTCGGTTTTAGAGCTCCTATTACAAATTTGCAACTTTTTTTTATACTGATTCCAAAATTAGATGCATTAAAAAAAATAAATGCCTTCATCTTATTCTAGCTCAGTCTGGAATGAGACAGCCTTCCCTGTAGTCTGTTTATAGCCTGGCTGTCTGATTTAGATTTGTAGTCAGTTATTGTCTGGTGCAGCACTAGTTTGCTGTTGAGATGATTGGTTAAAGTTCTGGAGGTCAACTGGCCATCAGTCCAAGCATTCCCTAATTTTCCATTCTGTATTGCAGAATTGAAGAGACCTGGCGGCTATGGCAAAAATTTTTGGATGACTACTCTAGATTTGAAGACTGGTTAAAAGTTTCTGAGAGGACAGCTGCTTTCCCAAGCTCCTCTGGTGTGCTTTACACTGTTGCTAAGGAAGAACTGAAGAAGTTTGAGGTGATTTATGATGACTGAAATGTAATACCTGCTGATCACATTGCAGCAGCCAGCTGGTGTTCTTCCTTCCCATAACCCAGTCACTCAGCAGAGACCCTGTATTAGTATAGTGAAGTTGATGATTTTGTAGCTGCCTTCAGTCAGGTTTCTAGAATGAAAGAAACAGTGGAAGGTGGCCACTGGAAATGCTAATAAATCGGCTCACTCTCCCTTACTCTTTGTTCACCAAACCTAGACTTCTCACCTTTTTTATTTCTGCAATTTTTTAATATATCCGGTCAGTAGGTGCTCCAGAGCCTTCAGAAATCTTCCTTCAGCAAGTACCTTGTCAAATGCATGCTGCATGTTTTATCTTTAGCTTTGATTTCATCCTTCCTCTTCTTTCCATAACTCTTCAAAGCTAGCCTTCTAAACTCATTTTGTGTAATGCACAGTATCCCCCTTTTAGATCCTTATACCTGAAATTTACATGCACGTGATTATTATTATATGTCCACATGGTGTCTCCAGTGACTTAAAAATGCATAATGAAAAACTGACAAGCTGTCACTTTGGTCAGTGCTTAGAAGCTTGTTGCAAAACCCTGTCGTGTCTATGATGATCTAATGGTTTGTCTTACAATCACAGTGGATTATGTACCTGTCTGTAATGCACACACACACAAAGAGTATAGCCAGATGAGAGGAAAAAGTAATCCTGGAGAAAGAGAACAAATTATTTAGGAAATTCTGTAAACAGTCAGCTGCTGTGAAGTGTTTACCGTGAAGCAGAAATGCAAATTTTAAACAGTGTCCAAGACCAGTTAGTAGTTTTTGGTTTAACAATTAAAACATAAACTGTGAAGTGCTGATTCGAGTTTTGTAATTGACATTCACATTTCTAAATGTGCTGGCCAGGCTTTGCTGTTAAACAGACTTCATTATGGTGAGGTAGGTTGCCATAGTATAAAAACGTTTGCTTCCTAGACACAAGTACTCTGCCTCAGACCTCTTTTCCATTGTCCCTTTACTCAGTGATCAGGATCTAAATCTCTTGTTTAGGAAGTCTCTGTGTAAGATGCAGTACCAAAAATGTATTGGCTCTTTGGTTTTTACAGCTTTGCCCAACAGTCTGTTTCATTGAACCTCTCCGGTGTTAGGGTGACCTTTCCTCTCCAGCATAATTGTGCATTTTTTTTTTTTACCGTCTACAGTGTGTCAGCAGGAACTAGATATGAAGAGAATGTCAGTGTAGGCTCTCCAGAAGACTGCTTTCCATGTAGTTTGATTCTTTCTCTTTTTGCCTTTTTTTAAATCCTCTCTTTCTGTGCCTACCAAATACCAGGAATACAACCAACAAAATTGTGGTGTTCATATACCACATATACCATGAATTCAGTGACTTCACTGTCAGTATAAACTCAGCCATTTACATAAGCTAACAGAAGCAGATTTCTGCTTTAACCAGACATTTTTTCCTATTTTTAGTTCCCTCTCTGCACTTTGATTAAATAAAAAACAAACAAAACACAAAAACAACCAAAAATACGATCATCAGACCATATAAGACCCTTTCAGATCCTGAGCACTGAAGTGAGAGACAGCTGTAACTGAATTCACTGTATGAAATCAAACTGAAATCCTCTCCAGTAGTTTATGGAGAAATAAAAAGAGGTTATAGGAAGGAACGCAACAGATGAATTCTTGTGTGGCTGAGATGAAAAAATGGAAGGCAAATAAACAGTTGTTCTTTTGCTGGAGAAGGCTTGGTAACAGGTGAAACAACAACTGCATGCTTTTAGATTTCATGATCCTGGTAAGTACAGTCAGATTTGTGCCTCTAATATAGGAATACTTTTGCAATTTCATATTTATTCAGTTCTACTGAGCATTTCACTCCAATTGCAAGCCCATTTGCTCCTTTATGGTCATCCCCTACCTGATTTGATGGCCATGTAATGAAGACAATAGTTATATTGAGAGGACTCTACAGACTTTGATCTCTTTTCCAGCCAGTTTCTTTACTTTCTTCTCTGGTATTACAGCAGAAATGTGCTTAGTTCATTTTTAGCTTTGAATGGTACAATATGAAGGGCATATCTTTTTATTTAGAGAACTCATATGTGTAACTAAAATGTCTGTACTGAAATATATTACTTATCACATTTCTACAGTCCTTTTTAAGGGAGGTGTCTAGATTTGAAAGAGATTGTTTATTTGCATTGTGAGGAATATCAGAGAGCAAGTCTGTAGAACTACAATGGGATGCAAACCCTACTTGTATTCAAAAGAGAACTGGTTTAGTCTATATTTTTAAGTCTTCCTTTGATTAGTTGATTTTATACTTCTGTGACAAGATAAAAACAAGTAGATCTTTGAAAAAATATTCATCTTATATTAGTAATTTTTAAGGGATTAATTCAATCTTTTCTTTACAAGTTGCTTTCTCCAAGATAGTCACAGCATGAAACTCACAGACAAAATCACCTATGCACCCTAGCTGCATGACTGAGGCTCTCATAATAGTAGAACAAGCACCAAACGTACATGGTGTCAGCATTTGCCCAGACATAAGCTGGGATGGATAGTCATAAAATTTTCTTTCCGTGGATATTTTCAGACAAAACTTATCTCACAGAATCATAGCATATGCTGAGGTGGCAGGGACCTACATGGGCATTGAGTCCAGGGTCATTGAGTCCACCTCCTAGCCCCAAGGACCATCGCCCAAAAGTCACACCATGTGCCCAAGAGTGTCATCCAAATACTTTTTGAATTCTGTCAGGCTTGGTGCTGTGACCACTGCCCTGGGGAACCTGTTCTAGTGCCCAGCCATCCTCGAACCTTTCTCTTATATCCAACCTAAACCTCCCCCAACACAACTTAAGACCATTCCTCCAGGTCCTGTCACTGGTCACCACAGAAATGAGATCAGTGCCTGCCCCTTCTCTTCCCCTCACAAGGAAGCTGTAGACTGCAGAGAGGTCTCCCCTCAGTCTCCTCTGCTCCAGGCTGAATAGACCAAGTGACCTCAGTCATTCCTCATACGGCTTCCCCTCAAGGCCCTTCACCATCTTTATTGCCCTCTTTTGGATGCTCTCTAATAGCTCAATATCTTCCTTAGACTGTGGTGCCCACAATATCCAAGGTGAAGTCACACCAGTGCAGAGCAGAGTGGGACAATCCCCACCCTCAACCAGCCGGTGATGCTGTACCTGATGCCCCCCAGGACACTGTTGGCCGTCCTGACTGCCAGAGCAATACTGACTTGTATTCAACTTGCAGTAGACCAGGACCCCCACGTCCCTTTCTGTGGCACTGCTTTCCAGCATCTTATTCCCCTGTACTAACATCCAGGGTTGCCCCATCCCAGGTGCACAATCAGGCACTTTCTTTTGTTGAATTTGTATACCAGTATACTGATGAGAAAGACATCATTCAGTACAATTTTTCAGTAAAACTAAATACGTTATTTTTTGTAAGACTCAGAATAAACTGTTGCTCAAGTCTCTTCAATTTTTGCATTTTGGCAAATTCAGTATGTGTAAAGTAACCCAATGAAACCCACAGGAATCTTGATTTTTTTTTTATTTTTTTTTTAAACAGAATTGTCATGTTCAATGTTTGTGTTTCTGTTCTCAAATTCAAAGACATATGATTGAGTAGACAAAAAAGAGGGTTTTTTTCCTGATTTTGCCTTTGTAATGGGTATTCATATTGCAATTTCTCTTTCAGTGAACTATCAGTTTTATAGACTTTTTCTGATTGAGTTTCTTTGGTTTGTTGGGGTGTTTTTGTTCTGCTTTATTTTTGTTTTCTTTTGATTTGTTTTGGTTGGTTTTTGGGGGGGGCTTTTTTTGGTTTTTTGTTTTGGTTTTTTTTTGAGGGTTTTTTGTTTGGTTGGTGTTTGTTTTTTTTTTCCTGGTTTTAATCAGAACACAGTATTTCTTTATGGTAGCCATGAGGGCATGTCTGCAACTACAGATATTTATCAGCTTACATAGGTCAGAGTATAGAAGTAGAGTCAAAGCAGAGCAAGAGTCCTATGTATGTATCCTGATTTCAGTAATTAAAACTTTGATGATGTCTTTTGTTCATTTTGCTTTAGGCCTTCCAGAGGCAAGTACATGAAAGTCTGACTCAGCTGGAACTCATCAATAAACAATATCGACGCCTGGCCCGAGAGAACCGCACTGACTCTGATTGCAGCCTCAAGCAGATGGTTCATGAGGGGAACCAGAGATGGGACAATTTACAGAAGCGAGTTACGTCCATCCTGCGCAGGCTAAAAGTATTTTTCCAGTTTTAACACTTCAATTTCACTACTAGAGTTATGAATCAAGGGTACTTCAGAAGCTTTCAGTTCAATACATGTGCAGTCAGAGTGGTTTTCAGGAGTTTTCTACCTTTGGAAGAGGAAGGAAGCTTGTCATTTCACTTTGTCTGAGGTAACGAAAGCCTAGTCTATATGGAAATGCTTGGTTACCTCAAACACCACCTTTTTTCACAGAATATAACCTTCATAGATCAGCTAATTGCAGCTGAAAATGATGTTACTGAAAAGGGAACTTTAGAAAGCATGTAGGAAATGAAAAAAGAAGGTATAGTGAGTTTAAATTAGGCTTAATGGGAGCAAAAGTCTATTCCCCATTATTGTTGGGAATTGTTGTGTAGTTTGGTCATTTCATGCCACTCCATTTTCCACTCTCCAGCATTTTATTGGCCAGCGTGAGGAGTTCGAAACAGCACGTGATAGCATCCTGGTATGGCTAACAGAGATGGACCTGCAGCTAACCAACATAGAGCATTTCTCAGAGTGTGATGTTCAAGCAAAGATAAAGCAACTTAAGGTAAAGTAGCTACAGAAGGAGGGATGAAAAAAGGGAAAAAAACATGCTGTTGTGGGAAAGAAATTTAAGAAATATTATGCAGAAATGTAGTCTGATAAGATTTCTTTACTTGCAGGCTGAGACATCAACCTCAGAAGTTATGGGCTTTGTCAGGTTTCAATATGTACTTTTCTGTCAGCACAGGAGACCTTTGAGCTGTGAAAAACGTAAAAAGAAAAACCAAGGGTCATAGTCTCCTTTCTCTCATCAAAAGAGGAGTTAATAAAAATTTTTTATGTTAAGTCTCCGTTATTGCTGATATCTATCATTTGATATCTGATATCTATCATTTGTCAACCATTTCTGCGTCAGAAAAATCATTATCTAGAGAGAAAAATACCAAATACCACGCTACCCAAAATTCCAGTGTGTTAGGTTTAGCGTCTGTGTTCATTCTAGACATTTGGTCACAGGCCTGGCTTGTTTAGTCGTTCCAAATACAACAAGGGAGGAATGAGATGGTAAACCGTAAAGTATCCCTGGTTTTGGCTTGAACAATTGTGGAATGCTATATTTAATTGCTCGTTGTTACTCATGACAGAATATTTGGAACGATCATGTTTCTTACCCACACCATTCTTTCTGAAAAACTCCTGAGACTTGCATTTTTAATTACCCAGGTTGTTGTCATGTTAATTTTGTTGATAAAGCAAAGGCTTTTGTTTTACTCAGGCTTTCCAGCAAGAAATTTCACTGAACAACAACAAAATTGAGCAGATAATTGCGCAAGGTGAGCAACTCATTGAGAAAAGCGAGCCCCTGGATGCAGCTGTCATTGAAGAAGAACTAGATGAGCTACGTCGTTACTGTCTAGAGGTCTTTGGACGTGTGGAACGCTATCACAAGAAACTTATCCGTCTTCCTGTGTGTATTTTTATATACATGTTTGGTTGGTTGGTTTATTGCCATTTTTCAAATGTGAGAATGAAGAGAGAGAAAGATCATGAAGTGAACTAACGTAAAACATACATGACTTACAGAAAGTCCTTAAATTTATTAAACTTTATTCATTGGAGTAGCATGGTGGTACTGGTAATAAGAACATCTCCCTGCACTGTCGTTTTGATGGGCAGCTTAGTGAGTTTCTTTTTGTTTAAAAAAAAAAATTAAAAAGCAATGATAAAATGATTCTCCCCATTGAAGACATGGAAATTTATCTCCAGAACTGAACACACACATGAAAAAGTGGGTGAAAAACAATTTTTGGTAGCTTAAGTTCCACTTAAAGAAAGGAACAAAAAAATCCAGGGTTTTCAAAATATAAAAGAACATAGTGAGAGCAGTGCTCATTATAAAAATCACTTACTCCTTCTATGAAGTGATTCCAGAAGATTTTCTAACTTGATATTTCCCTTGCAGTTGCATCAGTAAAAGTCTTTGGAGTATTTGCCTGATGTGAGACTTTATGAATGCAAAATGAAAACCTCATGAGTGTGACTGTCACCTAATGCTACTTGATTTCACTGACCCAGGCTGACCATGTGTCTTTGCACATTTCATTGATTGGTTCTGTTTACATTATGCTTCTAGCTAACAGATGACGAACATGACCTCTCTGACAGAGAGGTGGATCTGGATGAATCAGCAGATCTCTCTGACATACGCTGGCTTGACAAATCTGTGGACAGCGTTCTCTCCCCGCACCCCTCTTCCAACCTTTCGCTGCCTCTTTCCCAGCCGGTGAGAAGTGAGCGATCAGGGAGAGATACCCCTGCAAGCGTGGACTCCATTCCCCTGGAGTGGGATCATGATTACGACCTTAGCAGAGACCTAGAGACAGCTGTGTCACGGGCACTGCACTCTGAAGAAGATGGACAAGAAAAGGACTTCTACCTGAGAGGAGCAGCTGGTATAGCAGGTATGGTGACAAGGGAGCAACTGTTACATGAGTGATTGCTTGGCCAAGATTCTCATGGAAAAGTATTTTAAATAGCCCCTGATGACTTTAAATAGTGTTTCCTAAGTGATCTCTGTGGCCCTCTGGCCTTAGACACACTCACAGAGATTCCTGGATAGTAGCAGCCTTGGAAAATGGCGAATGCTTATATGATATGGCGGGGAATTGGCTGTGTATCTGTTCTTGTGGCCTGCCAGATGAGATATGTCATCTGTAACAGCACCGTATCCGAAGTAATTCCAGCTAAACGAAACCTTATTGGATATGGCAAGAAGTACAGAACAAACTGATGAACAAATGCTGTGGGAGAGATCCAGAGAAAAAAATCAACCGTTTAAGGAAATCTTAACTCAGTCCTTACCCCAGGCAAGACTACAGCAACAGTGTGTTTAGTCTGAGGTGACATCTCAAGTCTTGTTCTCCAGTGAAGTTGGAAGTTCTTTCAGTGTGTGCTTTGTGTAATAAACCTTAACAAGTGAAAGTGCCCAGATGCAGCTAGTTTTAGGGAAAGACGTACCAATGTGTTATACTCTGACCTTGTGGCTGTCTTTTGCTTTCCAGGTCATTGCTCTGAAAAGAGTCAGGTTTGCCTGAATATTAAGAGACTTTGTAGCAGCCTCCCTGTGTTTCGTTCTTCATGTATTTCCTTCTGCAGAGAGCATGTTTGCTATCGGGACTATTTACATAATCCATCCCATGAAAAGGACTCCTGCTGTAAGGAGACAGCCATTGCCGAGCCATCAATTTAGACTGTGCTTTTATTTTTTCAGATGTAGAGATCCCTGAAACTCTTGAGGCCTATGTAACACTCACAGAAAACGCCCTCAAAAATATCTCTGGTAGGCATCATAAAAGACTAAGCATAGCCAGATGCAAATACCACAGTGCACAAGCATAGCTTCTTTCTCTTCTCTTAGCATCTGCTATCCTTTCACAACTTACAAGATACATACTTCTTACATGGCAGCATTGGCATCTTAATGTAGAATTATCCTGCTTTACTAGTGCACTTGAAGGTATCATTAGGTGCATGGATGAAGCAATTATGTTTAAAGTGTTAGCCCTCCCACCTTGGCTAACTGGACTAAACTGATCTGATTCATCTTTATTTTCTGGGATCACTCAGTGGCGCAATTCAATTGTTACGTCTGTTGTCTCTCAATTGTTGCATCTCTGAGAGAAGAATGCTTTCCATAAACATTAAGGTGGAAGGAAAACTTAAAGAGTAAAACCTAATTTTTTGGGTTTGCCTTTTTTTTTTTTTTTTTAACACAACCACATCTTGGAATATCATGTATATACAAACTTTTAGGTCAGCTGTAGTTGCATGTGATAAAAATGTCAAGTTGAGGTACTACAATGTCTTTATCTTAATCTTGTATATTGGAAAATTATTTTCTTTTCTTGTTATATTTTTACACGAGATTAAACCTACTGTTTCATTTGTTAGACAACACTCTTGGAGGGATTGGATGCACTTGCAAAAACATTTTCTTGCGATTTCATAGATTTCCTCTTTTTGAATAGTTACTTCATCCCAAATGTGAAATAGCAAACATTTAAGGTCTTGGCGTCTGTGACACAGGCCTCAGGTCCACTCTCCATTTTTATTTATTCTCCAAATTAGTAAAATGATATTATAATTGAGTCTAAGTAATAGCAGTACTTACAGAAAACTGTTTAGTTTTCTGACCTGTGAAAAGTTTTGAAAGTAGCGAGGAAAAGGCAATATTGAGCGTTTTGTCCGGTCCATTTGGGGTGAAGTGGTGTTTTATATGAAAAAATATTAACCATCCCAGAGGCTCCATTTTCTCTAATTGGTGAAGAGAAGTCTCTCCTTTCCTATGCATGTTTTTAATTGTGTCTCTATGAATAAATTAAAACTGTCTTTGTAAACAGATGGAAATCAGGCACAGTGATAGAATATGGAGGAGAGGTATCTCATGTGGTCCTCTAAGCTGCAGCCTGCCTCACATTAGAGTTGTCTGTAGCTAATTCATATGACAATTCAGCTGACCTCTGTAAGGAACATACAAGTTAGTCCTGCTCAAAACACTGGTGTAAGTTTCAGATGGTTTGAATGAATAATGCTATCTTGGCAGATCTATTAAGCATAGTCTACATCAAATATATAATTGGAAAAATATTATAAATTTCGCTGCTTATTGTGGTTGCCTAAATCAGTCATGGACTACTAGCTGTGGGCCTTCAAGATGTCCAATCATCTGAGGATTTTGAGAATATGATTGTAACAACATCACTTAGCATTTGTATGCTACTTTTAATCTCTAAAATCATATACAAATGGGATTGCTTTGTGGAAATCGAAATTCCACTGTTTTTCAGTGGAGATTAGTAATACAAAGAGAAACTAAGGTAAATCAGTTTTTCTCATGGATTTAGATCTTACAAATTGGCATTTGGGTTACAAGGTTTTATTTGATCATGTTTGTGAAAGGGAGAAGGGTGTTTCCAAACATCAGTGAGCTTAGAGTACTCTTTGCTGAGAACTCTCTCTTTAAAAGAAGGCGAGACGTTCAATGTGGGGAAAAAGTCCTTTCAGAATAATTTGCAAGCCTGCTTTAAACTGTGGAATAGTATGCTTATGGCAAGCATTTTCACTGGTATCATGCTTTAAAGACTGCTAGCACCTTCTAACATAACTAGTTACCACTTTGCTTTGACATGGTACCACTCATACTGCTGCAACCACATTTCTCCTTTACTGTCTAATCCAGATAGTATTCCTGATATCTATTCTGCCTAGGGAAACAAAACAAAAAAACCAAAACAAACAAACAAAAACACTTTGGAAAAATGTGTATGACCATCACTCTTTTTGATTTTGATACAGGAGAACCTGGAGCCCTGGAGGCACGAATCCGACAGCTGGACAAGGCCTTAGACACCAGTCGTTTCCAAATACAGCAAACAGAGAACATCATCCGCAGCAAAACACCTACGGGACCAGAACTGGATTCCACTTACAAAGGATATGTGTGTATATTTTAGAGCACAAGTCAGATATGCACTTTAAGCTTAGCTTTGCTATTGAAAGAAATGCAGCTGTTTCAGCAAAGCAATTAACTATAACTGCTTCTCATATGTTTACTTACTCCTATGGTTACTACCCTTAACCACATGCTATTGTTGTTTGTCTTATTATTCTGTTTACAATAGCACAAGATTGCAGTAACATGACTCTAAGGAATTTATTTTCCTATTACCTTTTTGCAGATGTCCACAAGTACTTTCTCACATGTCTTTATCCATCTAATGATGACATCCTGTCTGAAATTCCTCTGCTTTTAAAAGCAGGTTTTATATCTTCAGGCACAGTATTCATCTTGCTAATGAATTATAAACATGCATCATCAAAGCAAGGTTGCATATATGCAATCTGTGATTAAAAAACATTCTCAGGTTTCCTGGAAGAAGAATCTTTCTCTAAGTCACTCAAATAATTTTAGTACAGAC
Source organism: Formicarius rufipectus (assembly GCA_013399695.1). Taxonomy (NCBI): domain Eukaryota; kingdom Metazoa; phylum Chordata; class Aves; order Passeriformes; family Formicariidae; genus Formicarius; species Formicarius rufipectus. Next base: position 237,885 of record VXAU01002419.1, on the reverse strand, counting down.
ACAATTTAAAAATTAGCTGCTTGGATGCATAGTAATACATTTAGGTTAGATTTATCACATCATCTAGTGGTTTTGCCACAATGTCTTAACATTTAGAAAAGATAACTCCTAAAGGCATCCAGTACAACTTAGCATAGTTGCACTGAGTTATTTTTATTTAGTTTGAATTCATATTTTAAGCCATTATTGTCTCCATATGCATCTTTTTTATAGTATCAGGACAGATTGCTAAAGTAGTTTTCAAGCTTATACTTCTGGAAATTTTGGGAAGTTGCATTGTAATTTGCATTGACTATACTATTAGTCCTGTACAGTGCATATTGAAAAGGGATTTTTTCATTTGTTAACACAGATGAAACTACTGGGTGAGTGTAGTGGAAGCATAGACTCAGTAAGAAGGCTTGGAAATAAACTGAAGGAGGAAGAAAAATTAGCAGGACTTACTAACATGAACAGTACTGAAACACAAACAGCTGGTAAGTACCATGTGGTTCATTTGATGAAAAGTAATTTTGAAAAGAAGCAAACATGCAAAGTTTTTCTAAATAAACACAGTATTATTTACTGGCATATACATTGAAATTACTGTCTGTTACCATGTTCTCTTTTTTACCATATTTTAATAGGATTAGTAAAGAATAGTAAGTATTCCTGGTATATGCCCTATAAAAAGATTAGACATACAAGCACATTTTAAGAACTCTTTCATATCAGAGGCATAACCCTACGCTTTTCAGAAAGTGCCAGCAGATGCAATGTATTTTGGTTTTAAGTTTTCTCATGAAAAATGTTGCTTAAATTGTTGTGGAAAACACATGCCAGCGATGCAATTGTGTGTGTATAGCTAGTGCTTTTGGGTTTTTTTGCATTCATTGGATTTTGTGTTTGTAATTCCAGGTGTCATTGAAAGATGGGAATTAATCCAGGCTCAAGCTCTAAGCAAGGAGCTGAGGATGAAGCAGAACCTTCAGCAATGGCAGCAGTTCAACTCTGATCTTAATAGCATCTGGACTTGGTTGGGAGAAACTGAAGAGGAACTGGAGAAGCTCCGCCGCCTAGATCTCAGCACTGACATTCAAACTATTGAGCTCAGAATTAAAAAACTGAAAGTGAGTTTATTTCCCTCTTCCATGAGTTACCTTGTAAACCTGAGTGGAACAGGTATCTTGAAGAAGTTGACAGTAATTGCAACTGGTTTGCTCAGCAGCAGGCTGCTGCTGCTAAATAAAGTGACTGTGAAAGTGATTTTCTGGATCACCTTTTGGCAGAAAAATGTACCACTGGCAATCCAAATGAAGTTTTGAAATAACAATTTCACAATATACAATAACTCCTGATGTCAGCCAACCGGATGAAAAAAAAATGAAAAAAAAAAAAAAAAAAAAAAAGTGCCAGGTTAAATCTATTCTCTTCTACTCAAACTGATCACAAAACATCTGCTTCAAAAGAAGTAGTATGGCTCACTGGGACATACTACTTAGTGTGGAGGAAGGAGAAAGTGTCCAAAGGCGTTGTAGCCTATCCAGTGTTACCACTACAACATAGGAAAAATTTGGTGTCACTTTGTGATATTCCTGTTTCTTCTTCTATCATTTCAGGTGCATCAGGATCTGAATGCTACCTTTGTCATCTCTCTTGTATATTTTGTAGCTATAAAAGTCTGGAAGTGTGGTGATCCACAGCTTCAGTTACTAGTATCCTATAGGCATGGGCATGAAAATATGGGACCCAATGTCAAATGCACTGTGCTTCATGCTAGAAATGAGGTGACCAGATAGTAAAGGCTGCTTCCGGCAGCGACCCATTTAAAGCATATTAATGGTGATCTTCAATGTAATCCAGATATAGCTCCATAAGTACTACAAAGGTCACTGTGACATTGTTCTTTTAAGTAAATGCTATAAAGTAGGTGGAAAATGGGGCATTTCATAGGAATTCTGTTCTTATTTCACCCAGTCTTTGGAAGCCCATTATTACCCTCCAACCCAAAAGAGGTGGAGTTTCTTTTGTGGCTTCTAATGTAAACAAATCAGAGTTTATATACAAATTGTGCTTCTATAAATTGAAGTTGTTTATACTCCTTGTATTTTTAATCAGTAAAAGCTTTCATTATAAAATACTGATGACAGCAGTTTCCACTTAAAAACATGGGGTTTTCTATGTTAATCAGCAAAACTGAGATGTGAGGTCAAAAGTTTTATTGTGAGCTAATGTAAAGTTGTCCTACATGTCTTCAAATTTTGTTGGACCTGCTGTCTTTGAAATATCTGAAACATGAGTCAGATCTCTAAAATTTAACTATGACTTCAGGCTTTTAGGACTTTACAAGTTTAATTGGCTTGCTCTTGCTTATGTTCTCAGTAAATTTTAATAGATGTTAAAGAGTGAATATTTGCAGAGTCACAGAGTGAGCACAGAAATCTGATCTCCAGATTAAAGAGACTGCTACAGTAAGGTACCTTTCTGCATCTGCCGATGGCAAATCATTGCATTCTTGTGGTGCCTTCTCTACTTGTTTTTTTGTTTGGTTAGGGTTTTTTGTTTGTTTGTTTTTCCTGAAAGTCACATGTTTTACCAATTTCCATTCTTTCCTCCCCTATCCCAATTTGTCTTATCATGAAGGAGCTGCAGAAAGCAATTGACAACCGCAAAGCAATCGTCTTATCCATCAATCTGTGCAGCTCAGAGTTCACTCAGTCTGACAGTGAAGAGAGCAAAAAGCTTCAGGAACGCCTGTCTCAGATGAACATGCGCTGGGAGCACGTATGCAATATGATTGAAGAGTGGCGCAGCTCATTGCAGGATGCATTAATGCAGTGCCGGGTCTGTACTGTGCTTATTTTAAATTGTTAGTATCCCTCATGCTGAAATTATAAATCATTCTGTTACCTGGTTTACTTACTGTCTGGTCTGACACTTGCCCATGCAAGCCAAAATACAGCTTCTGCATGTGTTTTTCTCAATGATGCACCTGCACTACATGAAGCATGTATTTCCAGCTCAAGATTTTCTAAATTTGTCATCTCTGGAATCGTATTCTAATATTTTATTGTACACTTCCTTGTAAGTTATGTTTTTTACCTAGTAGGACCTGTAAAGGGATAAATTAAAAACCTGAATTTGACTGGAATATTTTGCTACCCTATTGAAATCATCACTCATTTCTTGCAGGATTTCCATGAACTGAGCCATAGTTTGCTGCTTTGGTTGGAGAATATTGACAGAAGAAAAAATGAGATTGTGCCAATTAGTCCAAACCTGGACTCAGAAATGCTGCAGGATCATCACAGACTTTTGATGGTAGGATAATAATCACCCCTTTCTCTCCCCAAACATCACCAACACCTAATCAGATTTATCTTTCTCTTGAGGATTAGCCCTGTACATTCTATGCTAACACAGAGCTGTGTGACCAATGTCAGTAATAGACTTTGCTTTGGTAGGGAACACCACTTTAGCACAGCTTACAATTTTAAATCTCAGGCAACAATTATGTTGCTGTATATCTTCTTTCCTGTCAGATTAGAAATTTGTATTCATTCTCTTTGCTTTCCATTTCATTGATTTCAAGTGTTGGGTTTTATGAGTTCTAGCTTTTTTTATCTTTTTTTTTTCTCCTGATGGTTACACTGGCAACAGCAAATCAGACGTGAACTGCTGGAGTCTCAGTTGAAGGTGGCATCACTGCAAGATATGTCTTGCCAATTGCTAGTCAATGCTGAAGGCAAGGACTGTCTTGAAGCCAAAGAAAAGGTACATGTCATTGGAAACAGACTGAAGCTCCTCTTGAAGGAGGTCACACGTCATATTAAAGACCTAGAGAAAGTTCTAGACATATCAAGTAGTCAGCTGGTAAGTCACATCTTTTTACTCCTTGCTGTTATTTGGACATGTTTCCCACTGTTTTGACAGTCTTTCTCTGATCAGTGCTGTTGACTGCTCCGTTTCTGTTGCTAGCAGTACTTGTTAAGGTGGTATATATATAATTTTGAATATCATAAAGTCATCTTACCCTTCATAATGTAAATATGTCTTGTGATGTGGGGGGGGGGGGGGTTTCAATTTGGTAATTTTTTTTTACTATTTTGTCTAGCAATAGTATTTAATGTCTTGGTTTGTTTATCCTGCTGTTACTGAATCAGTCAACTGGCAGAGTATATGAGATAATGATTCTAGTTGCAGTACTGAAAATTACAGTGTGTCATTTGTCATTGGAAAGGAAGATAATGCTTTGTCAAAGAGAAGAAAAATCATAAAATAAATTCTCTATTAGAGTGAAAAGTTTTTCATGTATGTCTCCTAAGCTTTGAGCTATACTCAAAATCCTTTCAAATTGTTGTGTATCTCAGGGTATTTGATAGGGAGTTACACATCTTTGCCAGCAGTGACAAATATAAAGGTTTCAAGGTTCCCCTTCAGTTTTTTTGAGAGTCTTGGATTAGCAGAGTGCATAAAGTGTGAGAACTCAGCTCTTCCCTCCTTCTAATGGATTTCTGCCTGTTTAATTAAAATCTTGCTGGTAATTTTGTAATTAAACTTCTTCTTGTAATTAAACCTCTTCTTGTCATTAAAGACCAGTAAAGAAGAACTGTTTTTTTCCCTGTATTGACTTCTGTGGAAAATGTGTCACCTGAAAAAATTAAGTTTTGACTGCCTGTTTACTTTTCCTTCAGGGCTGACAGAGAAAACACATACATGTAAAGTCTTAGTCTTTTAAAATTTGGTAAAATATTTAGCTTTTTTGCCTTGGAAATAACTCTGCTGGTATTTTACTCAGGGTGAAATCTTTAGTTTGCTTGCCTGAACAGCTAGTCACTGTATTTCTGAATTCCATTCCTTCTGAACTTTAGGAATTGTCCTCATGGTCCTCTGATGAATTAGACACATCGGGCTCAGTGAGTCCTGTATCTGGAAGAAGCACTCCAAGCAGACAGAGAACGGTAATTTCTTGTCATATATTTTCTTCCACCTTCTGGGTGGGAGCTCAGATGTCTACAGTAGTTTTAGCTAGCTGGGAATCACCCCTTATCACTTTTTAGGAAAGGCAATGGCATAAATCAAAACCAAAACACAGCTGCTTTTCCCAACCCTGCTGCATATCCCATCCTGCATGAAATCAGAAGTGGTAAATACTATCTGAAACCAGGGCTGTCAGTGTGGTTGGTTTACCATGATATGGCATGTCGTGTCTCTTGTATTTTGCTCTAGTGATGGCAGCACCCCAAAGTCTGGTCTTGTCTGGTATAATCAGTCCTCCATTTCTGTTTGGCCTTCTCTTTAGAGCTGCTTCATCAAGAATCTCAATAAGTTTATTTTGTCATTTCTGATGCAGGTTGCAAATGGTCTTATTGAGACTTTGGATGAATGGCTAAGTAGAGCTGAAGGGCATAAAACATTAATCCAAACAGCTAGTTGCACAGGACCTAATCAATGGCTACGATGGCAACTCTGGAGTTGTCCATTTACATCGCTGGCACAAAATTCAAGAAATATAGCAATACATGCCTAGTACTTAACACTTCCATACTCTGAGCCCAAATTGGAACTGCAATTATTTTGTCTTTTTCTGCAATTCTATGGGTTGATTACTTTGCTTTTTTCCTTAGTTCTTAAAACAATCAAGTTGGTTTGGCTTTGTTTTGTGTGGTTTTTTTTCCATTTGCACTTTCTTTTGTAAAGCCTCTGAGTTGTGTCTTGATAAATTTATGGCTCTTGAAATGACTTTTTTTTTTTTAATTTTTTGTTTACATTCACTAGTTTCCTTTAAGATACTAGTATGAGAATGTAAAGGAATACTGGCTTTTCAAAAGAAGAAAGAATATACACCTTAATATTTTATTTCAAATGCTCTTGTCTTTCAAATTGGAACTTAATTAATAAAAGCTTTGATATCTCAGATGCAACTGAAGGATTATTATTATTATTAACTATTACAGGAAATGGAGAAGTACTTTACCATAAATTCTTTGTCTAAAGAGTATGTAGAATTCTAATAGATTTCATCTTAACATTTTAATAAGGATTTGTCTCTAATTTTTTAATGTTTATGTATGTGACTACTTTTTTTCTAACTTTTTTTGTCCATAATGTATAGCCAAGTTGTATGATTCCTTGGGTCTATTTTTCAAACTTCTGGGGTTTGCACCCACAATCTTGAAGACTGAAAGGATATTGTTTACAATTTCAGTGCCAAATATACTGATGATAAATAAATAAATAATACAAAAAGTACTGTCTGAATTATAAACTTCTAATTGCATTGAATATTCCAGCAAATCGTTGAGTGCAGGAATGCACCTACACTTATTTGGCCTTCAAAATTGTGGAGTGGAGGAGAGGCCAAACTTGTCAAAGGAGGCCCTTGAAACTTTTTTCCTTGAGAATATTATTTTTCCTACATGTGCATTTTGCTATCTAGATATAGATATATTTGCATTTTCAACTTAATAAGATTCCCTGTATTTCATATCACAAATTATTCAAGCTAAATTTCTAGTGATGTCTTTTTAAATCCAGAGCGGTTCCATAAACATAATGACTAAACTGTTATTTTTGAGTTCACTGTGTGTGCTCCAATAATTTTCATACTCAGCTAGGTGCAAAGAAAAGCCAGTTTCCTTGTTTCATGGGTACTGGTCACTTCATTTGATTTCGTTTTTTGTTTTTTTTTTTTATGTTTCCTTTGCTGCACTTTTAATTTAGTTTCATCAGTAGCTTGTCTTTATTTGCCTGGACTGAACATTCTTCTTTCTTTACCCCCTGTTCATTGCAAACAGCCACGGGGCAAATGTAGTCTCTCACAGCCTGGACCCTCTGTCAGCAGTCCACATAGCAGGTACCTTATTCTCCTGGTTTCCGCACTCTGTTCTAGAACAGCAAGAGGATGATGGAAATTGGCCGTGATACCTCTCAGTCCACACCAATTCCATCAGGTGTTCAGGACTTAAAACAAGTGAAAAATTCCTTTTTGTTAATGCTTTGACAAAAGGGGTTCTCAATTACTTCAAATTCTTTGTTAAATAGAAATACAGGCTAATCCTCGGACATCTACAGCTTTTGCTTCACAGAAATCCCATGTAATCAACATTTATTTTTTATATGCCTGATCGGGGTGAATGTGTGTTTACAGTCATGACATTTAATGATTATTTTATTTTGGTTTGATTTAACAGAAATGCCAGTAGGTTCATGGCAAACACTTTTTATCATCCTCTTTATCTATGAATATTAAATTAAGGCAGGTAATAGGCCAATACCATATTCTAGAATTCACAAAACCCACAGACTTGGATGAGACATACTAACATCCTTTTCTTTATTCCTTTTTAATTTTTCCTTAAGTGTTTCATTCAGTTTGTGGGTTTTCAATATTTAAGACTCAAAATTAAAAGTCAGAATTTGAGGTTAATGAGACTTGGAATCACCTTCTGTCCCCTCCTAAGACGACTGCAATACAACATGCTAGCATTGCCATGACCTGCCCAGTGCTTGCATCCATTACTCCGGAAGGAGCACTGCCCCATCTCTCTATGACCAGTAGAGAGCAGGCTTGCAGCTACAGCTTTTTGCTTTCCACCGTGTCTTCAGCAACCTGTCATCTCTGCAGCTAACAGTGCTTCTGCATTCTCGTTCTTGTCAGTGTGATGTGTGTCCCTCCGCTCTTTCACTGATCAACTGACTAGCCTCTAGAATTATGAAGTTTAAAATAATAAATAAAAAAGTAAATGAGCATGCCCACATGTATAGGGGACATCTTTTGCAATTTCAACTTCTACATTGTTAGAGTAATGCAAAAGCATGATTCAAATATCTTTGTTCTTATTAAATTTAATAATAAATTTAATTTAACTAAAATCCCATTTATGCTATGCATAGTAAAAAGTACTTAATCTGTTTTTAGAATAACTCCTTTTAAGGTGAAAGATTTTTTATGTTGGAAAGAAGGGGACAGTACATTTAATAGTGATCAAACAATAAACAAGCAAACAAGATACTTGAATATTATTTTTTATGAGCACAAAAAAGACTTTATTCAGCAAAATTATTCTCAAATATAAATGAAACAGAGTACAACTACTTAGCATGTAGATACTTACATGAACACTTCTTCTAAAAAAGTTTGCTTTACGGGTGTAGTTATTGACCTGTGAGTAAAGTGGCATAGTTACAAAGCCACATAACAGATAAAACAGGTAGAGTATCTTTTACTGCTTCCACTGACATTAAGAAGCTGTCTGTTTTCAGGGATTTTTTTTTCCTTTGAAACATAAAGAAACCACATAGTAAACAGGGGACATGTAAACTCCATCTTTCTGTCTGATGGAGAAAAATAATTAATTATTCGACTCCAGTCTGCTATGAAGCTATGCATTTTGTTTCTTGTGGGGAGCGGAAAAAGGGAGGAGAGGGGCTTCACTCTGCAGCCATTAACATCTAAGAGGAGTGGAAGATGTCTTTGGCAGAACAGCATGCTTGCACTAGCACCGTTGTACTCAAGAAACATGTTGTGTGCGCTTTTCCACTCTCCTGTATAATCAAACCACTTCTGCCAACCTTTTGAGGTTTCTGGTTGTAGGTGCGAACCACTGGCTCGAAGAGCAGCTAGCAGTGCTTTGCAGCTTTGAGATCAACCTCTGTTCTAGCAGTGGCATTGGTGCGGCACCTTTCAGATCAAGTCTTTCCAGCACTGTTTATTAACACATCTTGTAGCAGTACAATACAATGTTCAATTTGTCATTCAGACAAGCATGGAATACGAATGAGTCACTGCTGAATAGGAAACTTAATCAAATGTGCAAGTCAGACAGGTTGTGGTTGATGTATAATGTGGTTTTAACTGATAAGGCGATACAAGCTGTCACTATGTTCTTTAATATTTTGACATGCCTCTGATCAGAGTACTTTGTGTTTGATCTTGCACTGGATCAGCAAACCCTCTTAGAGTTTAGTATAAAAGAGAAATTAAGTCAGTCCTAAAAGGTTTGTCACACAAGAGGTTCAGGAAGGAAAAGTTCATCTAAAAAATGAAGGAAAGGTCATCTAAAAAATTTAGAGGGCCCGTGTTTTTGTATATAACAAGTGTAATATCACTCTGCCTTCTCCATTATCACAGAAAAAAAAAAAAAAACAACAAGAATACATATTGTAATGCTAAGCAAGGCACAAGCTTAAACTAGATATGACATTGTCTTGATGCAATAGTGCCAACCTCCATTTCCTGCCCTCCTCAAGCCTCCCCAAATGGCTAGTAGATCTTTAAAGGTCATTTGCTGTTCCTGGAACAGACCAAGCCACAGAATTCTCCGGGCCTTTGTCCACAAAATGGCAGTCATTGCCGCACAGTAGCTCAAACATGCAGTTTGGGCTTGGCTTGCCATGGTTTTTCTCAGAGTTACCTCCCTGCACTCTCATTTAGACCTTGGTACTTTAACTTCATTTTTAGCTGCTCTTGAAGTGGACATACTCATCTTCTTTACAGGGTAAGCCAGATCTGAGGTTGGGATGATGTGATGCTGACATCTAGGGAGAGAACTGAAGTCTTGAAGTTCTCCATTATCACAGAAAGAGTGTTTCTACAGAGACTCTTAGACTCCTTAGACAAGAGTTGTTGCCTATTCTTGTGGACAGAGCATCACAGCTTCTCCTTCATAACTCTGGGAAACTCCCATCTTAAAAAACTAAAATCCCATGGGAACAAAAATTTCATTAGAAGCTTGGTATTGAATTTAATTTCTCTGATTATCTGGAAGTACAATAATTTCCACCTGGAATATATCCATGGCTAGGTGTAGTAGTTTGGTGTTGTGCCTACGTTATCCCTTCCCTTCCTGTAACAGTGGTTTACCCTTCTTTCTCTCTGTTCTATGCAATTATGTAAAGGACAGTTTTAGTATCTATCAGATAATGCATTGGTAAGTTCAGCTCTTCATAAGAGAAATACTGCCTTGTTTTTACATCTTCAAGCTTTTGTAAGTTTGATTTTGTCTTCCAGAACTATTTTAACCAAAATGATACAAACTGCTCCATATGAGATCTGATTAGGGCCTTATGGAACATCTTTAAAATGACTCCTCTTATCTTCTGGAAAACTTAAACTGAAATATATTTTTAAATTTCTTTTTTCCATTTTCACGGTTATTCAAATGCCACATTATGGATTTCTGACTATCCCATGTTATGAAACTCTTACATCTCTTCATTATCTCCAGTGTATGAACTTCCAAATTTTTAGCAGAAGCTTTTATTCCTACCTTATGTACTGTAATCTTAAATTCTTTGAGCTACTTCCTAAGCTTAAACGTACTGGATTCACCCACTTTTTTTTCTTCAAGAAGCCAATCCTATTTGGTATTTGCAAAGACCTTCACTGTCTGTCATCATATAGATGAAATTTACTGTTCTTATATTTTTTGCAATAGTCTTTTCACAAAGATATTAAATTAAGACTCATTCTTGATTAACTCCAGTAATAACATTCTACTAGGCATCCAGCCTTCTTTCTGTGTTAGTCTCTTGCCTGCATTCCATTAGTCACCATTAAATTCACTTTCTTTATTCCTGTCAGCTTCACTTGAAGGATAAATTCCTTTTTGAAAATCTTTCAGATACTTACTGCAATACAGATAGGTTAGTTCTACCATATTCCTTGTAAAAAAAAAAA